>VXBB01003610.1:0-88763 GCA_013399915.1 Illadopsis cleaveri | reverse complement strand
CTTTTTACTGGTTGTTCTGTGCCTGACAGTTACAATCCTCACTTGAAGATATGCATCATGGTGGGCAGCCTGGGGTTAACCTGAGCAATTGTGCCAGCTGTCTTTCAGACCTGGGTTTTCCAGTCTGATCTCGGCTGTCAGCATTTACAGTCCTTGCTGCCGAGAACTGTCATGCGCAAGAACATGTAATGTCACCAAAAAGGCACTTCAGCAGTTTGCATTTCAGTCCATCTTTAGCAACTGTCTTTTACATTTCCTGTGGATCTTACCGGAGCCATATGAAGTACCCTGGGAAGCTTTATCAAAGGAGGGATACCAAGATGCCAGTGGGAATTGCCACTGAGAGTTATGGAATCATCTTCCCAGCCCTTTTCAGCTCATTCCCAGGTTGTAAGCCAGGAAAGTTCCTGCTTGATTCAAGTCTATCAGAATGTGATTCCCGGATATTTTACCTGTGTCCGGGGGATGCCTCGTGCTTAAGAGTACAATGGCACAATTAAGTGCAGCTCAGGGGAGCGCAGGGAGTGGGGGAGGGGAGGACCTGGTAGAACGAGACCGTTTAATTGTGAGACAATTCCCTTCTCCTTTACCTGGATAGCCAAGCGGTGCCTTTAGCTTGCATCTGAGGAGCTTCTCTTCAGAACTTAATTTGCACCTTTTCACTGTCCCACCACATCCAGGGTAAATAAATAAATAAATACATACATATATGAAAATAAAAAAAATTCTAGCACATGAAAAAAAAAATCAAAACACCACTAGAAAAACAGAATCATGTTAGGAAGAAGGAAAACTTGGTTGTAAGTGGGCCACATAGAGAAGAGACTGCAAATTTCTTGTTGCAAACAGGTTTTTTTCCAGCCCTGGGTTCTGTTCACAGTAGAGGAATTCCACTAATTTGGTTCTCAAACTAGAGGACAGAGGTGGATGACATCCAGAAACCGTCTTCCACCGCCTTTGAAGGACTGGGACAGACTCTCCCCTCAGAGTTTCAGAATAACTGCATGGGACCAACAAGCTTGAAGCCCTTCAAGAAGCAAGAAACAGAGCTGGTTCAGTTCAAATTGTCTTGCAGCTTTATTAGGAGGAGGGCAGCATGTCTGTATTTTGCTGTCTAGACATATACAAACAGACTGACAATTTCTGTGTATCCTTCAGAAAATAAAAAGTGACCATCTAGGACTCTGTCCGTGTAAGCACGCAGAAGCCCCAGGCTGGAAAAGGGTTTTAGAAAAGTTAGAGACTGAATGAGGATATCTTTTTGGAAGCAAAGGAAGGGGAGAAATTAGCTACCCAAGAATACCAGTGTATTGTAGCGGCTGTGTACAGATGTTGCCCTCCAGCTGGTGGGGTAGGGCAGGATAGAGACAAATGCTGCTGGGGAAGAACCTGCCTTCCCCTCAGTGCTGCTGTGTGACCATTCATTTCTCTACTCCTGCCCTTGCAGATAATTTCTAACTTTTTTTTTCAATTCTGCCTCACTCTGTTGGTTTTTTACTCAGAACATGATTTTCAGCACCATCAAAACCCTTCAACCTTCATTGTAATCTCTTTAGCCCTGCTTTCCTTAATCCATTCTTGCTCCTCAGCTTTCCGTATGCTGCTAAATGCTAAAAGACACCCTCCCATCCCCAAATAAAATTAAATAGTGCTACTGAGTTGTGTATATGATGACTGTCTAATCTGGCAATTGTCCTCTCTTCCACTTCTTTCTCCCACAGGCTTTGCTGTTCACTTTCCCTCTTTCAGTTCTGCAGTAGGAATAAATTCTATGCAACAGAGAATTATCTTTTGCTTATCCATTTTAATCACAACCTTAATGGTAATTCAAATGGTATAAGGCACAGATTGGACTCTGTACCCAAACTGTACAGGACTGAGACCCTACAGTGTGTTACTGGAAAAGTCTCTCTTATTCTTGCAGGTGAAATAACAGATCATGTTAACGGGAAATGAAATGACTAATAACAACTGGCCCATGCTGTTCCTCTGACAAGCCAGCTTGTTGAGAGTGGTTTGGTGTCTGATAAGATAAGGGAGTGGAAAAGAGACGTTGAGAGGCTGTTTCACTGAAACTTAAACAAATCTCACATGCTGTAGATTGGTTGATGTCCTGCCCTAATGCTTCACTTTTGTTATTAACCAGAAAAACAAAATCAAATCTAAGTTCCTAAGGCAAAACAAAACAAAGTGAAAGTTCCCAAGGCACAGCAAACCAAAACAGGCTAAATAAAAATATGCTGAAAGACATGCATAAAATATTAACTGTAGTTTGTTTCATTTGTAAAGAGCAAAAGAGAACAAATAACCAGTGTTTTTGCCCCTTACGGGCCTTTGTCGGGGACATACTTCTCTGAGCTGTTCAGTGAAGAAAAAGATTTTTAAAAACATTTTTTCATAAGATTTTCCAAGCTGCCCTGCAAATATATATTAACTATTAACTTGTTCTTGGGGTTTTTTGAAGCAGGACATTTCCAGCTCTCTGACTAACTGGAGTAAATTTATGCCAACAATAATGCAACCAGTTCAAACCTGCACACCTTTCTTTATCTAGCAAGTGGGTGCTACTGAGGTGTACAGAATAATTACATGTATGTGAGCTGCTAGGATTAGACATTTAAACATCATTTCTGTGATATCCTCCTCAAAATTGCAGCTAATAATTTAGAAGCCTTTTTTTTTTCTTCCCATCTTAGTCATAAATCCTCTTAAAATGTAATTCTAAGTAATGTAGATTTAAAGACTGTAATTTAAAATCAAGCGTTTCTTTTTTTGGTTCCTTTTTTAATTTTTTTTTTCCTAGAGGGGGTGTATTCTGCAAATGCTTTAGAAATGAGAGCCTTATTTCCAGTACAGATACAACTGTTCTGGCTCCATTGCTGTCCTCAGCCTGACTCCTGTGCACATGCTGTCTAGTCCACACCCAGCTGGCTGCTGTTCTGTGCCAGAGCTTGCTGACAGAGCCATCACTTGGAAACCTGTAGGAAATATCATCAAAATATGTCCTAAACAGAACAGCATGGGATTTCTGAGGGACTTGATATCCTCTCCTGCACTGAAAGCACTATATATATATATACTGTGGTGCTGTTGGCAGATGGAAACTAGTGTTTTTAAGAAGTTGATTTAAAAGGTGACAGATTCCAGGCAGACAAAACAAAACAGATTTTCTTGCTATTTTAATTCCTGATGGATATACACCCAGATATCTAAAGAAACAGTGTGCTTCTCAAACCTTTGCCTGAAATGACCTTGCAGAAATCTGGAGAATTGTCTTTGCAGACTTGTAGTCAAAGTATGTGTAAGGACTTCTTTTGTGAACCAGTTCTCTGAATGGGCTCAGGCTTTCTTTGTGACCCTCTTTCACTCCATGAAAATCCCTTTCTAATTTTTTAATGGCTTCTGTGTTTGAACACTTGAAAAACTGATTGGAATATTTCAGTCTAACTGAAGAGCATTTACAAAAGTAGAAACTTGTATTTCAGAGAAGAGCCACACTTGTGTTTGTAGGGTGCAAAATACCTTGTATGCTGCTGTACATGCAGACTGACCCTGGCCTTGAAAATAATTTATAAGAGCTTTCATCCCTCACAGATGTCTTTCTTTTATGATTTTTAATATGCACATGTACTTGCAAACACAGACGTTCATCTGCGCAAAGGGCTACTGTTCTTTTGAGAGTATGGCTTTTAGGATCAGGCTACTGGAGGCCCTATCTCCAACTTTTCCAGTGATGACCTCTGCTTGTACTTAGTTTTCATTGTAGGAGCTGCCTGTGCATGCAGCTTTTCCATTATTCTATTAGTATTTCCTTTACCAGCTCAT
The DNA here is from genome assembly GCA_013399915.1 of Illadopsis cleaveri. Classification (NCBI taxonomy): domain Eukaryota; kingdom Metazoa; phylum Chordata; class Aves; order Passeriformes; family Timaliidae; genus Illadopsis; species Illadopsis cleaveri. The sequence continues at coordinate 84,938 of VXBB01003610.1, read as the reverse complement.
GACGCAGATATTTTAGCAATGGGCATATTGCAAATGCACATACAAGTCACTTGCAGGCACAGGAAGAACCTGTTTTGTTCCAAACAACCTTACTTTGTGCAGCTATAGTGGTTGGAGTGCAGACACTGCAATTGTGTAGAATTCTTCTGCTGTTTGGTGTTTAGTGGTCACAGGCTAGTTCTGCGGAATGTTTCCATGTGCAGGGCTGTAGTGATGTGAAAGGATGCCATTAACATTCTCCCTTGGTTGACACACCCTGATACATGATTGCTGTTTTTTGGAGATGTTGTTTATTTTTATTTCATTCTAATTTTTCTTTGCTAAAAGCTTTCTGCCAGTAATTGCAGGCTCTAAAGTTAATGGTAACATGGCAAAGACACATCCCAAATATAACAGATCCTAATTATACTTTCATTTCTTAAAGTCTCTGTCAGGCTGATTTCTGCTTAAAGAGCAGCTTGCCAGACTGGAAGTGAACTGGCTAGTGATGTGGGTAAGAAAACTATGCAGAAAAATAATGACCTTTCACTCTGTCAAGGGCATCTGCCTGCTTGTTACTGCAATGACGTGGTGTCACAGAATCCCTCAGGTGTCCTCACTGATTCTTGCTGATAGAAATCCAGAAATCCTCCACTCTGCTTGAGCAAACCCTTTCTGTATGTTTCTGTGGATATGATGAGACACACGTATATCCCCTCCAGGCTTAATTATGTGACACATGACTGTGAGTGAAAGTGGAAGCCAGAAAGGAGCTCCAGCAAATCTCCATCCGGGCAGTTTTTCTAGCTAGAAGTAGTCTTGTGGAACCCAGCACTGCTCATTCCTCTAGTCTGTAGTCCAAAAAAGGATGTATTTCCATATTGTGGCTTTACTCTGAGTAGTTTAAGACAGCAGTTTTCAACCTCAGTTGTGCTGCTAACCTCTCCCAACCACAAAAACTCACTGTGTGGCCCTCGTCTCATCACATTACTTAAAATAAATACTAACATGGCAAGTGAAGTATTTTGTGTCTAGAGTCATGGACTCTGGTTTTACAGGAGGCAATTCAGTCCAAAAGACCATTTTCTGCTTTGTATAAACCTGTTTGATGCCATCACTGCATAAATTTTGCTGGGTCAAGGATAAGACTTTATTGCAAGTAACTCTCTGTAACAAACCAGTAACAAAGGAAATCAGAATATGCCTCTTTTGACAGAGGGCAAAGATTAAAAAAAAAAAAAAGGAAAAAAAGAAAGACAGAAGAGTAAGTTTGCAAAACTCAATAACTTTTGACATATTTAATGCCTTCTTTCTGGGAAAATGGAAGAAGTGGTCAGTGTTTCGCATCACTGGAAGGGGCTTGGGGAAAGTCTTGTCCACATAGGAAATCTATGTTGGAAGAAGTGTCCATGGCAGGCATTCAGATGAATAACTGAATAATTCCTTAAACGTTAACCAGAATGTCTATTTCATGGGAAGATTTCCCAAATCATTGAACTGATCAGAAACTTCACTCCAGTGCTTTGAGCACTATTCCTGGCATCAGAGCCTCCTTCATTCCTTTTCTTTTCCTCCAGTAACAAAGTGAGAAGAAACCCAAATTTTCCTTTTGATTGTTCCTTATGATCAGCTCTTGATAGGAACTCAGCTCGTGCTGCTGTTGCCTCCGTAAAGAACCCCAATGGCAATGCAAAGTTCCCTTTTCATTATTATGGACAGCATTTGCAGGCCTGATAAAAGCATTTTCCTCTGGGTTGTTGTTTTCTTTAGACTTACTACTGCTACTATATTGCAGGCAGACTTCATGGTCCTAATGCGAAAATGACTCTTTCCTGAAGGAATTATTCACAGAGGTGGTAGACATATCACTATTTTTCCTCCCTCGTGTGTGTATGCTTTTTTTCTGGTATCTCTTAGAAATTTTTCCCTCCTCTTATTAGTGGTCTCATTTCAAGGTATATGGTAGTTATGGTGTTGTGTATTGGAGATGAAGCTTTGCAAAGCAATGATTTTTCTTTTTTTTTAATTTCCAGGGTATTGTTGGTTTGGATAGCAGATGCAAATATGTAATCTCTTCACAAAGATTGTATGGATTGCAATCTTTATGTATATATTCTGTGTTGCAGAAATGTCTCCATGGTCAATTGGTTAATACCACTTTTGGCCCATTTTATGGTCTGTTCATGATGGTGCTGTACAGTGTCTAATTATGCTAAACTGATAATAAGAAAATTTGTGTTTGCATGATACAGTTCTCCATGATGTTATAATGGAGAAATTACTACTGTTTTTATTCCTGTTAGGATCAGCAGTAATTTAAGCTCAGTTGTAGCTGCTTTGATTTAAGTGGTTATGTGCTCTGAAATATTATGGTGTTCCCTACCTTTCTCCCCTCATATCTATACAGTCTCCCAACTGGCTGGGCTGCCTTACCTGCGAGCCTGCTGCTGCTCTGGGCTTGGGTGGCTGACTTTATTCTCTCTTTCTGTGCTACTCCAGTCAAAGTAAAACTCTGTATATTTTGCTCACATTTGGGCACATATTTGTAGGGTGTTTTGTTCTAGCTCTGTGCTTTGCTGACCTCTGGATACTTCTAGCTTGGTGGGAAGTTGAAATTGTCCTTCATTCAGCACATGTGAGACCACACCTGAAGTACTGTATCTGATCTTGGACTCCTCAGTACAAGAAAGGCATAGGTAGACTGAAGGAAGGCCCCTGGAGGACCATCAACATGTACAGTGAGCTGGAGCAGAGGGTAAATGAGAAGTGGAGAGATCTGGGACTGTTCAGATGAAGGGAAGGTCATTGGGGAATCTCATTGCTGTCTAAGACTACCTAATGGGAGGGGATGCATAAGTCTTTACTTTTTTCAAAGGTGCACAGTGGTAGGAAAAGAAGCAACAGACACAATTTGGAACATTTGAAATTCTGCCTGTATATATTTGGAGGTAAAAAAGTCACCATAGATATGATCAAAGACTGACACAAATTGTCTAGAGAGGCTGTGAAATCTCCAGCCTCAAAGTTGTAAAAGACTTGGCTGGAGAAGACTGAGCAATCTCCTTTAAGCACAAGAGGACCCCCAGTGGTCCCTTCTAATATAAATTATTCTGTGACAACCTTAACCTCAGAGGGAGAGAGCAGATGATATGGGCAGCTTTGAAGGTCTGGATGGGAAGCTCTGGGAATCAGAATCCAGAGAAATAGGATTTGGGGGATAGCTAGCTACAGAATCACAGGACATCCCAGATTGCAAGAGACCTCAAAAGATCATCTGTCCAACATTTTGTGGGAAGAGAATCCTAGATGAGATTATCTAGCACTCTGTCCAATTGCATCTGGAAAACCTCCAGAGACAGAAATTCTACCACATCCCCTGGGAGGTTGTTCCAGTGGTTGATTGTTCCCAGAGTAAAAATTTATTTTTCCTATTGAGCTGAAACCTCTCTTGGTACAATTTTTATCTGTTGCCCTTTGTCTTTTCCTGTGTCTCCTTGTGAAGGGAAAGCCTCCATTCTCTTAGTAGCTGCCCTTTAAGTTCTGGAATACTGTGATGAGGTCCCCTTCTCTTCTCCTGGGTGAAGAGAGGCAATGACTGAATGTAATTCTCATCCAGAGTTTTATAAACAGTTCTGCTGAAAGAGAGGAGAGCAAGACAGCTTGCAGGAAGGTGAAGGACAGAGACAGTAACTCTAGCCAGTTCCTCTTCTATTTTTGGAGGACTTGGAGAGGAACTGGGCACAGAATACCACTGCTGACCTGCGGCTTGTCCAGGACTGCTGTGGTTTAATCCCAGCCAGCAATGAAGTACCATGCAGCCACTCACTCACCCCATCCCCCAACACCCCTCCCTGTGGGGAGGAGAATTGGGGAAAAAATAAAAGTTCTGGGTTGAGATAAGAACAGTTTAATAAATGAAGTAAAATGAAATTTAATATTCATGATAACAATAATAATGCTGCTGATGATGATAATAGTAGTTATTGTAATGAAAGAAGAAGAGAGAAATAAACCCCAGAAAACCAAGTGGTGCACAATACAGTTGCTCACCACCAACTGACCAAATGCCCTGCCCATTTCTAAGCATGATCTTCTATGGTGTGAAATATCCCATTGATCACTTGGGATCATCTGTCCTGGCTGTACTCCCTCTCAACTCCTTGACTGACAGAGCAGGGGAACGTGAACAGTCCTTGACTCAGTGTAAGCACTACTTTGCAACAATTAAAACATCAGTGTGTTATCAGCTTATTCTCATACTACATCCAAAACACAGCACTGTACTGGCTACTAGGAAGAAAATTAGCCCTATCCTAGGTGAAACCAGGGTAAGGACACAGCCAATAAAACAAATGATGTGGAACACTGGCTGACTCCTGTACCCCTACGTGGGGGCAGTAAGCAGGATCCTGAACAAGATGCTCACAGTTAGGCCTGTCTTCCTTTTCTTCCTGCCTCACTGCCTGCTTGCCTGCCTTCAGCCCTTGGTAACACCCAGACTGCTGGCAGCACAGCAAGGAGGCTGGTGAGTATGGTTGCATTAGCCATTATTAAAGGCTGTTAGCATTGTGTGCTGTGACGTGTGCCTAGCATTTATTACCTTTTCTCTGGATTGCATGCTATCATCTTGGATGGTTGTGAGCCAGCTTCCACATCCTGCCCTTCCTCTTCTCCTCCCACAAGTTCCAAATCCAGCTGTGTTCAGCAGGTATAAAAGTGCTGACCTAGAGAGCCCATGACAGCCAGCTGCACTCCCCTATTCCCCTTCTCTCCTGTTTCTATCGCTCATTTTTCAAATGAAGCAGTTCTGCTCTTTCTGGTGCTCAAAATGGAAACTGTGCTTCTCAGTGCAGAAACTTTCTGTCCTTGCCGTCAGTCACACGAGGAGTTCATGTGCCAACTGCACCAGGTTAGGAAAAGAATCACTTGTACATGTACAGGGAGAGCCAGCTAGTCTATAATTCAGTTTTCAAGCATACAGTGTATTTTGCTCAAGCAAATAATTAATTCATTTCACCATTTGAAGTTTGTTATGAGAAGCAGTCTCAGTAAGGCATTGTTCAGCAGCATAAATCCTAGTAAATCTTAATAAGTATAAATTTTTGTGTGGCATCTTCTGATCAGTGAAACAGGTCTTTTGCTGTCTGGTCAGCTTTCTTTCGTGTCACAGCTGCCTGGGGAAGGGCAAACAAAAGCATTAGACCGTCCATGAGAATATTCATCTTCCTTACACAGCAAACGTTTCCCAAATTGCTGTTCATTGATAGCTTCACCTCATGGCCACCTTCACACAACAGGTCCCTGGCCTGAGGAGTCACAGAGGACTCAACAGTACAGAGGAATCGCCATCTGAATTGCCTTGTGCAGTAAACATGAGGCTGGGTCTTGCTGTTTGGGTGCTGATGGAGCTGGAGATGAGGTATGAACTCACAGACTTTGTGCTCAGATAGTCAGTAAAAGAAGAGGTACCTGCCATGCTCCAAGGGTTCCAAAAGTGGACCAGCCTCTGTACCTGACATTACAGGAATATGGGTGGGTGAAAAAATACAGAGTGAAATGAGGGTGAAATTTGTTTCAGTGAAAAACTGAACAATAAACAGCACCTGTTGTTTCTGTGATTTTTGACTGTCATACATGAAATGCCCAGACCCATCAGGATACCTCTGTTCACTATTTTGTAGCATTTGGTAAAGCTGAGTAGGAAGAAGATGCAACCTAGGAATCTCTGGAAATTGAGGGAGGCATGAGTTTTTTTTCTTTTTCCTCTGAAAACTTTTTTTTTCTAGAAAAGTAAGTAGGAGAGACCGAAAGGGGACATTCCCTGCACGGTCATGATAACTGGTGAATTAAGATATACTGGGATCATGAGTCTAAACAAAGGGATATGCTATGATGGAGTGTGACCATACTGTGTCAAATTCGACAGCAAAGAGCTATCTACAAGTAAGCAACTCTGCAACATCTCCATCAGTCCAGGGCATTGAGTATCCCTGAATGCTCCAACCAAGTGTTGGCTTGTTTGGGGGCTGGGACATTTCTGTTGGAAATGACAGGCTGCCAAGCTGTTCTCACAGATACAGGCAATTTTTGCAGTGAGCTAAGAATTAAACTTTGTGGCCAAGAGTTAAACCTTGTGAACCTGTGTCAAATAGCAACTCTTTTGTAGTTCATATGGTATTTATGCATTTGTACTGTTAAAGAAGTCTTATTTGGAAATAGGTCTCAATTTTGAAATCTTTTAAATTTCCCTCTTTACATACTGTTCTTGCACTATAAGAAGGCATCATCTGCTGCTTTTAAAATGTACTCTCAGCAGCAATTTGAATAACAAATGTTACATTAAGCTAATAAACATCTTTAGGCCAGTGGGTCATGGCACTGAAACTGCCTGTTCACAAAAGCTCAAAATTCTTCAGCTTTAGAAACCCATGGAAGAACATAAATCACTCAAAATAAACCCACAGAGAAATTACCTCCCCTTCCCCACTGCTGTCCTGCTGTGGGAAAGACCTTTTGCTATCCCGGATTTCCCCTTGGAGTGGAATCACATCCACCATTCAATACAAAATTAATAAAGGTATATAGAGCATGTTGAGCAAACACTGACATATCCCCAATGGTGAATTTACATTCCCCTATTCTGTTTAAAATTAATAAAGGAAGACAAGGCATACAAAACCAACACAGGAGAGTATAAAACCACTCACGCAATGCCTGCCAAGGCTTGGCACTGAGGGCAGGCTGGAGTGAGCGGCTCTAAGCGTGAGGCAAATCACATAGTGGAAATGCTGATTCCCTTTCTTGGGCAGGTTCAGGAGGGCTGCCTGGCAGCATGCCCAGTGGATTTGTCACTCAGGACTGGGCATTACCTGAGCTATTTGATGTGTTTGCAACATTTCTGTGACATTCCCTCCTTCCTCCAGGTGATGTGCAGGATAAAAGATTCTGTTTCAATTGGAGTCTTGCTCAGCTGCAAGACTTCCACTTGCCTTCTGCCCTTCCCTCTCCCAAAGGCACACTCTGCTGTCATCAGCGTGCAGTTATGGGTTTCTGAAAATGTTCTGTGATCTGAACAGCCCGCCAAAGCCTTCATGAGCTATTGTGATGGACCAGGGACTGCTGGAGCAAGGGATTGAAGATACTGTGAATGTCTGTGGCATTCACTCCCTTCAGAAATCTGCCTAATTTTACTATAGAAAATAGGTAAGGGTTTAGTCCTAAACACTCCTTAAATAATCTGACTTAATGATTATTTGGTTCTCAGGTACCTCTTTATGAACTGGGAGGCCTGGCATGGAGGTCAAATACCAGCAAGATGGGCTCTTGCAGTTATCCTACAGAAATTAAATATAATCCCTGATACTCAAAGCAGTCAATAACTTCTTAACTAGCACCTGTTACATCTGTACCCTTCAGAGCTGTGCCAGCCCCCTTCACAAGTGCCAGCCATTGAACCAGCTGCAGAAACTTCCCACAACTGATCATGAACAGTTGGAAACTGTCAGTTTTTGAAATGTTTATGGCCACACATTTCTGAAGAGATGAGCTGTCTTGTGTTGCATGCCGGCTCCAGGTTAAGCTATTCTTTATCACTCTGATGTTTTGTAGAGACCGCTGATTACTCCCAGGTTTACAGCATCAGCTTCTCCCACCAGTTCATGTGTATTTTATGAGCCCGGAGATGTTTCAGCAGAAAGTGGAGCTGTGCCAAAAAGAGTTGTTCCTGCTTGTCTTCATGCTTGCCTTTTTTTCTGTACTTGCAGTGTCTGAAGAAAGGGAGTGCTATAGTTAATAATAGCTGTGGCAAGGAAAAGCTGCCCAAACTGCTTTGTAGAGTGATGGCTGGTGTGCATATTTACAACTGTCCAGGATCAAGGTGTCAACTGCATGTCTAAGGCTCCTCACTGCCAACTCCCCACACTGCTTCTAAGGGAAATTGCACCAGTCTGTGGTGGTCTGTTGAAGGTCTGCAAATGGTACCAGTTGACACAAAATCAGCATTTTGGGTAGTGCCTTGCAAAGACTCCAGAGATTTTTTCAAACTTGTTGTCCCATGTGGGATCACACCAGTCTTTAGGCATCTGCATTGTGCCCTGTGGGACAGACCCACAGTGTCCTCCACCTGCCAGCACTTTCATTGTACTTCAGTGGGTACAAGGCCAAACTGCTAATCTATGAATTTCAGAAACGTATTTTGCAAGCAATACCTTTTAGCTAACTTAAAGGTGAACTGCTCATTTGGATGAGAACTGTGTGTTAGGTGGGATGAAGCTGTTGCAAGAAAACATCTTCCTTCCAAAAAAATTCCTTTCTGTAGGCAAGTCTTTAGTCATCTTTGTAACCTTTGTTATCCTCTCCTCCCTGGGGAGTTTACTCTGTGACCTTTGCTATTCTACCAAGGCGCCTCATAAATTATTATTCTTTTAAATGGCACTTAGACTGTCATTGTGACTGCTAGCCTTGAAGATTTGCAGTCTACCCTGTAATTTTGAGGGGGAAAAAATGGTTAAGTGACAGAAGAAATATTGTACTTCACGATAAAACTACTTTTGTGTTTCATTTTCCACTGAAGTCATTCATATCCCTGTCACTAACCTCATTCAGGTCAAGGGCTTGAGGCAGAGAACGGGCATAATATTTTTGGTCAGACTGATGCATCTGAATATTGCAAACAACTGTAATTTTGAAATTGAAATGAACATTGTGTTAAATCCTTGAGCAAATATTATCAAGGCATAATAGATTACTGAAGTTTGCATTTCTTTTGGCAATTCAGACTAAGGCTCTGTTGACTGGTTATTCCAGACATTAATGAACCTGTATGCACAAAGGGAGCTGCTCCTTATGGCTGCAAATTAGATCCTGGATTCTGCAAACTTCATAGGAAAATCTGTGGGCCAAGTAGTTGAGATAATAATGAAAAAATTAATCAGGCACATATTAAATGTGAAGCATGGAAGAAAACATCTGCAGCACTCAGTGGACGTCTGGGTAACATACTTGCAGTGCTGTTTTGCCAGCTTACATCTGGAGTGCTTCATGAGAAGAGAACAGATGCTAGTGTGAAATAGGTCATCATAGCAGCAGGGCATCAGAACAGAGGCATTTCTTTTTTTTTTTCTTGCAGTAACAGCTATTTCTTTTTATTCACACCAATTATGAAAATGTTAGCCAAGTATGCAATGTGAATGCATGTATTGTGACGAGCCAATACTCCTAAAGGGTGTCAAGGCAAAAAAATAACCTAACAAGGAGGCTTCAGAGAAGCAGCCCTTTTGCATTACACACTGAGTATTCTTTAACGGACATAGTGATTATTTTTTGTTAAGATTATGATCTTTTTTCCGCCATGCTTTATATCTGTGTTTAGTAGAGATGTTGCTAAATGCCTTCTAGGTGGCAAATGCCCAGAAGTGAAGATGCTAATTCAGGCGAGTTTCATCAGTCATTTCAAAAGAGAGGTCACACAGATAAGAGAAATGAACAGTACACACTATGTGAAGCAATGACATTCAGTGAGCCCTTGTCACTAGCAGCCATTAGCATGGAGGCCTGCTGTTACATTTCAGTGCTTTGTGTGCTTTTCTTGACCAGGCAGGGAGCCTTCCGAGCACTGTAGCAGTTAGTAGCATACAAGTTATTGTTTCTTTCTTGAATGCTTTATATTTTTAGTACTATTTCGATTTTTCTGTGTCCCCTTGTGCATCTGAATTTTAAAGAGAATCAAAGAATGCATAATTCATATCTATCCCAGAGGTAATGGAATGACTCAATGATATCCGTGAAGGAGATGATTTTAAATTTCATGTCTTATGCAAGAGGTCATATTTATACAAAAAGTGCAAAAATTGGTCTCAGGGTTACCCAGATAATTATCCTTACAATAATGAGTGTGGATTCCAGCAGGGAGTATCACAGGAAGCTTTAGTATCTTGTGTATCAGCATCCCTTTTGTATCATGGTGTCATGGTTGTCACGATTGAAAACTTAGCAACTGATAGATCTCAGGCTATGACTTGTATTTTGACTTGGGATAGCACTTGCAGGAGATGTGAAAAGACAGGTTTACTTTGATTCTGTTGAAGTATTCATGCAAGATGTGAAACATTTGTTTAGTGCTGATATTCATTCTTTCATTTAAAGCAAAACCAATTGTTTATTGATGTTGGGCAGAACCTGTCAGTAGATGCTTTGTCACACAGCACAATTCACTAGACTGTTTCTGCTCTCCTTTCGCAAAAGCCTAGAAGTGCCATGGCTAGAAATAAGTGTCTGGTTCTGTGATATGCCACATGTTTGAAAATGCACTCTAAGGTCTGTATTACAGACAGTTCAAAGGGAATATAAATTGGAGTATTCTCTTTTTTCTTCTAATCCAGTACCATATATTCATTGCATTTTTACCCTGAAACATATCTTTAAAAGCAACTTACCACTTTGCATTTTATTTAACTTGGACTTTGCTATATTTATGTAATTGTTATGATCTAGCTGCTCCTGTAGTGTAAAATGCTTAACATCCTCTAAAACAATTCTACTCTGACTTTTAGCATTTTGTATCCAAGGAGACAGCTGATCCTATTTGCTTTTACTTTGGAAACTTCCTAGTTTTAACTCATCTTTCCACTTTTTGCAGGATTGGCCATGAGAATTTGTAACATTCCTTTGGAAATACTGTGATGGGGCCACTGAGAAGTTACTTTCCTGTGTACAGGTCTGTAAACTGTGTTGTGTTCTGACTATTTGTCATGGTTTAGGAATGGTATTCTCCAATTTAGGGTTCCCACTAAAACCACTCCAGGCTATATGCTGCTCAGTCCCCTCCTCCCTGCCTCACTCTCTCCTTCCCTCCCCCTTCCTCTCCCCCATGGTGGACTGGTGAGGAGAGTGGGAGTCACAAAATAGAAAGATCACGGATTGAGATAAGAACAATTTACTGGAAACAGCAATGAGATAAGAAAACAAACAGTAACAGCAACAATACTAATGGCAGAGTGTGTAAGAGAAAGAAATCTTACTGACCCCATGGAAACCTCTGGTAATACATGGACAGTCCCTCTGCCATACTACCCTACTCCACAGGTGAGCCCTTCACCCTGTCCTTGGAAGGTGACCTGAGGTGGTCCAGGATAACTTCTGGGTCCTAGCCGTACCTCGTCCTGGCTACTGCAAACATTAACCTTGCCCTGGCTGGAACCAGGACAGTATTTCAGCATGTAGACCCCTGTGCTGACTTGTTATGTTTTTTATCTTTAATGCCAAATCTAATTTTATGCTGGAGAAAGTGTTGTGAAAAATTATTTTTGTTTCTCGGCAGATGCTTAGGACATAACTCTATTCTGTTACTGTTGTACAGATGTAGACTAACCCATTTGTCTTTCCTTGCATGTGAATGATTGCAGTTTGTAGAGTTGAACTGCAGAAAGGAATTGGGCCTGTATGTCATTTTCTTCTCACTGCTATGCTTTGCAGTATGTGTTGGAGCTGCATTACCCTAAAAGGCCCTGCAATTGATTGCTTCAACCCAGGCTGCTCATATGTGAGCAGCTGACCACAGTTACAGCTGTGGATGTTTTCAGAGGCACACTTAGCAGAGGATCAGCAGAATTACTGAGGCTTTTGGGTCAGGAGGAGCTCAGGTTCATGGAAAGTTTACGAAAATGAAAAAAAAAAAAGTTTATATTTAAGAGACTATAAAAAGAGCATAATAATAATGGCTTGACTCCTGTAGTTTCAGCATGGCAAGAAGTGGTGAGAAGCTTATAGCTAATGCTGTGTCCTTGTCAGCTGAAATGATAGTGTGGCCAGAAATCACTCTGATTTAGAGGGTAGAAAACACTCCCCTGCATTTAAATATGTTTTTCTATGCAGCTATATAACAGAGAAAAATTTGATTTCTTACTGCTTTCAAAACTAGTACTGAACAGCATTTTTATAGAAATCTGCTAAGAAAAACCTATGGGAATCAACTTTTCCATCTGGGTGATCATACCCTGCTATTGGTCACACTTGGGGTCTGTAGGACTTGTATGCCCTAAATAATAATTTTCAAAAACGTTCATTTTGGAATATGCTGTATTTCATTTGCTTGGTTTACCTTAGCATACTTTGGGTATTACTGCTTTCCTTGTTGACTCTGTAGTCACATACTATTTTATTTGTCTGTAGAAATTCTGCAGGGAAAGTAGCCTGTAAACTTTAAACTAAATCAGATGGATTTAGGAGATGAGAGGTATCCAAAACAACTTTTAATTTATTCTTGAAAATTGTTGTGATTTGGTAATACCTTTTAAAGCCAACACAGCTCCAAGACACTTTAGAAACTCTTTGAACCTAGATGTAAACCGCACACAAGGACACAGCTTCCGTAACAGGCGAAACCCCTACACCAGCCTGGTGGTTGAGATACTGCAGATACAAATCTGATAGTGGTGCCTTGGGCCTATGTTGAGTGAAAGCACTGTGTTCAAAAATGAGTAGCTTTTCAGTGTAATTGAACAACTGTTGAATGATCTGTATCATCCTAAGGCTTTGACTGCACTGCTTCTTTCTTTAATGATGATATCCCTTCAGGCAAAATTTGTGGTTTTCTTAGACAGAGGATGGGGAGAAACAAGTGCAGAACAGTGGAAGACATTTGGGATAAAGGGAGAAAACTAGCTGCAGTGTTGGCATTTGTGTACTTCACTTTACTAGTAGCAACAGCAGCTTCATAAAATCTTTCTTTCCAGACCTGTCTATGAGTGTTGTTTGAATCACGGCTCACCTAATGTTTCCAAGAGTTACTGCTGAAATTGCCAAAGCAAAGTGAGGTTGGGCCTGGTCTTAATAATGTGATACAAATGCAATCAACAGCTGCCATGTGGAGAAGTTTTAGGCAAGTCATTTGTCTAAAACACATTTTAAAATTTCCTTGTTTGCAATCTAGTTCTTGGAAAATTGTGAAGTACATACAAATTAGTATTGTACCATTTAAAAAGTGGAAAAATATCATATTAATTTGATATATGTACATGTTAGATGTATATGTATTAAGTGGCATAAAGTAGTTGGGTATGAGTGTGCTGTACTTTCATTATAATGCATAAACAAAAGAAAACCAATTAAATTAAAAGGCAAGACTGTTATACTGAAAAGGAGATAGAAGGTCTGATTTCCCCTCGGAAAGTATTGCCGCAAGGTGTTATCAAAAGGTGTTGCCAGAAATAGATATTTACATCAATAAGAGTACCATCACAGATATTTTTTCATATTATGCCTTTATAAAGAAGTTACACTGGTTACACAGCAGTGACAGAAGGCTGAACTCATCGATCCTCAGCCTGGGGTCTGGGTGAAGCTTCTTCTGCGACTGTGTAGGTGCCATTTCTCTTGGATCATTTCTCTGCAGTGTCTGGTATTGACATTGAATGGAAACAGGATAGTGATCTAGCTAAATAATTAGTTTAACCTGGGTCAGCTATTTCCATTTGTCCCATTTTTTCACTGCAAATTTCAAGGGTTCTTTTGTCATTTTTAATTATCTCCTCCTCTTGTTTTCTTAATATCTTGTTTATTTCCTGCATGTGATCCCTCAACGTGTTCTCCAGAGAAGCCTCTGTTTTCCTGAGATCTTTATTACTTGTTCTTGCTTTGCTGGAGTTTTATTAATTTATTGCTTGATTTCCTAAAGTTTTATGTTGGGGTCATTGAATACCTCTTGGGGTGTCCTCAAACATTTGCCCTTGACACCCCTCTGGTGAAACAAGTATCTTGGTTTCACAGGGAAAAACAAAAGTGGTGAAAACAGTTCATGGCCGCCAGATGGGATGAGAAGCCTCTGACTCCTGGGGCTGGGCTCCTCTTCCCTGTCCTCCTGCTACAACCTCCTGGGCATGTGGTCAGCGTGGGCTGGTCCTGGGGAAGTTTGGTGGGGGGAGCACTGCTTCTTTGTCTTGCTGCTTCTCAAGTGAAGAAATCACGACTTGCAAAATACCAGTCTGTCAAAAGACATAGGAGGGAAAGGGAGAAGGGAGAGGAAGAGTCTAGGGAGGACACTTTTCCATCCTGGCTTGTAATCATAGCAACTGTACCTTAGATCTCCATACCAGTGCTGCACATGGACCTGCTGCTGCACTGGATAAAAATGCAGCCATGCCCTAAAGCCATGTTGCCAGAAAGGCCAAACTCTCTGTGCCACCAGGCTTTGCTCAGGGCACAGCTGTCCCACCAGAGGCTCCAATGGAGGGTTGCAATGAGAAAGCAGAGGGAGCTGGTGCACAAACCAGGACTGTGGAGGAACATGGTTATCTTTGTGCATCTTATATGTAAATTACCTGGCTACAAAAAGGAAGGAGGGAAAGGGGATGTTACTACCTGGAAATATGCCATGTGTGCATTTGATGCATATATTTGAATTATTTAAAAGATGGAAACAAAATAGTTTGGTAACTGGGGAAAATCTGTAAGCTAAATGCTTGGATTATGGGAAATATGGAAAATATAAGGAAATATGGGAAGATGAAATGGGAAGATGGGGAAAGTGAATCTCACAAAGCTGCCGGGGAGGGAGAGTTGTATTTTATTGGAACAGAAATCCGAACAAAACTGTGATTTTGTAAAGACTCTCAGGTCTAAATCATGAGTCTTATGTGTGAGCTGATTATAAACACAATGAGCTGGTGCAAAGACTTGAGCACAGGTCTTGTAAGGAGTGAGTGAAGGAGCTGGAGGCGTTTAGTCTGAAAAAAGGAAGCTCAGGAGAGACCTTATCACTCTCTACAACTGCCTGAAAGGAGGTTATAGTGAGGAGGGAGTTTGTCTCTTCTTCCATGTAAAAGTGATGGGGTGAGAGGAAACAGCCTCAAGTTGCACCAGGAAAGGTTTACATTGGATATTAAGGAAAATTTCTTCACGGAAAGGATTGTCCAGCACTGGAACAGGCTGTCCAGGGAGGTGGCAGAGTCACCATTCCTGGAAGTGTCCAAAAACCATGGGCATGTGGCACTCTAGGGACATGGTGGTAAACATGGCCATGCTGAGTTAACAGTTGGACTCGATGATCTTGGAGGTCTTTTCCAATGTTAACAATTCAATGTTTTTATATGCATTTGTTATTTTCATTTTTGAATGGTGGCTCAGAGTGTCTGTTACCATCCTGCTCTGATTTTTTGTTGCTCACAGCAAGACACAGAACAAGTTATTATGAGAAAACCTAGAATGGCAGCTTGCTCACCTGAGTAAGAGCTGTGGCCAGAGGAACTGCAAGAGACTGGAATTCATATGTATGCAGGGAAAACAAACCAGCAACCAAACCAGACAGCAGATTGACCTTCCGCTGGATTTTATGTTTTGAGTTCTTTTCAAGGTATTTCTAGGAATGGTTGCAATTACCTCCTCTTGCTGGAGGAACAGTCTGGAAACATCCTTAAATACTTCCCTGTTTAATGATAGCTACTTCCCAGAAGAATGGGAAACCACTTGAGAGACTTCTGCAAATGAAACAAAGTTTTCATAGGCTCATATTAGAAGTAAGGCTCTTGCCTCACTCCAGTGCCATCATCTTCTGCTTCAAAGTGGCACTTTGATGATAATCTTTGCTGATCTTAATTTCTGAGGCATAACATAAAAAGAAGGGAGATCTTTAGTGTCAATGGTCAAGAACACCTTAGGGACACCAAAGATAATTTGGCTCATTTGCCTTCACTACCAGCAAGAGCAGAGTTGTCTAGATAATCAGAGACAGATGTTTATCTAATCTTCCAGTGAGGATTATTTCAATGCCACCTCAGGTAGTCTCTTCCAGACCTACACAACACTTGGGTTTCTGAAATCCAAGTTAAGCTCTACATGCTCCATAGGAAGCCATTTGGTATCTTATTTATAGTGAAGCTAGAGAACAGTTGAACATAACTTTCTTTATGGTAATCTTTCAAATATTAGAAGGGAAAATGACTTTACATTGTATCTGATTTAATTTGTTCATCTATTTTTCAGAATAAGCATTTGCAGATCTTCTAGATCCCATATCAAATAGTTTTTCCTGTCTTCATCCTTCCATGTGTTGCTAAATTCTTCATACAAGTGCCAGCATATAGTCAATATGACTTTCAGATAATACAAATGATGTAAAATAAGCCCAGAATTTAGAAGTTCAATAATTAATTATGAAGTTACACCCTCAGCTAAAATGACCCCAATCCTTATTATGCCTTCTCATCTGTGTGTAAGTGGAGTCACTGCTAGTGCCTTCTCTCTTCTCCATCAGTTAAACTCTCTCAGTGTGATACTGGGTAATGAATGACGCTCTTGGAGAAGCACTAAGTGTGCAACTGATAGCCCTCAGCATATGGATAATGGCACATCTTGCACCTTTTCATTGCCCACATTCTGCCTGCACAGAGATAGCTGAACAGTAGATGAGGTGAAATGGTGGCTGTAGCACATTTCAGAAACAATAATTGTACCTTAGGTCCCTCTAAAAGAAAGACAGCAAAGAACTGCTAAGTTTTTTATCCCTATGGCCCTCAAAAGAATCAATCACACATCATGAATAATAACAATAATAGAGGAGGGACGACAGCTGTTCAACTGAACACCATCAGTATTGACACCTTGCAGGAGGAGTAATCCCCTTGACCGAAGCAGGTGTCACAATGAGATAAAAGTCATAAGCTACAGCTCCAGTGAGAGTCTGTTGCCATATACAGAAAGATATGAATTGATTTAGCTTCTGAAAGGCAGTTAAAACATCATCTCCGGCTGAGAGGAGAAACCCGCTGTCACCACTACTGTTCAAGTCCCCAGAAACAGCAGTGAAACTTGAAGAGGTGGTACTTAAAAAACAAAGATTGTTCACATGGCCAAGCACCAACCAAAATGAACAGTTGAAAACCAAACCTTTATTTTTTCCACCACAGCACAATGTTGGCAGGGTTATGTCCTTTTCTCCTGCTTTTCAGCTAAAGTATGAAAAAAGGCTACCTGTTCAAATAGTAAACATTAAAGGATTTTTTTGAAATAGTTTACATGAGGCCAAATCATAGAATCTTAGAATCATTTAGGTTGAAAAAGACCTTTAAGATCATAAAGTCCAGTCCAACCCTTACGCCAGTACTGCTGAGTCCACCACTAAACCATGTCCCTAAAAGCCACATCTACACGTCTTTTAAGTACCTCCAGGGATGGTGACTCCGCTGTTTTCCCTGGGCAGCATATCACAATACTTGACTACTCTTCTAATGAAGAACCTTCCTCTAATATCCAAGCTGAACCTCCCCTGGTACAACTTGAGGCCATTTCCTCTTGTTCTGTCACTTGTTATTTTGGAGATGTTGACCCCACCCCATTACAACCTCCTTTCAGGCAGTTGTAGAGAGCAATAAGATCTCCCTGAGCCTCCTCCAGGCTAAACAACTCCAACTCCCTCAGCCACTCCTCGTAAGATTTGTGCTGTAGAACCTTCACCGTCTTCCTTGCTCTACTCTGGACATGCCTCAGCACCTGAGGGGTCCAGAACTGAACACAACACTTGAAGTGTGGCCTCAACAGGGGGTGGTCACTACCCTAATCCTACTGGCCACATAATTTCTGAATGATGGCAAGTTTGGTCCTGCAATTAATATATTCACAATGCTATCAGCATTAGAAACTGCTTGTGATAACTTATCAGCTCTTTCTGTCAGCCTCGTAAAAACGCTTTGACACCAGCCTAATTTAGGACCAATCTTTGTTCATCTTCAGAACTCAAAGCTGAGCAAAGTCAAATCAATATCATAAGTAATAGTAAGGCAAAGTCGTGATTTTGGTAAAGTTCCAGCCTTCTTTCTAGGATGAGATGTAGCATATACAGCACTTCCGGCGTTGAGAGTCCCAAGATGCACTGCTTGAGAATGACTCAGGTGTCTGGGCTCAGTTATCACTTCAGAAGAGGGAAAATACAGAGATAGTGACTACTAGATGCCACAAGTTAAAAAAAAAAAAAACAAACCTAACTAGAAACAAAAAAAGCAAAATTTAAAGGAAACCATGCCAACTTTAATATGGTTGGTTGACTATATGGAAGAAACAACCCAAAAATGGCTGTAGGCAACCATTCAGGAAAGAATGTGTTCCTACTTAATGTCATTGATCCCACATTCAGAAGAAAACCCAAAAGACCACTGAATATTGAGTTCAAGAAGGGTTATGAAAATCTAAGGGATCTTGACCAACTTTGCTCAAACAGCAAAAATGAAAGTAGAAAGATGAAAGAATATCTTGGGTCAAGCTACTCTTTAACTTTGAGCCTTCAGAACACTATTAAAAATTAACCAAGGAAAAGGTAATACATAGTATTGCTCAAAATATCCTAGAACTAAAAAAAAATGTTCTTCATCTAAGCAGCCACAGGTTTTTTTCCTAGAACTATCCTAGAAAATCAGGAAGTAGCTTGAGGGTCCTGCAGCTATAGCAGTTGTACTGACACTTCCCATTAGAGCTGTGGCTGACCCATTTCTGAGGGCCTCCACCGATGGAAATTCTCTGAACAATTCATTCCAATGCCCAATTTTCCTTACAATTAGAAAAATGCTTTTTTTCTTTTCTTAACCTGAGTTACTTCTCTCCTACGTGCAATGAAGAGGAATAGGTTATTCCCTTTGTTCTTGCAACCTTATTGGAAATTTTCAGTGTGTTTTGTCATGTTTCCCCAAGTTTTGTCTTCTTTGCTTTAAACAACAAATTATTCCTCCAATTTTTTGTCATGTTTTTAAGAGTACTCACTGTCAGTTGGTTACATTCTCCTTAAAATGTGGCATCCAACACTTCACCTAAGGTCATGGTTGAACTCTTTCCCAAACAAAGTAATAAAGGAGAATTCCCTCTTGTGTCTTGCAGATAACATTCTCCTTTATGTTTCCAGTCTGATATTCATACATATGTGACAGTGACTGTTGAAACTTGTGATCTACTGCCTAACCTCAGGTCTTGCATAGCAAGACAAGCCTATTTGGTTATTTCCCACTGAGTGTTTGCTAAGTTAACTGTTTCTGACCTCATCTCTCAAAGTTAATTGCCAGCAGTGCTAAGATTTTCTCAGTCAGTGATATATGTATTCTAGGGTGAAATCTGTAAGGCCTACACAATTTGAAAAATTTTATCTTATTTCAGTTCTTTCTAATCTATTTTTTCCTATTATGAACTGAATTGCCATTCCTTTGTCTTCAGTGTTCACTTTTGTGGCTCTCTGATCATGACTGATCCTGCAAATAGCTTTTCCTCCTGATGTGTGGCAAACCAACTCTCTTCTCCCTCTTGCTAACAGTGGTTTCTTACTATTGCACTTAGTGGTTTTCTTAGGAAATTTTCCTACCTTTACGGCCCCCAACAAAAGTACACAGAAATGTTACACAGACTAGATGAAGGGCTTTGAAAGACAATTTTCATAATATGGGACTTCACAGAGGTACTACAATTGCAGGAGCAGTTGAAGGTAGTTACTACAGTACTTGGCCAGGTTGCACACAGGTGTCCTTATTCTTACAGTCTCAGAGAAAACCTGACCTGATCTAATTGAAACAAGAACCAGCACCAAAGAGAATAAAAGAAAACATTTCAGAGGGACCAAGGATCTTGAATTCAAAGGTCAAGGAATAAATCTAGGAGAGGGCTGACTGAAATATGGCACCCTGTTTGTAAAATTGACTGATGTCATGTGTTTGGCTTAAAGGAGACTTAATTGCTTCATATGCCATTCTTTAATGTTTTAGGGCCACTAATTCACTTTAGTTAATCATGATGTTCTGCATTCTTGTCAGTCCATGAAAACATCCTGAATGTTGCTCTCTTCACTCAGCTTTTTTACTCTTTTGAGGTGACAAGGAAACAAGGAGAGAAGAGAGACGTGGTGATTCTAGAATAACAGGTTAAAGACATAGTTTATTCTGCATTGAGTTCTTATGCCATTGCCCAATATTCCTTTCTCTTTGCTGTTGTTTTTTGGGGGGTTTTGGTTGGGTTTTTTTTTTGGTTGTTTTTTTTGTTTGTTTGTTTGTTTGTTGTTGTTGTTGTGGGGTTTTTTGTTTTGGTTTGGTTTTTTTGAGGGTTGTGTGAGCTATTCAGCAATGTTTCTGAAATTCTGGCCAAAGTTCTGCAGACCAGCTCCTGTCAGGCTCTTGTGTCTGTCACACATGAGTGAGATCAATCAAACGCCCTATCTGTTCCAAATGAAGTGTAGATATATGGAGAGATTTGGTTGTTCTCTTTTCTGGGGTATGAAGCATTTTGAGCCTCTGATCTTTCTATAATCCTTCCAGGAACACTCCCCTTCAATGCTAGAGGCCTTTGCCCCCAGATTTTGTAATGGTCACTCCGCAATCCTTCCACCATTAATGCATCTTTGATTTTTCCACCTCTGTAGCTCTCTGTGTATAGGTTGAAGTGAGTTGGGATTTCTATCTAGGAAGTTTGTCTCTGCCAAGAGCCATAGAGTCAGCAGGCAGCTTGCAGTGCCACAGGATGGGCTTTCAGAAAAAAAGTCCGTGTTTGATAGCCAAATGCAATGTAGTATTTTAAGGTCTTAAAGTTGTAAAAAAACTCCATAAGTCAACATGGATGCCTTCATAACGGCATTTTGTTTTTTTGGAGGTGTTTGGAGGTCTTTGGAGGTCTTTGGAGGCATATTCTCAAGATTCACTTGACAGTCTCACCTCTGAATGCATGATATGCTTAAGACTGTGGAGCCTAAATCAAAGTAGAGGGTTTTAACTTAGCAGCCTGTGGCTTGTTCAGAGGCTTTTCCTCGCTTCTTTAGTTCTCCACTCGTACTCCCCTCTGCAGAATTTCCCCCAGACTTGGAATTCTCAGTTTATATTTCAGTGTACCAGGATTCAGGTGCTCAGTGAAAGTCCATAGACCTACAACTAAGGGTTTACCTCTACACAGTGGAGGAGTTCCCTTTGTCCAATTTCCAAGCCAACCAGAAGCTGTGTAGCACAGTTAGCAAGATGCTGTGTACAACCTAATAAATAACCATGATTGGCAGTCTTCATTAGCTCTGACTCAGTGCAGTCAACTTGGCCTCAGCTACTCCACTACTGGTGAGTTTATGTGGCTTCCAGTTGTCTCCAACCCAGAACAGAACAAACACTCAGCGAGGCTGGTGTCATCACCCACACCATGCAGGCACCTGCCACGCTAGACTTTGCACAACATTTAGAGCACCACAGAGCCCTGGAAGCCAAGTACTCTGTGAGCAGAGAAGAAGCCTCCTTCAATAAATTAATGTCCCCTGTCCCTTAGAAGTCCTGGGTTTCCCTCAGGACCCCCTGTGCTGTGCAGGTGTGTCGGTGCCAGCTGGCAGGGCTGCCCACACCTGCCCATCGGCTGCTCCAGGCACAGCTCGTGTTGGCTGCTCTGCCTGCCTCTCTCTCCCGAGGCTGCAATTTGTCTGCAGCCTCACCGTCCAGCTGCTGGTTCTCATTAAACTTCCAGTAATGAAATTACCTCTTGTGACTTCTCTCCAACTTTTGTGCTGGCCCAAAAGTGGGTTCAGATTTGCTACTGCCCCTGTTCTGCCGGGAAAGGTGTAATAGATGGACAGGCAGAGGTTCAGTTAAAAATAACTGCAGTGAGTGAGAATCAGACTTGCTCTTTGCACTTAGGATGCATTTTTATATTATTTCTATACTGTATTACATAGATCTGATCTGGGAGCATACTGCCTTCCAGCTCTCATTTCCACACTCATCACCAGAGGCTGCCCTCCCTTTGGCAGAGCTTAAAGGCTCAGCAGATTCTTTGTAAGTGGGAACCGAGAAATGATTCATGTTAAAAGAACCTTTTTTAAAAAAATATTTTCTTTTTTTAATGTCCTTGGTATGGTTTTGGGTATGGCCAGGCAAATGATTGAACTGAGGCAGCCGGGGGGATGTGGTGGAGAGAGGAATGGGTCAGAAACAAGGCCCTGTGCTACTCAGCAATATTGAGAACTTGATATCCCTCAGTGCAGTGCTGTTCCAAGAGGCAAATCCCTGCTCCTTAGTCCCCTTACTTCTACATATTTTATCTTCACAGTTCAGTAGCTTATATGAGCCAGTCCAGGAGAGAAATTGAACAATAAAAAAGTGAATTTGTAAACTGATGGAAACATTTTTACTAGAAAATTGAAAATTTTGCATGTTCCTGAAGTCTTGATGTTTTTCTGTATTTGTGGTGTCTCAGCCTTCATGGCTGCATGATCTCCCCAGTACTTTGTTGTTCATATTCCTTTTTCAGTATGGGAGATGACCAAAAATTATCATTTTAGGTCTTCCAAGAAGTGAGATAAAGAACAAAGAAGTTTGAACTCAATAAGATTTAACTGTGTTATGGTCTGTAGCGGAGTCAAATACTTTGGGTATCAATAGTATGACAAAATATTCAAGGCCGCTTTGGCTTGGCTGTAGAAAATGACAGGTATAATGAAGAACCTAAGTCCCACTTGCCTTCATGTTTGTTTTGTTTTCTTTCATGGAAAGAGCTAACTGATATGACTGGAACATGTTGCCTTTGGGATTATTACTAGGTTCTTAATCAAGGAAATCTGAGTAATTTGACTGTGTTGCCAGCTCTTCTCTGATCCCCACTCCAGCTGAGACAGATTATAGATTGGACAAGATTTGAAGCGACATTCCTTTTCAAAGCATTGTTTGGTGAAGAAGCAAAGAGCTGTTGCTGCTTTAAGAGAATCTGTCACCTTGTCCTCTAGAAGAAAGGCAACAACAATCTTTTCCAATAATGCACCCGTTATCTCCCTCCTGGAATTTATCAGGCAAGAAACATATTGATCCAATTTGCAGGTTGCAGCCTGTAGTTCTCTGAACATGTCCAAACCCCTGGCACATGATGATGGCCAGGAGTTAGTCTGGATTTAGTTTGCAGACACGTACCTATCCCCACTGCTTTTTCCCTTGTGGATTGCTGTTCTTTTTACAGTCTAAGCAACCTAAAGTAGAAGAAAATTCTTTTTTTTAAACTCATTATTTTAATTCTGTTCTTTAGGGAATTGTCTTACAATGTTTTTCTCCATGGTTTCTCACCAGCTGTGAATTTGGAGAAAAAAGTAGTGCATGGAAGTGTTTATATCCAGGCAAAATATGCTTAATTAGAGTTGAAAAAAAAAATCTAGAAACTTTTTTCTATTTATTATTTATAAATTGTTGTAATTTCTTAATGGAGACAGTATTTTGTTTACATAGAAGTGGCACTTCACTTTCAGTCTCTGGACCAGTTCTTTAGGATTGCTTTTTAAGATAACAGACACGTTATACTTCTCAGAAAATCCTGTTGTAATGATTCACTGTGCTTTACTCATCAGTATCAAACAAAAATGAATGTGAAATCATTCATTTTCTGATCGATTTAGAGTGTGACAGATAAATCTTCCTTGTTTGTTAGAAACCACTTACAGAGGCTACTATGGCAACAAAATTAATGACAAAGAAGGAAGCTGTTAATTAATTGTTCAGGCTGACTAGAATAAGAAAATCCTGAATCCTTGCTGAATCCATTTACTACCATCCCAATCACTCTTGGTTATTTATTTGAAGAGCTAGTCGGTCTTTTTACTGTACTGGAAAAAGAAAGACTTTTATGATAATAGAATTGAAAGGGCACACGGACTTCATTAGCCTTCCCCCTGTGATCCCGTCGGACGTGATCGCTGAAGTTTGGGTCGTGCTCACAATGATCCCCTCAGCTGCTGATAATTTGGTGAATAAAGCTGATAATGCCTTTAGGCCACTAAGGACATAAACAAATAGGAGTAGTCCCTGACTCGAGCGGTTTACAGCCCACAAAGCTGATACATGCCAAGCAAAAAGTAATATGTTGAGATGCTGGCAAAAAGGGTATTTCCAATTGCTTTTTGAAATGGTCCTGGGATGCTACCAGAGAAATTATGTTGATGTGTGTTAGTAGGCATGAGACGAGTTGAGGAATACGTGATCTCCCCAGGAGGAAAGGAAGAACTCTTGGCATGCCTATAGGCAGTTAAGTATATAAACTACAGCAGTTTCCTTATGACTAAAGTTTGCATATTATGCCTCTGTAAAGCAGGATTGATATGTTTTCTACAACAGGAGGATCAGCCAACAAACTGATTTGAGGCATAACTTACGGAGAGACTGATCCATTTTTCTTTCCAGAACAAATTATGGTTTGAGAAAATAAATACATCTCTGTAGAGAGTTCAGAGCATGAAAAGTTTAGGCACTGTCCATGTTTATATTTATTTAACTGAAAGAGCCAGTCATATGGTGGAAATGCAGATGGTCAGATCCCTGTAAGGTCTATTGCCATATGGCCAAAACTCTGCTTTTCCAGAGAATTTTGATAGATGGGTAAGGTGTCAGCTGTTTGAAGTGGGGTGAGGAGATAGCATGTAGCAACAGGATGCTCCTTCTCTCTTCCTGTTTGGCATTGTTTACTGTCTTGTCAGCTTTCCAGACATATGACAATTGACCTTCTAAAGTATCACATCTATGGAATTAGAAGCTTATGAAATATGAACTGGAGAAACAAAGAGTACCCACTTTGAATTCCACAGTGAAATTCCTTCAGCAGGTGATTCTTCTTCACAAAGGCAACAATTTTACCTCCAAATAAATTAGGAACAAGCTTCCAAAGCTGTGACAGGAATCAAAAATAGTGATTGAACAACTGAGAAGCATTTACTTTTCTGTAATATTCCTTCAATAAAGAGCTAACACCAGATTACTGGAACAAAAGAATAAACCCAAATGCTTCTTACAGCAGTATATTACATTTTTCTCCTGGTGGAACCCAAGGGGTTGTTACTCTAGTGGCTCTTTCCCCACTAGGTTACATAATTTCTCTATTAGATTGAAAGGTTACACTATAAAACAAAAATGCTGTGAGTTGGCATTTCCAAAAAAAGGTGCTGGTGGCTGCTCACAAGCGCTGCAGAAATGTGCTCCATAGCAACATGTAGGTTTGCAACACTGTGAGCCTTATCTTCTTCTCACTGCCATGTATGTGTACACATATATATACACACATATAGGTGTAGGAGGATTACCTACTGTGCAGGACATGATCATGGTCCCCCAGTTGTTTCTTGGACCAAACTCTAATTAATGTCACGTGGCTAAGAGGGCTTTGTAGGGACATGTGATGATGGCTGGATCGGGTAAGCAGTGATGTGCAATGCTTGCTGAGAGGAGATATTCCCTTGCTTGAAAGTAGCCCTTAGAATATTTTTTCTCTTCTCTCATTCTACTGTTTACAAATCTTAGCTGATTCTTTGCTAGCTAAGGAGGGGAAGAGGAAAAAGCCTCAATGCAAATAACAACAAGGAGATTCCTTTTCAGTCAATAATAGAGATATCAAAAGCCATCCTGTTTTCCTGGTGCTCTTCTGTTTCTGCCACCTATGATATCTACACCAAACATGGTGCCATCAGTCAGCTATGGTGTGGTGGGTTCATGCATATTTACCAATTTGCAAATTATGCGTGGAGAGCTCTTAGCATAGCTGTTTCTTTGTCTTTCTGCTTTTCTTCCTTCACTAATGATTTAAAATGTTTACATGCCTAGCATCAGAGGCTGTATTCTATGCTTGCTGCTTGCCTTTGTACACCAATTAGGTCTTTGTAATTTAAATGATGTTTTATTTGTTGATTTGGAAGCATCCTTGTTGGTAGAATGAGGTTTTCTTCATCCTGAAACTGTTCTTTGATATAATGATTTATTAAGGTACTAGGAGAAATATTGATCCTGCTAATAGCTTCTGCTTTGCCACAGAATGCCTTACATTTTACTCACTGAAAGGGCCATATTCCTTTCCTCATCATCTGATTGACCATAAATGCTTTGGCCTTTCCCCAGCAATTATCACACTTACCAAAGCAGTGGGTAAAAGTCAAGTATTTATAGACTAATTAGAGAATTCAGCATGTCCAAATGTGTACTTTGCATAGTACAAAGAGTTAGAGGACAGTGCTTTGAAATTAGGGAGTGGGTGCATGCAGCTCAAAACGAATTAGCAAATTCAGAGGAGTTATGTATTTATTATCGATTAGGACAATCTTTCTGGGAATTACTGTGTGGAGTTACGTGCTGGGCCTGTGATTTATTAATGGCATTTATACTTACATTACACTGGTATTTTCCACTGTATTCTCTGTCATCTGTTCTAACCTCCTCTGTCTTGAGAAGGCTTTCTAATGTTAATGCCTGCAAGGTGGTGAGGAAGGCATCAATTTTGTAACCCATCTGGTGCTGATTCCTTTTGTAGTTTTTATAACCACCTAGGAAAATGCATTATTTCTGTAGTAACTACAAATGCTGAAAGGGAATAGGGGACAGCTCCATGGTAAATATGGGACAAGGCTTTTAATGGTTCAGCAAAATTAAGCCAAATGGGGATGGAGGGGACCTGATCAGCTGTGGATGTCTCCATTAGGCTGCTTAAGGTTGTGGATATGGCATTATGAAAAACAGTTTCCTATATTTAATTTTATTGGGGCGTCCTGTTTTATCCCATTTTGCCCTGTTGGGACATCTGTAGACTTGTGTTGCAAACTTATAACAGTTAGTGAAAATACATTAGTAGAGGCATGTTAAATTTTATGCTTCACAGTTAGAGCTAATTTCTGGCTATTTCAGGATCAGAAAGATTTTGCCTGTGGGGGGAAGATTATGAGAAATCAGGTTTTTTTGTAGTCCTTTAAAAAATTTCCTCCAGTGATGACTGCTGGAAACAGAAGACAAAGCAAGTTTTGCTGCTGTTCATAAATGTCACTTGCTCCTGTGCAATTACATACTCCTGAAACACTGGCCGGAAAGCACAGAGTAAATGAGTATTTTTGCCTTGCATTAAGATCTGTATCTTGAAATATGCATGTATTAGTCTGTTCAAGATTTGGTTTTAGTTAACATTTGGTACTTGTAGTTTATTTTGCTAAGTGTGAGCACTGTTGCTAGTGAAGCTGTCACATGGGTGAGAGGACTTTTGTCATCCACATGAGAGCTAGTCACCCTGCATAGCCAGTGGAGACAAACAGGCATTTCTAGGACAGGAATCATCTCAGCTTTAAATAGACAGGAAAAAGAAGTCAGATTCATCACACCCTAAAAGTGTTTCTCTCTGTTAACAGTGAAGGGAGCTGTGAATGCCTAGCTCAGAGGGAGGTGTCCACAGATCAGTGAAATGAACCTATACTGGTGTGGTATGTGGGATGAGTTACCCCCTGTGAGTCCCTAAAGGAAAGAATATGTTGCTGAGAAAGTCTGGATAGCATGCCCAAACTCAATCCCAATTTTTTAGATTATCTAAATTAGCTGAGGTCTGTCCTACAGGTCCAGCCAAGTTGCTGCTGGTCTGGATCTAATTTGCTTGTAGGAGATGGGTCATTTACAGGTGTAGGTCTGTACAGCTCCACTACTGCCAGCAGGGCTCTGCTGACTGCACCAGCACAAGATCTGATCAGCAGAAAGGTAGTTCTGCACCTGAATTACAGCAGCAGTCAGGGGGTGAGATTTTATCTTCCTTTAAGCAGGATAATGTGATCTATGGCTGGGCCTTGTTCCAGCCACAGTAACTGGCTGTAACAGTGATGGGGGGACAAGGGAAGGGGGCTCCCCTTTGCAGTTAGTGTGAGGGGATAGATTGTATCCAGGTGCTGTGTTTAAATCACTGTGGCCCATATGGAGGGAATGGAGAGGATCCAAGCCCATGACCAGCATTGTCAATAGACGCCCTTAAGTAATTTCTCTACAGCAACATGTCTTCATCCCTGAGTGTTAATTAATAATTGATCTTGTTATGTATGTAGAGGACTCCCTATAATTCAATTCTCTATATTTATGTCTCATAAATGACTCTGCCTTGTCAGATTTTATGGTGAAATAGTAGATCCAAAAATTAACATAATGTAACAACCAAGTCGCATATATAGCCTTGATCTGCAAACTCTTTTGCCCATGAATAATTTTAATTATTACAACTGAACTCACTGGGACCTATATATGCTTTTGCAGGATGAGAGCCACAATGTTTATTAAATTAATTTCTTTCATACACTACACGTTTTCAAATGAAACTAATTTATCTGTCATGTATCTAGGCATTTTTCAGCATATATTGTGTAATTAATTTTTTAAAGTGTGGTTCTAGTGAATCAGAGGCCTAACTAATATTTAAAGCTGATAGTTAGATAAAACTGAATCTGAGTTCAGGTTATGAAAGAGAATATTACTTTGTATATGTGTATGTCTTAATATGTATTAAACTGTTTAACGCATATTATATATGTATGTAGTTATAAATATGTGTGCATAGCTGGGTATATATGGGTATAGCTAGATATGCATGCATAGGTGCATGTAAGACTCGCTGTCTCCATACATATATCTATATTTACAATTATATAGCTGTGCAGATTCTGTATGTTTGAAAATACAGACAGTTTCTTTATCTAAATATATGCACACCCAGGTATACTCATGCTAGTCTGACTCAAGCCCATCTATCTTTGCTTATTCTATTTTTGGTGTTCAAAACAAGCTTGCTTAAAGCTTGCAAAACAAGCAAGTTTAAAACAAGCCCTTGTGAGGACCAGTGGCTTTGTAACTCTGTGAAGGAGGAAACTCATAAGATTCAGTTCTAATGCTCATCTGGAGCTTCAGTGTGGACAAATGTCATTTGCTTTGTGTCAGTGTGTTGTGAAGCTGAAGAAATGTTGCACTTTGTAATGACACTGTGCTTTTATATTGCTTTGCTGAGAAGAGGGAATGAAAGGAAGAAAAGAACCTTGCCTGTAGTCTGTAAATTAAAAAATATAAAACAAAAGGTCATCCAATGTTTGTGTATTCAAATAAAACAATAAGGAATATTTAAATGCAAGAAGAAGGAAATATACTGAGCTTGTTCTGAGAATGTTGCTTAATGATATACAAATAATCACTCAGATTGCAGTGTTTGAAATGAGTGTGGTTTATGATCTAATGTCTAAAGATCATTAACTGACATCTGCTAGTTTCTGGAAACAGTGCTGAGAAAAGCCCCAAATATAAACTCCTTCAGTTAAATTGCCCTTTTTATATGCTGTAAATAATGGGGAGAGAGCCATAGGGAAGTCTGGAGGTGCTGATCACATTCGAGTAAAATGAGTTTATTTTCTGCCATTCAGAATTGACGTAGAGAGATTACTTCGTTTCCCTTGTAAGCGGAAAAATGGTTGGTTTTTTTTTTGCTTACTTCTTTTATTTTAAATGGACTCAGGCAGCCATGAAGGCCTTTAGACAGGACATTTGGCCTATGGGGCTGGCAGCACTGACTTTAATGCATTGCTTACTGACCTCAATCCCTGGTAGTGTAGATCTCAGTTAGGGTGCTCAGCGTTCCCATGTGGAGCTGCTTTCCCATAGTTGTGCTCACGTGTTGGTGTTCCTCGATGCACAAGATGCCTTGCTCATGGTGGTGCAAAGTACTGCTGGGTGCCAATAAAGCTGTCCAGGAGTGGCCTCTGAGGGAGAAATTCTGAGTGTGAGATGTGCTGGTGTGTGGGTGTCCCTCCCATCACATCTGCTTGTCCTGTTAGGGTAGTGTAGGCATAGGAGTTAAGATAAATCAGATGAGTACCACTGTGCTTATAGTTTGAGCTTGTAATATATAAACCTCCCATCTTCCAAACTTCTGCTCATAAGGTATCTTTATATTCAGAGGCTTTTCCAATGAACATGTCAGGCTCTGTGTAAGAAGGCGGCTTTTTAAGATTGGATCCCTTAAAAATGATGAGATAAAAGTGCATCAGTGTGCATTAGGGATGAAATTTTCAAAACAAGGGTATCTTGTTGAGCTGTTTTGCCATTGTTGGCTTATATGCTCTTCCTTTTGTGTGAAATGCATTACAGACATCTCTGCTAGAGCTTTTTATTTTGGGGTTGATCTGAGTTTAAGGTCAGCCACTTAAAAATGAGATTAAACAAAGGTGATGAAATTATGCTAAGTGAGATTTTTCAATTACTTTTATTTTTTAAAAGGAATCTACCTGGAAGGTGGCACTTACATTGTTATAGTGGCAAACAGGTATCATTACTGAAAATTCAGTGAACAAATGTCCACAGACAAATATCTACAGACTCAATATGATCTGTGCACAGCATCACCCCCCAGTAAATGAAAGCACTTTGGGTAGCTGGTTCCTTAGTGAGACAGAAAAATGGTTTGACGTTTCTTTATTGGGGAAAGGAACATACTTCGGGCTGGTAACACAGCAGCCAGTGCATATCTGATTCTCACTGCAACTTTCCCTAATGAGGTTCATTTATGTCCCTGCTCTCTGCCTGATCACCAGTCATTAAATACTGTCATTCAGGAGTATATGTGCTTAGGGTTTTTGCAGAGGTGCTGATAACATACAAACAGGAGTTAGCGGAGCTCAGCAGCATTTGGTTGCATTTTTCAGTGTTTTGATATGTGGTCCCTTGTAAGGGGTTTAACCCTGGTCTACTCCAGTTCTGTAAAACAAGGCCAAACAATTACTGTCCACAAAACAGACAACCCAGACATTAATTTATTGGTGTTTGGGAGCTCCTTGCAATGACACCAGAAGATGTTGAAAACAGTCTAAACTATACCAATATATATTTAAAAGAGAAACTCTTTTCAAAACTTTTGTTGATCGTTTAAGAGGAAGAGTATAGAAAAAAGCAATGTTTTAGTTTTTTTAAGCTGAGCTTGAAATATATCAGCCTTCTGAGCAATATACTTCCCTTTGGCTATAACAGAAGATGTTCCTGTGTACATGAGGCTGGACTCAGGTGTCTTTTTCTCTTAGGCAGCTGAGAAATATGCTTTCTCTTCCCTGTGATTCAGGGTCCTGTAATCCAAGGAGAAAAAGGGTTTCAGAAAGAGAAATGACAGTTCCTTTAAATTTATATCAACATTATCACACAAGTGAAAAGGTCAGGAAATTTGAGGTTGTCTGTAATGATACAGACTGTAATGCTGACTCAGGTGAGCTAACGAGCCTATAGAAGGCAGTGGATTTGTGCTGACATAGCATGGACAGCCTTGGAGCTATATATTTACCCATTCTTGGCTAATTAATACTCTAAAATTTTATTTTTATGTACCTTTGGACATGTACTGCTAGGGAAATGTCATGTTGAGTATGGAGGGAGACTGGATTCATCCCTGTGATTCGAAAAGAAGAGTAGGAGCTGAGCTTCTCTGCTTGACCGCTTAAGGTGGACAGGCAGACTAGACATGCCCAGACCACATACCTGGACCAGCCTTTGTCTTCATAAATCTCTTGTTCTTCCAGAAGAGTTGGCTTTTTAATTGGTCATTGTCCTGCTACCTGAACAGGATCAGATGAATTTCTCTGTTACAGAAACACAGAGCTATGTGATGTGAATTCTAATGTGGAAAGCTCACTGTGCAGGAACCAAAGAAAAAGAAGTGCTAAATTAAAAAAGCTTCTAACCTGATATAAATAATCTTTGTTGCCAGTCACTGCACCATATCATCAAAGTTTTTTTTTTTTTTTCTAGCAAATATTTGGGTAAGCTGCTTAGAATATGTAGATGACATTGGAAATCACTCCTGAATGGTTTGCTGGGTTTTTTTTTCTTCTTTCTGAGGTTCTTATTTTAAATCCATTTGTAAGTTGCCAATGTCATAAACAAAATATTTCATTATTATACTAAAGGAAGAAAAGTGCCCTTGGCCTGTGATCACATTGTCAAAGATTTTATGGTGGAATTTTAAGTCCCCTAACCATAGGGATTTGTAATTTGAAATATAGATGCAACCTTGGCATGTACGGTTTCAGCTTTGTTGGCTGTGATAAATATGAGCCATAAAGTAAACCTGTGCTCTGAACCAGCTTGGATCAAACATCGTTGCTGAAGCTCCTTTGCCATTTTTCTGTGTTTCTCTTCCAAGCATCTGGTTCTACAGATCACTGTTCCCCATTTCAAGGTTGTATTTTTTTCTGAGGCTGAGGTTAAGGAATTGTCACATCCCAAGAGGAATCTTTGTTTTATTTTTTAATCTGTCTTGCTGTAGCTTTATTTCTGCAGCAAGTGGTTTTGGTAATCCATACTGATGAGTTGCCTGCTCTCCAGGTAGGGTTGACAGGTAGATTTATGAACCAGGAGAAGATAATCTGCTTCCACAAGGGGTCACTGGTAGCAGTGCACACAGCAACTAGTTTCTGCCATGCTTCTGTAAAGGGCAGGTTTAGACAAGCCTCTCATCAAATGGAATAAAAAAAGGAGAGGGAGTTCCTAATCTTTAGAAGTACACTCTATGTACTTTACAAAGAAAAGGGTCAAGATAGTTAAATGAGAATTTCTTTCCTTTCAGTAGTCAGGTAGCCAGGTGTCAGAAGATGGAAAAGTCCTTTGTGCCCTCCCCATCTGAGTTGGGACTTCACCATTCCCTGCTAGTAGGGGGTGCTTGGCTGATGTTGCTTCAGAGTCTGTGATAAAGGCCGTGAGGATTGCTGGAGCTACCGAGAGTGTAACAGGAAATTGTTAATTCATCCACAGAGTCTGTACCAGTAATTAAAACAATTCTCCTGAAATCCATATGCCTGCTTGCCTATTGTTAAAAGAGGTTGCCACAGGGTGTAATTTTAGCACACTTCTCTCCTGGTTTCTTTGTGTTCAGTCAGCAAAGGTTCCTGGTGTCAGGGGACAAATCTCCATTTCAATTTTTCAGTCTTCCTGCAAATCACCTTTGGAGAGAGGCAACCCCATTAACAGGACTTAATGGAGCCCTTTCTATAGGCAGGGTTCTGCACAGAGTGATGGTGCTTGTAAATATCAGGACATTTCATGAGCATGTTATTTCTGTGTTCCTAAAGCTTTATTTCAAATTTGATTGTCTCATGGTGCAGGTAGCTCTCCAGCATACTGAAAAATACCAAGTGTTTTTTGTCTTGTTTTGGCATCCTGTCTGTGTGCAGCTCCCAGTCCCTCAAGGATAAACAGAGGAAAGCTTTCTTCTGCTATCTGGTGATAATTTTCTAAAGGTCAATGTTGTCATCCCTTTTACAGGAAATCTTACCTGTCAACCGCTGCCCAAAATGACTAAAAGATATTTCTTTGCATTTCACCTTCACTGGGGGTTTCCATGTGAAGCATTGGCTAAGCATTTTTGCATTCAGATATGCTACGTATTAATTTATTTTTTTCAACAATGTTCTGCCTTTGCAACCATTATCTCTCTTGTTCCTTGTCTGCCATTCACGCCAGTTCTAAAATTCCTGGAATGTATAGCACAGATTCCCAACATAATGCTTTAATTGCTGATATGGTGAGGTATTTTTTTCTCCTCTTTTCTTTTTCCTGGAAGAAGAACAGATTTAGTATTCATGCAAGGTGAGGAGACTGTAACTCCCAACAGCACAGTTTTATCTCATAGCATTTAGAGATGACTTTTAGAGCTGGTCATTGCAAGGAATAATTTTCTCATTAGAGAAAATTCTCACTGCCATCAGTTTTGACATATATCTGTGGTGCTCCAGAAGGACTTTGTCTGCTTCTGCATTCCCATTCAGCACTGCCCAGTGAGGGGAACAATCTTGCAGTGCCTGACATAATTGCAGCTGCCCTCTTAGCCAGATGGGAGCTTCATTCACCTCTCAATTCATTAGAAACAGATGTTTTCCTCAGAGGAAAGGAAAAAGAGGCGGGAAAATATACCAGCTGTTTTCCATTGTGGAAAGATCTGTCTAATCCAGGATGGAAATTCTGGTCACAACCCATGAGTGTTTGTCCTGGGAACTACGGCTAATTTGTACTCGAGTGCACACCACTCACCTGAGATGTGCAATGGCAACTGGCAGGTTGCAGACTTCAACAAAGGGCTCTTTGCAAAAATCATGAACAATTGAAATCAGTAATTTCACCCCAATGCAGATTCCTTTGGTTCTCTTCTAATTAGCATGCTTTTGTGGGATGTGAAAATTACTTTTTGCCCAGCTCTAATCATACACCAGGGTTCGGGCTGGAAGAAGTAATAAATAAATAAGAAACGTTCTAATTTGGATTAAATAAACACTTATCTCCTTGAACTGGTCAGAGAGAAATTAATTGTTTTATTCTTCTGATCTGCTAATTACATGTACAGGCAAGCCCATGTAAGCTTTTCCTGCATGCTCTATCATTAAAGAATGGATTACATTGGAATTAAATTACTGTATTTCCATCAAAGGTCTCAGTGGGTCAGGGTTGTTGGCAAGATTTATAGGCTAAAAAGGAGGAAGTCAGTGGATGTCGGTGCTTAAGAAATATATTGTTCTGTTGGGGGAGTTATCCTTTCCTGAGAGTCTGGATTGCTCTTTTTCTCATTCTTACCATATTTTTGCACCCTTGCACTGCCTGGACATTAATTCCAAATTCCTGTAGTTTTTTTCCCAGTTCCTACCCTTTCAACCACCAGGAAACATAGTGTCAATTGCATGTTTTCCAAGTCCCAGCCTCAAAGGGAAACGCAAGGGATCATGATGACAATGCCTCATTTTCTAGGATGAGATCTTTTTGTGGTCCTTTTCTGTCTACAATGGGGCTTTGTGTTTGCTGGCAGTGAATACGCACACAATTTCTTTCTCCCTGTTGTAAGTATAATAACTGTCTTCCACCTCCTCCTCTGGCTACGTAGAAAAGCAGATGAGAGTGGAAAAGTGCGAAAAAACTTGACAAAAAAATTGTTTCTTGAAGGTGAGATTCACAGGCAGAAAAGACAGTAGATGTCACTTTTGGGTCAGCAGCACAGAACAGTGATTTAAGAAAGAGGGAACAACTCTATTCTTTTAAAAAGTGACAGATAATTTTATATATCCAGGTCTTTTCCACCCTATCATAAGAGGTCTTTTCTCAAATTTTGTTTTCATAATTAGAAAATATATGTAACTATGGTGCAGCCTGAAAAGCTTCAGTAAACACAGAAAATTGTGGGTGTCAGATTATCTTATCCCTTTTTCCAGGTACAAAAGGCTTATCTGCATGAAAGAGAAAAAATTGTAGAGATGTGAAATGTAAATGGTAACTTAACAAAAATTAAATATCTAAATACCTAAATTTATGCTGATTTCTAATCAACCCCTCTGCTTGGGCAGCATGCAAAGGAAAAGCAGGAAATCATAAGCACTATTTTAACTTGCTTCTCTAAGCCATATTAGTTGCATTATTACCATAATTAACACATTCTCTAATCAAACCAAATACACCAGGGATTGCTCCATGTTCTGGGCTTTGGGACAAATTACTCCTCTGTATGAAAGCCAGCAAAACGCAGAGTTTTTTCTGTCAGTCTCGGGGGTGTCAGCATTCCCAGCGATGGTCAAGGAGCTTTTTCAGGACTGGATCAGAGCCAGGGTTTTACGCGAGGAGCTGCACATCCCTCCCTCGGCACGGTCCTGACCTGTTCTGCTGCACAGCGGTGCAGGAGATGCAGAGCCGGTCTCTGTGTCAGCAGTGCAGATTCACCAGTCACCTAAGGCGACACAGTAATAATGAAAACACATGCACCAAGCAAGCAGGTGAATTTTACTTGGCCAAAACTCAGCAGATCTTTCGGAGGGCCCACCAGCCTCTCCTTGCCCGTGTGCAATTTGCCCTTGAAGCTCTCCAGTTTTCCAACTGGGCAATTGTGTGTAGAAAATCTCAGTAAGACTTTGGTGAGTTGTACAGCTCCATCAAGTTTTGCTGAATAGCTATTTACAGAGAGGGTGAATGAGTGAATAGCTGCCAGACAATTTGTAATGTGTGTTGCTGAAAAGCAGAAGATAAGACAGCATTTCCTATCATAATCTACTAACTCAGACGTGTTTAATCTTGCCATGTTTTCTTTCCTGGTGAATGCAGAACGTAATAGGAGAGGATGGAGAGATGGCAGAGAACATTGTTCTGACCTTGAATCTGCAACTGTATATTTATTTGAACTTATATTCTTTGAATGCTGGTTTTCAATGTGAGTGGTTGCTGTGACAGGAAAGGGGGAGGCAGAAAGCTGCATGGCGGTGAATGGGCCATGAAAGGTTCTCTGTTATTATGTTGTCCACGTCTTTGGGAATCCTGCTGGTGGGAAATTTTTCTGAATCACAGATGTCTGCCTGCCCAGGCTCGACCTCACACAACTATCTGGAGAGGGGAAAAGGAAGGGACTTCTGTAGGAACACAGGAACTGCCACATAATTTGGGTGTCCTTGGGTTCTAAACTGGCTGTAAAAGTATCTGAGAGAAAGGCTGAAGGAAATCAGAAAGGAATTAAGAAATTTCCCATTAGGTTTCATTACAAAGGTTTCTTATATTCGTGTTTCAAAATACCTTGCAGTCATATAATCTTCACAGTCTCATTATCCAATATATACAGTCACAAAATCGCAGAATCTGGTGGAGGCTGGATGCACCTCTGAGATCATGTAGTCCATCTCCTCTGCTCATAACAGGGCTGTGTCCAGTCAGGTTTTGAATATCTCCAAGCATGAGGACTCTGTGACTTCTCTGAACTACCTATGCCAGTGTTCAACCACCCATATAGTAAAAAGGTGGGTTTTTGTTTCAGTTTTTTTTTTCAGGCAGAATTTCCTGTGTTTCAGTCTGTGCCCTTTGCTTCTTATCCTATTTCTGCATGCCACTAAAGAGAATCTGGCACTGTTTGCTTTAACTTTCTCAGATATTCATACGCATGGATAGAAGATCCCCTTGAGCCTACTCTTCTGTAGACTGAAGGGTTCCAGCTCTCCTCACAAGCTAGGTGCTCCATTCCCTTCATCATCTTTCTGGCCTTTTTCCGGACACGCTCCAGCAAGTTCATGTCTCTGGGGAGCCCAGAACTGAATGTGGTTAGATACACAAAAGACAAAACAGTTGCTTCAGACTTATCTATCTAAAACATTTTTTAATCTTTTCATCTTAATTCTGTATGATGAGGGGTTTACATCTACCAATCTGGCCTGGTGTGGGGAGAAAGTACATCTTGAGGGTCTTGTCCAATGCTGCAGTAAAGCAGAGACAGCCTCAAAGTTAGTTTAGATCCCTCAGGGCAATGTCCCATTGAATTCTGGAACTCTCCAAGAATGGTGATTCCACAGCCCTTCTAGGCCCTTATGCCAGTGCTGCATCACTCTCATTAGAGAGACATAGTTTTCTGTATGTCCAGCTGTAATTTCCATTGGTACAACTTGTGATTGCTGGCTTTTGTCTTTTCACTGTGGAAGGTGGGGCTTCACCCTTGCTCTAACCCAGCTCCTTTAGCCT
Organism: Illadopsis cleaveri; assembly: GCA_013399915.1. Classification (NCBI taxonomy): domain Eukaryota; kingdom Metazoa; phylum Chordata; class Aves; order Passeriformes; family Timaliidae; genus Illadopsis; species Illadopsis cleaveri. Next base: position 47,724 of record VXBB01003610.1, on the reverse strand, counting down.
CTTCTTACTTGCCAAGTGCTCCACCTCCTGCTGTCATAGTTGATTTCTACTGTACTCACTGCCCTTTGAGCCTCAAAGCAGGACACATCATCCCAGATGTGGCCTCATATCGCGACCCTCGATCACCCGGCTGGCTCCTCTTCGAGGGTAGCGACCTTCCCGGCGAGCGCCTCGGAAGAGGCAGTCTCAGCACAGGTGGCACCAATCCCTCAGGGTAGTGATTCCGAGCTCTTTTGTGAAGCCCTGCAGCTCTGACCAGGCAGAACTGCTAGGGCAGCTTCCAGGGTGCGGGGATCCCAAGCGGCGCAGAAGGAATACGCAGGAGTCAGGGATGGTCTCCAGGCTCTTCTTTCTTCCTCTCCGCTGTCGACCGGAAGACCCCCAGAGGACTCCGAGCCGGAGTTATATACACTTAGGGGTAGGGGAGGGGCTACATCATTAACCAATGGTATTGCAGAATGGGGAAAAGGACCAATCACAGAACTCATTAATAACCAAATTAGGGGATTGAAAACGGACCAATAGGGAAGAGGTATCAGGGTACAACACAGGGACCAATCAGGGGAAGGATCCAAAATGGACCAATCCCAGGGCAGAACCGGGGTATAACACTTTAACCAATAGCAACTCAACTATGCAAAACATAGATAACTAGCCTATTACATCACCCAGTGTTGGACCTCCATGGAAGGGCCAAACGCGCTGCCCCCTCTACATCCTCCCTGGGAACCTGGTCCCCCACAGCGTCATGAGGGATGTACAGGGATATAACCACTTTCCTTGATCTGAAAGCTGACCCACTTAATGCTTGACCACATAATGTATATTGGCACAGACTGTGTCCTCCAGTAATTGTTGCTTGAAATTTCTGTTTTTAGTACGCTACCTTATTTTAGGTCTCTCTGAAGTTTTTCTCAAAACTCCCAGCTGATAAATAAAAGTTATCTGCAGCTTTCACTGTCTTGCAGTCCTCCCCACACACATACTTTTCTCTTCTGTCATATATTTATGAAATGTCGTAAGACAAGAGGAAATCTCGAAGGAACTGTTAATTATTTTTTTCCACGATGGAAGCTATCAATTAAACATTATTCCTTTTTTCCTATATCCTGCCCATTTTTTGTGTATGACATTATCCTTCATTCATTCATGGCTGATTAGTTCCTATATTAGCTTCTTGTATAACAACCCATCAGAGACCTGTTGGAGGTTGTCTGCTGCATTACTGTGGGATGTCAGCCACAGACAAGGAAATCATGCTGGTAGATGCTGCACAAACAGACAAAGGTTTGCAATCAACTGAAACAGCTCCATTTTCAGATTAAATATTGTGGGTCAGCATGTCTCAATCTGCTTCTGGTCACTTTGGGAAGAGACATCACGGGGTGTTTCTCTAAGTTTCTGATGTTGTACATGTCCTGTCTTGTAAAATTAGCCTTAACAAAAGGATGCCACAGGCAGCCATTAGAACACAGCTCAAGCATATCTGTTGGCAAAATTTTTTTTTGGCCAGAAGGTATTCCTAGGGACAGATTGAAGGGCTGCAACAAAGTAGTGTTTTACAGAGACTTTTGACAAATGTGACAAAGAGTTTCAAGAGACACTACAAAGTTGGCAAGCGATGAGTAGAAACAGGAACTGGGGACTGTTCAGGTGTGAGAGTTGACTTTTGGACGCTGAATAGAATGAGCAATAAGGTGGAAGAGTCCTTGAAAATGAAGGCCAGTTGATTGTTTGATATAAAAAAGGAAAAGGAGCCAGGAGGATGAGTGAAAAGAAAGCCAGGCTGGGGAATGATCTCTGCAGCAGCACTGTGGATCAATACACCATCAGGGCATGAATGAGTTTGTCAGTGGCCAGCAAAAGGATGTTGGAGTAATTGAGACATGAGGCGATGAGAGCCTAGATAAGAATTTAACAGCAGGACTGGGAGTGAGAAGTATGAGAGTGAGACTGGGTGCGTCTGAGATATGTTAATTGGAAGGGATCTGCAAAACCTTTGGTACATCCACACAGCAGGCAGGGCTCTGACTGCAGTACTGCAACTGGTGGGGATCAGCCTGAAGCAGTTTGCCTCCAGACAGCTCAGCAACCAGAAGTAGAGAAGGAAGGTGTGGTGGTGTGGGCTTTGAGGTGGGCTGACTGTGCTCAAATGGGCTGTTACGAGTTTAGTTGTGGCTACCACTGGATTTCACTGCTCTTTTGCTCGTGTGCTCCACACCTGTTATGGGTGGAAGTTTCTAAGCTCTAAGAAATTGTTCTTTTCCTATTTTTTTTTTTTTAACTTTGAGCTCTTTGGCCCCTGTGCACATGAGTACTTGAAGTTTCCAATTCTTTGGGTTTGGCAGCTTCTCAGATAACATTGTTTCCTGCACATCCCCTTTCCTCCTCTTGACGCTGAATCCACTAGCATGACACTGGTAAAAACACTGGTAAAAACTTCTTCCACAATGTTTTCAAATTCTGGAAGAAGACAGAATTTGGCCAGTTGAATAACTGTATGCAGGAAATTAAAAAGCAAAGCCCAGACAACCTCATCTCCCCAAGGCAAAAAAAAAAAAAAAAAAAAAAAAAAAAAAACAAAAAATTTTCCAAGTTTGCAAAATAGTTGGGGACAAGGTAAANAAAAAAAAAAAATCAACCAAAAATGTTGCCAAAGGTGGAAAACCTGATCTCAGTCCTGCAGGATGTTAGATTCGAAGGCAGGGTGGTGGGGGGGAGGAAGCACAATATAACATAGGCACTATTTCCCAGTAGCTTTAATTTAGCTCCAAGTCTTCTTTCCAAGTCACTTATCTCATTAAAATCTGTTGCATGCTCTTTCCCGAGGCCCATTTGGGCATTTTCACATGAGCAGCACAGTGCTTTGAGGGGAGGCACAAGTCTGCCCACATCGGAGCAGGAGCTCTGCAAATGGCTTTAAGTCATTTGGCTTCAAGATGCACAGGGCTGAGCTTTACCCACCATGCCAGCTGAAATCATGATCCTCCTCTAAGAGGCAAAAGCTGCCTCTCTTAAGGAACAACAGAAGATCATAAATACGGTGTCAAGGCTAATACTTGGTTTTGTTTACAGTGACATAGGAATTATTTTATGTTCTGCACATATGTGACACACCTGCTAAACATGAGGATTCTTACTAAGGTAGAAACTTAAGACATCTGAGTAAGACAGTGGATTACTCATAGGGAAAATGAGAGTTTAGAAATTCTTTGTGACATCTGCCATGCATTGTTTTTCAAAGAAGTCTGAAAACTTTGAATTGACCTTGATACTTTAACTACAGTTTCTAGGGAGCTGCAATAAAGCTTGTGCTCTAATACCTTTTAGAGTGAGCAAGTGGAAAAAAAAATCAGTTGGAGCAGAGGGATGCTGCAGCATGAGAAATGTCGCCTGTGACATTTAAGCTCAATTTAATCTGCTGTGACACTAGTAACATTTGTTGGTGACTTAGGGGAGAAGATGTTTGCAGTGGTGGGTGGGATCACGGATGTCATCTGATTTTTAAGGCTAGTGCCTTGGATGAACCATCTTTTCATGATGCTGACAGGGAATTTTTTACTGAAGCACAGAAATCCTGGTAATGCATAGTTTGTCATTTGTATGCTTTAGTCCAGTGTGGCTGATGCAGTACGTATTTTTTTCCATTACTGCTCAGCAACATGTGAAAATCTTGTTCAGGGAAATTCCTTCTCACATGCAGTGATAACCAGATCTTCTGGTTGTTCAATTCTTTATCCATGACCTGTTTCTATTATACATGCCAGTGAAAACTGTATAGAGGACACCAATCAAATTTTCTCATTAATTCTTGCCAGAGTATCTGTCCTATAAGAAGCACAATTAAACCCATTCCTAATCCCTGAGCTATGCATTCTGCAGGGCTGATGCAATTTCAGCTGATAACATAAATGGATTGTAATGAAATTCACATGTAGCCAAGGCAGGGCTTTCTGCTTTATAAACAAGAGACACCAGCTCTTTTGGTGGGGTAGTGTTTTAGGGAGATGCTTGGTGGTTCTGCTTCAATATATTGTTTCTTTGTTGCTTTTTAACATTTTTTTCTGCCCTTCAGTTCTACAACTTTGCAATAGATGTGGGCTTCACTCTCAACCCTGACATTTCCATTTCTTAAACCTAAGACTCAGCAGCATTTGGCTTTGTCCTAAGTCTTAAAGAAAAAGAAAAAAAAAAGAAGGAAAATGAAACCTAAACCAAATCCAGGATGAAGTCTGATGAATTCTTTGTAATGTATTATTTCAAATAGAAGAGTCAGATGTCATTGTGTGGGATTATTTTTCTTAAACTCTGACAGCTTTACATGTACAGGAAGAACTAAATTTCAGTCTTCTAGACTTGGCCTATGCCATTTCATTTAGCAAGCTAGCAAAACCAAATGTATATGGTTGGCTTACACATGCACACATTTTGATGACTGGATGATGTCATTTATTTGGTGTGCTGCTTTTGGTTAAATGTGTGTTTGTTGTACTGCTTTTGATATTTTGATTGGGTTTGATATTTTGTTAACAAGAAAAAAATGGAAAGAGTGGGTAAAGCTTTTAGTTCTGTTTGGGAGCTGGTATGCTGTCTCAATTTTAAGTTGCTCTGGGGGAATTAATTTGTGTCTGCTGGAACTGAGCCCAAAAGTATCTTTTAAATTACACCAGTACATCACCTGTTCTTTGCTAGTTGGAGTCCCAGCAGGACTTGGTGTGTCCCTCCGGCTGTAGCTCAGTGTGGGAATCTCCCCAGTGCCTCTGGTGGGGCAGTCTCTCCTAAGGGTATCCCTGTTGCATTACCCTGTAGCCTTTACTTAGCATAAAGAAATGGAGTAGGAATCTGATGTCGGTGCCTTCTGAGAAGAAACAAACAGTTTTTCACATCTCTTTCTCTTCTGTCTCCATCTCTTTTGGGGTCCTTCATAAGGACAATAAAGGTGACTTTTCAGAGGAATCTAACTGTCTCAAAAAAGGGAACTCAGTGCAGGTACTCTGAATTAAAGGTGGCAGGATGTCCTTAGCTGAGGGCCATTTTCCAAGCTAAAGGAAACAAATATAAACATAAAAAGCCAAGCATGACTTAAACCATAACAAAAAACCCCCCAAAAAAACAAAAAACCCAAACAAACACCACCAAAAAACCCCACCAAAAAACACCTGCAAAACCGAGGAGACTGCCAGATTGCAAAAAGTCCTTATCTTTTGAGTCCATGCTCATAAGCCAGCCAATTATGTTGAAGAGTATAGAGCCCAGAAACATCTTATTATTAATAACCATGGGCTTTTGTCTACTGGAATAGGTAGCAGCATCACAGATTTACGAAATTGTCAGGTCTTAAACTGGTTTAATGCCTTGGTATGGATAGGCTGGAACCTCTATTCCATACTTTAAAAATAGAGCTGAAATTAATGTGTAAAACTGTAACTAAGTTAACAAGAGCCCTATAGTCCCAGGCAGGCCTGTTAAAACCCTGAGGTACAAGGGCTGACAGAGTGGGACCTTTCCTGTGTATTTAGAAACCTGTTACATTTAGATGTGATTTTTTTAAAATTAATAAAAAGGAGATGGATAATTGCATCAGAAAAAAGCCATTTATTGTCATGCCTGGGCAGCATAGAGGGTACATGATAAAGGTTCAGGTTTGCAAGATTGCAGCTCCAGGGTGCCAGACTCATCCAGGGTGGTCACTGCATGCTTGGAACCAGGACTATGCCACTGTGCTGCAGTTGTGGTGGGAGCTTTTAAAAATCACACTCAGCAATCTCTGCTCCCCACTGTCATCTCCTCTCCCAGACAAAACCCTGTGAGCTTGGGCACAGGTAATAAGTACATCATTCATTGGAACATTCAAAGCAGGACTTGGCCATTACGCAGCTGATTGAGTGGAGACTGAATGTGAGTGCAGGCATGGATCCTGCTGACAGGCTTGAATTACACAAGGTAAGACTCAGCAAAGCCTGGAATTCCTGTGGTTTTAGTCGGTGGTTCTCCCCAAAACGATGAGAGCAGGTGTGTAATGGAAGAAACATGATCCAATACAGTAAATACAGAGGTCCTGTTCTCCCAAAATTACTTGGGAGAAAGTGTCTGGGGAGGAAAAACAGCAAAGAGCTGCATTTCCCTCCTTACTGACACAGCAGTGTGGGCAGGACACAAAGTAAATGTGACACAATTTCAAGGAGCAAACCACCATCCCTGCCCAAGGTTGTTCCAGTCTGCATGAACAATTGCAGTTCCCTCTTCAGCACATTCCAGGGCAGAGGCATTGCCTTGCTGGTGCAAAGACTTGATAGCAGGGACTGAGCTAACACAAACATCTCTCCAGTCTCTGCTGGTCCCTTCAGTCAGGTTCAAGCTGTGCTTCCCCACACACCCCTCACCAGAGTTGAGGAGCTGCCCACAAATCCCCAGCTCTGCCTGTGGTCTTGCATCCCCTAGGAATCCAGCCACAATTTTAAATGTCTCTGAGAGGTTGTTCTGGATGAAGATGGTGGTACAGTTTAATCCGCTTTGCAGGAGTTTGTATTTTTGGTAAGAATCCTTTTCTTTTAGTATCTTTTTATTTTTTGTCTCTCTTTTCTCTATCCCTCATTCCTGCCTAAGCTGAAAGAAGCCACATTATATCTGAGTTCTACTCTGCAGAGCATGGATTTGAAATTAGCAGAATGAGTTAGTCCACTCCTAGTTTATTAAAAACTGTTTTTCTGGGGCTGATAAGGAAACCAATTAAAAGCCATGAAGTCTATTTTCATAATAATGCTAAATGGGGCACTTCATAAATGAAAGATTTGCCATGCAAAAAAAAAGTGATATATTTTAGTTTAATAAAATGAGTCTAGAATTCTTTAAAGACTAGGGTAGTAACTTTTTTTTCCACTTGTTTTGAAATACGTCCTTAATTCTTGCTCCTTATTTAAACAAACTTCCTGCACACAGCCAGGAGGCAGTGCAACAGCTGTTCTGTGGATTGAAAGCAATGGGATATTTGCTTGAGGACATGGCAGAAGAGGGTCAATTGTATGCAGTGAACAAATAATTTATTAGGTTGGCCTCATTTCTTCTTTGTCATTTATCTGTGAACAGAACATAATTTCAGCAGTGCTGTTTGTTTTTCAGAATTTGACACATAGAAACATAAATAAACAAGTGTGACTGCTGAATTTCTCATGAACTTTAATCAGATATACAACTAGGTATTCAAACATATTGGTTTTGCTCTTTTAATTGGATATGTGGTACTGGTTTCAGTCTCCTAGCTCAATAGGAGTTACTGACCTCTGGGATAAATTAATGTGCAAAAATCAAAATGTATTTTCTGTAAGATTTCTGCTGAATCATTTTAGAATTCCAGGCACAGAATTATTTTTTAAAGATTTGGGGAATGGGAAGCAGACTAGAAAGAAAATAGAAAAATAATAAAAATAGTCAAAATAAGTTAATTTTCCCACTTTAGACCAATGTGTGAAGAAAGTTAGTTATTTTGACGATTTCTATTAGGAATTTAGCCATCTTAGTTAGCAGATGTGATTACTGCTTTACAGCAATTTTAAAGTTAAAAACAAGAGGGCTTTATTGATACTGTTTGTAAACAGTGTTATAACTTTCACTCATGTCTAAATGCAGTATGCATATTAAGTGCCTATTCTCATAGCAATAAACACAGTTTAGTAAAATTTATATTTTGATGTGCATGGAAGTAAATCAGCAGAAGATTGGGTGAACTGAAATGTGTAAACTTTTCTAGCTGAAGGAACTGAATTACCAAAATGCAAAACTAGTTACCTGCTTCATTACAGACTATGAGTACAGACGATTTCTATGAAAAAAAAAGTGATGGGAAGCAGTTGGCTGGAGAGTGATTGCAGAGATAGTGTTGGTGCTAATTGACTTGTTCAGGATGTACACAAAATCAGATTTGCCAATCATATGTGCTTTTTGTAAATTATAATATTATGGCAATTAAAGGATAAATCACTTTTCCATGATGTTGCTGTATTAACTTAAAGTGATCATCTGGGTTTAATTGAGATCTGAGAAGAAACAATTTATTTTAAAGCATTACCTTTCAAGTCTTATTTCTTCGTGTGCGCTCTGAGTGCTTTTTGTCTGCTATATATTGACAGTTCTCATGCTCAGACTGCTGATCCTAAGGGTGTTCATATAAACAGATGTTCCTCATATCCTGTCTGGGTTATTTTTTCCCCTTTCTTTATAGAAGTCATAATTCTACTGTATGTAGTGCTGTAGACATTTTCATGGTAGAAAGCCACAGTGTCTTCCATAAATGCCGTTTCCCATGATAGACCAAAAAGCACACGGATCCCGTGATGATGGATGTTCATTGGAGGCAGCCTGGGCTGCGATAGGAGAAAACAGATACATGAGACTCCAAGGCACTCTCTCGCATGGAAAAGACATTGTTAACCTTAGGGTGAAACAGCCTGAAATGTAAAAATGAACTTACTAAGAGATATTTGACTCGGTAGGTTGGAGAGAAAACTGAAATTCTCTTCTGTAAAGATTTGGGTGGTTGTTGTTGTTGTTGTTGTTGTTGTTGTTTTTTGTTGTTTTTTTTTTTTCCCCCCAACCCCGCACTTCAACTATTTCACTTTCAATTTGCTGAATTTCCTCTGCACACAGAGCAACTGTTTCTCTCATGTCTACATGACGGACCAGGAGGGCTTAGCTAAAAGGGAGGCTTCTCCTTGACTTCAGACCCTACCCTGAGGGTCTGCTGTGCAGGCTAGCACTGAGAAGCTCAGGCTAATAGCTGCGGGAAGAATGATCCGAATCAAACTCCAAATCAAGAGATCACTCATATTGAACAAGAATCACAGAACTCTCTCCTTGGAAGTGGGCTGAGGATTTATGGATTTTTGGAGAACTTTTTTTCTGTACTCTTGCAACAGGTGGAGGAGTGATGGATTTTGTTTTAATCCAGCCCTGTAGGATGACAGAAAATGGAGTTATGTTGACCTGGCTGCAGAAAAAAAAAAAAAATTCTCTGGATTTGCTACAAATAGACAAAGTGTTTCTCACAGTTTGTAAAAATTGCAGTGAAAAATGAACTACAGCATGGAGACAGCATAACTTCTGTTTATAAATATTTGTATTTCATGCTGAGAATTCCTTCAGCTGAGTAGATGCCTTTAAAAATATCTGAAGATTAGAAAATCTGACTAAAAATTTAATTTAATGGATTAAATGTACAAGAATTAAATTCTTCTTCATACAGGACAGAGTGGAATTGCCCACTGGACAGCTGTTCATGCAGTGTCTATGTCATTCTTGAGCCTGGTGCCCTCTGAACCTGTGCTCACAAGTTGACACTATTTTGCAAACTGGTCATTAACACTTGCCTTTGTCACCCTGGATGGGTGAGCCATACAGTGAGCTAAAGTGGCTTCAGGATGAACAAGTGTTTTTACAAGCCTATTTATTTCAGTAATTCAGGTTCTCCAACAGCAGGGGAAACACCCCCCCACGAAAATATTAACACTGTATAATTTTTCTGAACTGCTGACCAAACCACATGTTCCAATCTTCAGTAATATGTTTTCACCCACTTTTTGTTCATTTTTTCTCTTTCCTTCATCCTTCCCCCCTTTTTATGCCAAGCCCTTCTGACAGGCTCCTTCCCCCTTCACCTCCCAGCTTGTATCTACTTTGCACATTCTCCTTTTGATGTTCTCCTCCTAAACATTAACTATTTCCTCAAGCTCTGTTAGTAGGATGTTACAGAAACTAAGCAGCATAGACTATAATATATCCAGTGCTTTACACTGTATGTCAAAACTGGTTGCAGACAGCTGTTAAAATCATTTGCCTGCCAGGCAAACCACTGGAGTAGATGGCAGTGGTTTCATTGGCTTTGATGAGGATATACCTGATTATTTGCCTGTTTTCAAATATGCCCAGGGGGCACAGCAGGAGACGTCCTCCAGAAAGGTTCGAATCCTATCCCAAGCCCTGAGCGCACACCTGGAAGTTTCAGCCAGATGTGAAAGAGAAGGTTCAGCTACCCAGAAATCCTCCCTATAAGCAGTGGTGAGGGAGCTGTGGGGTACTCTGCTGTGTTAAAAAATACTTCTTTAATGTGGAAAATGCAATGAGAGAGGAACCGATCCTTTTGAAAACCTGTGTTTGGAGGTGCCAAGCACCTGAGAACTTGATGTTGAGTAGTGAATTGCTTTATCAATATTTTGACAGATATGAAGCCTGTGTGGAAGGAGAAAAGTATAGGATGGTGGTAGCTTTGTGTCTCTCTGGTTTACTTCGAAGGATTTCCAATCATTCTAACAATCTCACCATCTCCTGGCATCTCTTGGTGTGTGCTGACAATCTTTGTGCTTCAGCAAGATCAAGACATTGAGGCCATGGCTGATCAGTTGTGTTGGCAGCTCTCAGTGCAAGGGGAACCTGATGAGGATCCTGTGCAGCTGTCTCAAGGCAAAGTGAGCTCAGGACCCACAAGGAGCATTATCTACAGTTGAATATTGAAATATTTGTCTTTGTTCAGGAGTTTATCTTAACAGTGTTGAATTGTATCTTCAGCCTAAACTAGCAACATCTACTGTGCTGACTAGAAGACCTTGGATTGTTCTGAGCAGCTTATCTATTTTTGTTCTCCCCAAAATATTTTGTTTGTGGAGTCACTTCTTAGAGCTGAGCAACACCAGACAAGGCAACCAGCGTGCACTTTGCTGAAGGAACGGTGGTCCTTGCTTGTACTTCGTAGACCTAGAGGGTCCAGTGATCACTGACAAATGTGTGCGGTCCCCTTCTGCACTGGGCAGGTGTGGTTATCCCTGTTCTTGAGTAAGGAACTAAAAAGGTGAGAATTCCAAGTGGCTTTCCAAGCCGTGGACTTGTTTTGTCTGTTTTGTCTGTGCTGTAAGATCTGGCTCACTCTTTGAATCGATGTGTTCAGACTGGCATTCCAAAGCTGAAGGAACAACTGGGACCTTCCAGAGATAAGAAAATTACATAGTTTCATAAAATATTTAGTTTACAATTAACACATGAAAACACAGTATGTTTCCTATTACTTGACACAAGCAAGATGTCATGTGGAGGAAATAAATCTCTGGCAAGATTACACTATTTTCTTTTTTTTTTTGATTTTGGATTTTCACTTCAGGAGACACTTTTCCTTTAAGGTTACAATATAAAATTTATTTTTTGATTTATCTTGGGGTTTAATCACTGTTTTCCTTTTTGACATGCTTTGCCTATTACACTCCCCCAATAATGCCACAGTCTTTGTCTTCTAAAGCTTGTTCCCAGCTTGTGAAAAAAATGTATGTCTTTGCGTATATAATGGATATGATCTCTCTTTTAAATCTGTGCTGCTCCTTACACATAGAGCAGACTGCAGAGGAGGTGGAGATGGAAAATGTGGTGCCAGTGAGCTCCCTCCTCACTAGGCTTTATGGCTGTAGGTGACCCTCTCCATCCTGATCCTGCCCATGAGCAGATGGTGCCAGCACAGGGACTGGACCTGTCCAGGGAAAAGACACAAGTCCATTCCAGCTCTGGTGGGGAAGAGGAGGTCAGGGACACATTCTCACAGGTTTTAGTAAGGAGAAAAAAATTGTCAATGTGTTGTCGTTATCATCCTCTCTACTTCTGGCTACTATGTTTTGCAGTAGTCTCATCCCAAGTCTGTTAGGTATTTTCACATTTTTTGGACACCTCTAAGTGAAAACTGACTTTTTTCTCCACTTTAAAGAAAAATTCAGAAAACACCCTGCACAAAAAAATGTCCAAGGTTACATTCTTCTGCATAATTTTCAACGATCTGCAGGTTTGTGTCACTTGGTGGCTGTTAAAGCCTACATTCAAAACCTTCCTCCAGAGAACACGCTCAGGTTGTGATATGGTTAAATGCTAACTAAAAATTAAGAACATTTTGAGTATCTGCTTGAGAAATTTAATTATGTCATGATTTGAAATTTGTAGGCTTCAGTATCTGTAAGAATGCTACTTAATTTCCTGGAAATGCTATTAGACTTATGCTCCGATCAGCTGGAATATTTTATTCATAATCATGTGGCACTCGGTGCCCATAATTAACAATTGTGTGTCAATTTGTCAAACACCATAAAAGACAAATGGGAAGGCAAACTGTACTCTCACTTTTGCTTTTTCAGCAAATATTTTTCATTATAAATCCCATTTTCTAGAGGGGTTCCTGAGATTACTTTGGTATTTTAGTCATTTAAAAACAAACAGTAGCCGGTTTGCAATTACATGCATTCCTGACTGGAAACGCTTCTGGACACAGTATTGCAGTTTATCTTATTTTTTGTCAATAACAGAGAGGAATGTTCCTTCTGTAGTCTGTTAGAAATATCTGGCAGGTAACTAAATTGTCCTTTTCAGTTTTGGGTAGGTACTGATCCAGTGTGCTGCCTCTGCTCCTGGTCTGTCACACACAGCCCTGCAAGGTGCTCAAGTCCTCAGAAAATCAGAGTCTGCTCCCTTTATCTTTCTTTTCCCCTTTCCTCTTTCATTTCTCAGTTCATTCCCAGTAATAGTAACTATGTTAGTGAGGGTAGGACATGATCATTTTATTAATTTCTGAGTATCTGGACAGTAAATCACCATCAGGCGTCTGAAGGATGATAATTTAAATGAACAAACAAAGTCAATCGATGGTTCTAGCACCTGTTGCACACTCCCTGGTAGTGGCTGTCACCACACCACTTTTCTTCAGAAGGTAATAAAACTCCTGTTCTGTGTAGGCAGAAATCAGTCATCAAAAGAGGCAAGCGTTATAGGGTTAAGGCATTTATTCTGATACACTTCACTAGACAGTCTGGATTCCTATCCTGCCCACTGAATCTGGCCACCTCAATACACATCTGTGGTTTCTGTAGGGAACAGGTTTGTAAGCAGAGTTTTATTAATTTTCTGTATTCATTTTGTATACCCATCATATATTTTTTTTGTCAGAAATCTCAGTAAAGAAATGTTGATTTAGAAGCAGAGGTTTGTTTTTCCTTATTTAGAGTAGGTAATACTCCTATAGGACCTATACATGTAATAAATGTAAACACACAAACAAAAAAAACCTCCTGAAAATGGTGAAAATTGAGTAGTTTGTGCATTTTCTAGCATTGTGGGGTTTTTATTTCCTGGGGTTTTTTTTCAATTGGTTTTTCTTATCTACTTGTGTTCATTGGTTATCCCATAAAACTTCCAGTCACAGCTGTTGCTGGTAACCAGGCCCAGTGCCCAGGAGATGGAGAGACTGACAGTTCTGCTTCCACAGACAAGACTAATATCATGCTAATCCTGGCTGGTGACCCTCTATAACTATTTTTCATGCCTACAGAACAAAAAAAATATGGAAGAACCTATTCCAGTGGGGGGAAAAAAGGTGAAAATTCTTTTGGCTACTTGAGTGCCTTGAAAGTGGGGTTTAAGACATAGTAAGTCACAGAATTTAAATCATAGCAATGGAAGACCAAGGGATTTATGTGGGTAACCTGGGATTTGTTTCTTTTTTGTATCAAAGTTTTATGTATGGCGTGTAGTCACTTGCTGGAGCAGAAAGCAAATGCAGCAGAAGGGGCAGGAGGATGTGAGCAAATTATTCCTGACTGTGAAATGGTGCACCTCAACACTGCTTTGAAAGAATCACTTGCTGGGCACAGAGTAGCCATGATTGCAAGGCTCTCTCTGACTATAGGAGCCTTTTGAAAATGCTGTTACATAAATGCCACATATTGACTCATTCTGTGGATCCTTTTCTCACTAGGAACTGTACTAAAACTTCTAAGAGGTTTATGAAACGGGTATTAGACAGAAATATTTTTTTCTAAATGGGATTAAGTCCAAGCTTCAGTCTTTAAAGTTCCCTTACATTCCTTAAACTACCACGGTCCATTTCCCATGTGTCTATACCCACATTTATTTTCTTAACACTCCTCTTTGAAATTATTGGTGCAAACTTGACTTTTCTTATTGATCTCTTTTTTTTGGATCATTCTGGTGTACTCCCCCTTCTATTTCAAATGTCTTTGACTTTTCTACTCTCTCTTTTGCTCTTCACATGGAATTTAAATGCTGTGCCAACAAAGCCCTGAAGTAAAAGCTTATATTTTGATGTGATGATATTCCCCAGTGCATTTGACTCACCGTTCACAATAAAGCCTTACTCCTTGCTGGATGACTCATATCAGGAAATAACTTTTTGTAATGGATGTATTTTGTGTAAATATCCAGTGCCACCTCCGTATTAAAGAGATCAGTTGTTTATGAGAGAACATTGGCCTATATCTTTCAATAGGCAAGCTTGTCAGTGTAGCACACAGTTGAGATTTAAACAATTTCGCCTTGAAAACTTCATTTGGAGCATCCCCCACTGCCACTGTAATCATATCTTTTTTTTGCTTCTGGCGATGGATCCATGTATTTGAGGTGGATCTTAGGAGAACTGTGCAGTTATAGATACTGAAGGTGAACCTCAGAGTGTTCTGGTCAAGAAAGGCCAAGGTGGCAGCTGTGAAGTGCCATAAACATCTGGCAGCTGGGCAGATGACCACACAGTGGTTTCATTCCACCCCGCAGTGTGAGTGGACTTCATGTAAAATACAAACAGCACTTATCAAGACCCTCTGATGTGGGTTTTTTTCCCCTATACTTAGAAAATACTGACTTTCTTTTTGCCTGAGATTTAGGAAAGGACACTGGAAACTAGGTCTTAGCATCTTCTTTCAGAAATGAGGTTAAATAACAGGTTTGGGCTAGAGGGCTTGAACCCTCTCTTGGCACATGAAGTTCAGGAGCATACAGTCTCTTGACAGGCATCATCTTAGAAGTGTTTGAGGTCTTTTCCTTCCACTTTTCCCATTGGAAGGCTGATTCCAAACCCAGTTAATGACTAGGAACTTTGTTTGCATTCCTAGCCTAAATATATTCATGAACAACCTTTATCCATTTGTTTTGTGACACCATTACCTTTCATCTTGAATAGTTCTTTATTAATAATTAATAGGGTATTAATTAATATTTAATAGAGAGCAAACACATCCTCCCTTACCTTTCCCCTTAGCTGTTTCGCTTCATTTTGCTAGACTAAACAATCTAAGCTCCTCTAATCTCCCTTGAAGGAAAAAAGGCTCTCTCCAAAATGATTTTTGCAGACATTTTCTACACCTGGTCTATTTTCATTTTATGATGATGATGGCCAAACTCCATCTTGCAAAATGCATGTGGCTCATAAGCTCTTACAATGGGTCTCTTTTGCTGATTATTCAGTGTTAGTGCTGCTGCCCGAAATGCAAGAGTAGTGTGCTCCTGCCAATGCTGCAAGGTAAGGAAATGGAATAAATAGGCACAGGACCAATGTGCAATGCTCTGGTACACGTGATGCTTCTACTACGAAGAAGCAGCTTCCAGATCTTCTCTGTATTCCACTGTGTTGGCAGGAGCTCTGGAGCAAAGGTGTATGAACAAGGTAGGACATGGTATTTCACTGGGAAGATGTGCAAAAGTGAGGAGGCTGATAAGGTGGAAACAATAATTTTTGGAGAGGTGCAGGGCACAAAAAGCAAAAATGAGGAGGATGCATCCTTTGGGCTCCAACCATTTTGCAATGGGCTTAGGGGCCGTTGCTCAGATGAAATATTAATGCAGGTGGTCTGGAGCCCAGCTGTTAGCTTTATCACACTAGGGTGTGTCTGTGTGTCAGGCTGCAGTAACACCTGAGACATGTGAACACACCAGCCACGGCACTTGGGAGTCTGCTTTAGTGTGATATTCCACCTGGGCTGATTAGCCCTTCTCACATAGCCAGGCTGCTCCCGGCATCAAGTCTGGCACTTATGGTCAGCCTGACTTTGGATATCATGGCCAAGCATTGTAAGCTTAGACGACTGGCATATAAACAGCAGAAAAATCTCCCAGAGTCTGGAGTGTTTGTCAGGTACGTAAATATCTCAGATTATTTTTCCCTAAATTATCCCTATGGGGATCGTTTATGCAGGGGTTTTATAACTAGATTTTGCATAAAATATAGTCCTGGTACTCAGGTTATCTTTTATGTAGTCAAACATTTTATTGTTTGCATGCTAATCTAAACTCTTCATCACTGAATGCCTTCAGCAGCCGTAGTCTGGTTTTCCTGTGGTGCTTTGCTTTGGAAAAGAAAATGAATGTGTCTGCTTCTCTTAATCATAAATTCAGTCTCCTGTTTCTTTGTTATAATTCTTTTGATGTGAACAGAACTCCAAATCCATTTTTTGTGAAATTTAAAAAGCTAGTATGTTTTAGAATGGATATGTGCTAACAATGAACCCTCTGCATCTGGATGCTTAGTAAAAGCTGGGGCAATGTCTCTGTTGAAAGAGTTCGTTCAGTTTTAATACTTTACTCTTGATGGTGCCTGAGATACCATTTCCAGCCTTGGAGTAAGTACAGGGTTTATTGTTCCAAAATGGCACGATGATGAGTTCAGACCTCGAGTTTACTTTCTTGAGGAGCCTCTTTTTAATGTCTCATAGAAAAGTCTAACCATCTGGTAGAGGAGCCCAGATGACAAAGGGAGCCTGAGTAACCTAGGATTTCCAGTTTGCCAGAGTATGTTGGGGTGTACCAAAGTTGAGGATGTCTCTCTCACTGCAGAGTTCACGAAGTCATGGCAATGAAGAGAAACACTCCTGTATAAGGCACACCCACCCTGTAATGTGAGGGCTAAAACAAATCTCTAAGTGTTTAACATGCAGTTCTCATTTTATCTGCATCTATATATGTGCTGTATGGTAGCACTGCACATTCCTGAGGTTTTGGCAGCCCAGATAGCCAAACTGAATTGCCACCTGCTTGCATGTGATTACAGCTCCCAAACAAACCTGTGCTTAATTTACCATCATTTGAAGCTTTCATGCCTTTAGGGTTAGGAATGGCTGGCTGCTTCTTGGCCAGTGAGAAGTAAGATCCTTGAGATCCATAGACCTCAGCTCTTGCCTTGAGGTGAAAAGCAGTTCGGTCACTGATACAGTGTCACTGTAAGAATTGTTTGGACCCAAGCCATTTCTTTCCACTGAGTCAACTGTAGGAGGAATGCTAAAGATAAAATAATAGTAATTTTCATATGTAGGCTACAATGAGCAAGGCAAGTGCCCTCCCCTGCAGAGGCTCTGCCCAAGGGATACGTCAGGGAGTAAGGAAAGGACTTCACTGTGGCACAAGACACCTTTGGGGCCAGAAACCTCTGCCACAGCAGCATTTCATAGCCCAGTAGTAATCCAAGACTAAAGTCTATCTGCACCTCTGATTTGTTTTTTTTTTTTTTTTCTTCCATATTTTCCTTTTTTTTTCCTACAAAGATTAAATTCAAGATAAAAAAAATAAAAAAAATTGAAGTCTCTGCTGTAGAACAATACCTCGAACAATAATTGGATCAAATGAATAATGTACATTTTTACTCATAGTCTGAAGTGTCCTGGCTTGTGTGATGGATTAATCACCATGTCCTTGTGAATTATGTCATCACTTTCAAAATGATATCTTAGTTTCCACAGAGTGGCTGAAGCCATAGACAGCTGCCTTATTAACTGTTCGTATCACCTCTATGAAACTAGAGTTTTAGTTAGTGGTAATGGTTAAAGAAAGTGGGGAAAAATTCCCAGGAGGTCACAGTTTACATTAAATAACAACTTCCATCAAGATACAGTTGTCAATTTTAAATTCGTGTTACTGGTTTGTGTATGGGGCTTGTTGAATAAAGTAATCAGGGTCACAGTTAATCAGGACATGCCTGATTCCCCCTCAAAACCAGGGAAGCCAAGTGGTGGCAGATACAGGATATAATTTTAACTGTATCCTGTATTTAAATAAGAAAGAGCTGAGAGCAATAGTTACTAGCATTAGTCACACTCAGCCAACATATACAGCGTTTTGGGCTTCATTATAAATAGGAAAAAATAGGGAACCAAATTTTTTTATAATAACTCATCCATTTGTTATAGTTTTTTAAGCTGTAAATGACCACATTGCAAAACTGGATAATTTCAGGTTAGGATAATTACCTTGTGGGTTTCAAGAGGTGGGGGAAAAACAGGTCTTTTGCAACCTGTTCCCAAATACACCTCTGACAGGAGAAAGGAAAAGGGAAACATCACAAAGAAAGAGGGAAGGAAGGAAGGAAGGAAGGAAGGAAGGAAGGAAGGAAGGAAGGAAGAAAATGGAGTAAATACTATTAAATGTTTGCTTTAGTAAAAGTATTTGGTTGTGCTCTCTGAGGTATAATAAATATTGTCCAAGCTGCAAAATGTGCAATTCTGTAAGACAGACTCAAAACACTACAATCAAATCCTCCAGCCTGCTGAGAGTGTTCAGCCTACCATAATTTAGAGTTTGTCATTAATAACTGGCACTCTTTGCAGGCATATTTCTTTTTCCATCATGTATTAGAAATTTTAATCAAATTGGTCTTAGCATGCTGAAAACATGATCATTTGCTAGGAAATTTTATTGGTCAGGAATAAATATATTGAGAAATAATAATTCTGAATGCTGAAAGTCAACTTTAGACTTTCTCTTATATTTAGAGTTTTCCATCATCTTTGTGTAGAACTGTGATGTGTAAACTCTTTTCCCAGCACAAATTTGGGTTATAAATCTAAGTCTCCAATATCATGTTCCAGCATAAATAAAAAGAAATCAAATTTGTTGAGTCAGCTTTTTTCTTTTCTTTTTCAGTTTAGAATCAACTTCTGATTTTTGATTTATTAGATTATTCCATTGACTAGTGACTGAAAGGCTAATGCAGAAACAGCCACATGGGTCAGATCAAAAATTGGTCTAACTCAATACTTGGTCTTCAGCTCTGAAATTAAAGCCTAGGAAAGAATACAAGAGGACAGGCAGGTACAGCTATTTCCAATAAATACTTTGTAATGCTTCGCTTCATTGCTCAAAGACTACCTGAGCCAGAGGTGATAGCCCTTGACAGGTTCCTGTGATTCCTCTGAATTGGTCCAGTCAGCTTTTCAGAGCACTTACATTTCTAGCAGTTACAGCTTCCCATGGCAAGGTCTTGCACACAGTTTAATGATGTGCTGTAGGAAGAATCCCATCTTTTTGCTGGTTCTGTAGCATGCTAGTTTCATGTGATATGCCCCAGTTCTTCTCTGTATCTTCAGACAGGATGAACAGATTCCTTTCCATCCTCTTCATTCATCTGATGATTCTGTGAGTGTCTGTCACATCCCATCCTTAGTCATTGCTTTCCCAGGCTGAAAACTCTGTGTGGTTATTTTCACCTGGAAACTGCTCCATGCCATTGAGTGTACTTGCCACCTTCCTATTGGTCTACTAAATTTTTCCACATCTTTTTTGGGTAGAAAAACCAGGAGATAAGGATGGAACTTTTGCAATGAGAGAATGATATTTTTGTTTGTTTTTCCTCTCTTTCCCAGTAATTTGATTGATTGTTCTGGTTTAACACCAGACAGTACCTAGGCACTACACAGGGATGGGAAAGAGAATTGAAAGAGTAAAATGGGAAACCTCACGGGTTGACTTTAACAGGTAAAGCCAAAGCCACACACAAAAGCAAAGCAGAACAAGAATTTCATTCAGCACTTCCCATGGGCAGGCAGGCAGGTGTTCAGTCATCTCCAGGAAAGCAGGGCTCAGTCATACATAAAGTGACTTGGGAAAACAAGCACTATACCTCTGAACACCTTCCTCCTTCTTCCCCCAGCTTTATATGCTGAGCATGATGCCATATGGTCTGGAGTATCCCTTTGGTCAGTTGGGGTCAGCTGTCGTGGCTGTGTCCCCTCCCAGCTCCTTGTGCACCCCCAGCCCTCTCTGGTGGAATGGGGTGAGAGGCAGAAAGGGCCCTGACTCAGTGTCAGCCCTGCTCAGCTGTAACAAACACATCCCTGTGTTACCAACACTTTTTTGGTCACAAATCCAAAACACAGCCCTACACCAGCTACCAGTGAAGAAAATTTACTCTATCCCAGCAAAAGCCAGCGCATTTACTTTCATGAGCACTGAGCTGAGCTGTTTGAAGGGCTGACTGTTGTGACTCTGAAATCTCATTAGTGCCTGATAATAGCCTACCACAGACTTCATCACCCTGTGTACAAAGTCATGGTTGTTGGCTTTTTCCACGTGTCCAGGACTCTCAAATTACATGTTTTCAATTTTACCTGCTATTTAATTGCTTGGGTTCTGAGCTACAAAGAATGCACCAGCATTGGTGGTGTAGGAACAAGAGGATGCTCTTGAAGCAAATCTCCTGATTGTCTCTACTTACCATGTATTTGTACACACAGATGAATTTGATTCCTTTCAGATGTAAGTAAAGCAAAAGATAAGCTCCTGAAGTTCAACTTAGGTATCCTATTCTCAGATATTGAACCCATGGAAGTAGACTGGAATGAGTCCAAATTAAATTAGAAGAAAAAAAAAAAAAATTAGGAAGTCTGGATCATGTGTCATCTTCATCAGCAACTATTTCACTGTACACATCTGCTCCTGTTGATCCTTGATTCTTCCTATTTTTAACATGGCTTCAAGCCTTACTGCAGTACTTCACCACTTGCCCTTATCTTTACCTTCCAGAGCAAATTAGTGTCATTGACGTGGGTGTTAAAAAATGGCAAATATTATGCAGTTTAGGTTCAAGATGTTAGACCAATATCACTGAGTAGGGATACATTTTTCCTCTACATCTTATATGTACCATTTGTTACTAGCTCTTTTCTACTAGTGTGCTTGATACTTTGAATTTTTCTTATGAACTAATTAAAAAATAATTTTAAAAAGTCTTGCCTGTTTCCAGTAGTTGTCTGAACTTTAATACTCAGGGTGAATATTTCACTGTCTCCTTTGGATTATTATTTTCAATGAAAGAGAATCTGCCAAAAGTAAGAGAGGAAAGTACATGTTTGAGGGAATGGTAAATTTTTTAAAATCGGCATACTTGATAACTGATCTTCAACATTTGATTTCATGGGTAACAAAAACAGGGACTGGTCTTGAATGAATATGTTGTTGAGGGATGATGAACAAGCTGGTGTGGTTTATATAAATTATCTCACTAACCTTGTGGTCACAGCAGTGGTTATGATATAAACCCTTTTTAACTTGCAGGATTATCACGTTTTGCAGTGCTCTGTCTTTCTGTTTCAATAGGCAAAATTTCACTTATTGGTGTATTTGATTGTGGGTCTGAAGGAACCAATTTTCTCTTCCATTTGAGATGGAAACTCATCTTGCTGGACTTCTATTTATGACCACTTGATAATGCTTATATTTTATTTCGGAAATTGTTTTCATTACTTCAGTTTGCTCAACCAAAAACCTCCAGGCACTTCATTCAACTTTAGATGTGCAGAGTAGGATAAATGCATAAATTGATGGAGTGCAATGATTTATGATTAATTTACCCTTCTGCAGTTTTGATGTCTAGTTTTTCCCATCTATCACACTTGGGATTGAAGTAGCTGTAGTGGAGGAGCCAAAAATGGCATATGAATTGCCCTGGTCATCCGTCTATGAAACAGGAGTCTGGGAACTTCTTCCATGAAACTTCTGATTACTGTGAAGCCATAACTGGCCTCATAAATATAACAGGATCTCCTGGTGTCTGATCTCTTAAGTATGAAATCCACCTTGAGATTAGCAGCAAACAGTCTGATCTGGAGAATTTTTCAGGCAGGTATTTTTTGAATAGTTAAAAGAAAATAAACCCAGTATTGTTATTATATTGAGTAAGAGCCTCCCCTTTGTCAAATGACAAACATGCTTCAAAACTGCAATCTTCTTTGCTGTTGTTCTGCCAAGACTGCTAATAAATTAAATCCTTATTGTTAGGCATATTTATGAAATATTTGCTTCATTCCTGAGCTACGTGCCTTTTTTTAGTACATTTACAGAATTAACATGCTTCTGTTGCATATTTATAAACCTTAAATAAATATCGTTAACTTCGAGTCACAGAATTAAGTGATAACTCTGATTAT
This sequence comes from Illadopsis cleaveri, assembly GCA_013399915.1. Lineage (NCBI taxonomy): Eukaryota > Metazoa > Chordata > Aves > Passeriformes > Timaliidae > Illadopsis > Illadopsis cleaveri. The sequence continues at coordinate 25,729 of VXBB01003610.1, read as the reverse complement.
TCTTTTATTGTGAGAATGGAATAGGCATCTGTTCATTGAGTTTACAAGATAACATCTGGTGCAGAGGGTGCCAAACATCTAGCTATTCTGCAAACTGAGTGCCAGAAGATGACTTTTAAGCAAAGTCTGTGCTGCAAAGACAATGGTGCAATGCTTGGACAGAATTCAGACGATGTGTGCTGCAAGGGGATCTCAGGCGCGCTGTCAGCGGGCAGGAAAAACGCTCCCCTCACATCTCTTGCTATACAAACAGGGTTAGTCACCTGCTAGTCTCTGGGCTCTTCCTGTGGGCATTAATAGAGTTGTTGAGACAGGACTGCACTGATTCTCTGATGCCTTCAAGTGACTGCCACATCTACCCCACTACTAGAGGTATCAATGGGAGAACTTGTCTGTTTACACCCTGCTGGGGAAACTTGGTTTGTGTCTGCTCTGCTGCCCTCTCAGTTCGCCACAGGGTGTGCTCTTTTTACCAACCTGGAAGGATCTAAGTGTGTCCTGTCTGAACGGTTCTACAGCAACAAAGCAGCATCCATAATTTACACATAATTATTTTATGAGAAAAGAACTTATGTAGCCAACTAACAAATCCATGTGATCTGCTTATGAACAGTATTACAGATATATCATGTAATGAAAGCCATGCAAGAACTGAAGCAACTGAACCAATTAGATGTAATTAAACAAGGAGCCAGTTAAAAACCTACAGAAGTGGAAACAGTGTAAGCACAGTCCCTCCACATGGGACAGTGCAGACCTACTCTAAACCTTATCATGGCCCTATTAATACTAGTATAAACTTCATTTTAATCTATTTTATTTGTCTTCAGATTATTTGAAATAATCTCTTTTACTTAAAAATTTTTCCCTCTCTCATGCCATGTCATTTGTCTTTCTTTACCTAGTTAGGCTATTCAGAAAAAAAACCATCTTTTTGTTTCTTTTAATGATCTGAAGCAGAATTCTTGAGTTTGTACTGCTTATTCTTCAAGCACTCTTTTCTGGCCCAGAGAGGTTTTATGTAATTCACGTTGCCACAGTGTTGGAAAATATTATTGGGAAAGGAAAGAGAAGTTTTGGTTGTATTAGAGCATTACAAAATTGCTTTCACACTGCATCTTAGAAAAAAATAATGTATTTCTAACAACGCTGCATGGAATCTCAGCTGGAGGTGACTGCATAGCAGTATGTACCTCATGTTAGATCTAAATTTAATCCGACTGTCGTCAACCAAAAGCAGATGCAGCATTAGTTGTATAGGCTGTGTGTAAAGGCAGTCACTTTGCCGAGAAAATCTTTAACAAAATGCTTCTTTCCTATTCAGTTTTCAGATTGTTATGTTGCTCCAAGGGACTGATGACAAGTGATCATGCTGTTTTGATGGGGGTTCCTGATTGACATTGGATTTCATTAGTGGCATTAGTATTGAAGAGAAGGGTCACAGTTTGGTTACGGTTCATTCTACTTGCCTGTCTCACTCAGCAACAACCAGGAAATGTCCAGTAATTTTCTGATTTTATGCTTCTTTTAACATTTTAATATTTCAAATGGGTAAAGTGCAAGTTAATCATGTTTATGCATTAATAAAAGGTACATAAAGTGTTTCAGTTAGTCAGTTGAATGAAATTATTTCAGAGATGAGGTAATAACCTTAAGTGATGTTTTGAATACACTTCATATATATTAGATCCATTAGATGAGACAAAAGTGATGTTTTCCAGGCATCCAGTAATTGTCATGTTCACTGATTCCTGCAGTCACTCTGAGCAGATGCTGGTAGCTTTCCTTCATCATCCGAAGCTTTTCCGTATTGTATGTAGGAATTGTATCCTTGTGTTGTGAGTAGCCCACCTACTCCAATTTTCCCTTTCCAGTCAAGACCTCAATAGATTGAAAAAATATAATTCCAAAGCCTCAAGGATCATTCAGCTCCTTTCAGAGGATGATTGTTTAATTACCTGCATGGATTTCTGACCAGAGCCCATCGGACGCACAGAGATGAGAGGCATCTTCTCCCATTCCTACTTGCTCTGCCTCTGTGCAGAGCGGTTTTCAGGCTTGTAGGTGGTTGCAGGGATAAAACTGAACAAAGTAATTCTTTCTGCCCTTTTGGCATGCCTCTAATGGCAGAGAGGAGGAAAGAAGGTATTACCCTGTCTTCTGTCATTTGCATCAGCATGACACGTGTTGAATGTTGGACCACGAACTCAGGCATGGCATCCATGAACAAAACAGGCAGAAGGGCTAAAGGGAAGGTTCTTCTCAGAGGAAGAACCATTTAATTCTGTGGTGGATTTCAAACTGCGTTTTTGTGGAAAATTAGGGCATAATCAGTTTGAATAATGTAAGCTAATCCTTATCTGTCATAGCAGTCTTCTTCCCCTGAATTAGTGTTAAACCCCATCTATAGTAACTAATGCTATCATCTGTCATAAATATTTGTACTCTTGTTCTTCCTCAATAAATGATGATTGCATTAAGTAAATATTTAGCAATTAGATAGCCTATGTATTTTGGCTTTCTTCTCCACTTGTGTCTTTGAGCATGCCACAAAATACTCAAACCTCTTTTTGGCTCCCCCATGCTTTCCACTTTTTTCTGTATAAATATGCAGTTGAAATTTCCTGTTGTATATTTCTAAACTCAACAGTGAAAAGGCAGTTTAAAAGCCAGGCTGTGCAGCTTAGGAAGGATAAAGGAAATGAGGAACAAAACCAGTCTATAGCTCCAGTATAAATGTGGTTACACAGCGGAACAGTTGCACTTTGCAAGTCAGATTTTCTGCACTTTTCCTATCAGCAGACCTACAGGAAAAGAGAAATAAAAATCTAATATGATCCTAGTATGCTGAAATTTTAGATGGTCATTAAAGACTGCAGGGTCTGTTTTGAGAGCTGGGAAATGCTTTGGCTTTCATTGTTTATGTTTTTTGGTGCAGAACTCTTTTGCAGAACTGAAGACACAAATAAAAACATTTTGTTTGTCATGTACTTCCTTAGTGTGTCCATTATTTCAGGCAGAAAAACCTCCATGTTCCTGCATTTTTTAAGCTTCAGGCACAGGAAGAATAAATATGTACTTGAAAGCATAGTACAAAAGATCAAGTTTTGGTTTAAATGTAAAAAAATTATATTTCCTTTTGTCATCTGAAAGCAACACAGCTTACGTACATAGTCACTGTTTTATTTAAATCTAGACTAGCAGCAGCTCTGACCTATTTTAGCCTCTACCCTCAATGATATATCTTATTCTCTAAAGGGTATTTTCTCTCTCCAGTGAGAACCCTTTTTGTTCCTAAACAAAGCCCTGAAAAGGTCACATTGCAAATCTGAGTTCTAGGTAATTCAAATGTGAGCCTAAGTTAAAAAAATGATGTGTCTGCAGCTTGCCAAGTGCTATTAGAATCTACAGTGTTCATTTAGATTCAAGTCGAATAGAGCAGTATCCATTGGGAAATTATGCTTTCCTGAGAAGCATGTATGGATTTTTTCTTTCTGTATACCTTTCCAATAAATATTATGATAGCAAGATTCTGTTTCCCATGAATTCTTTATTTAGGTTAAGTATTATATGTGAACTCTGATTTCATGGTTTAGTCCTGATCAAAGTAGCTGATTTTTTTTTTTTAAATCTGGTAGAGAATTGTATCAAAACACTCAGCAAACTCACATGGCAGCCCAAATAAACGTGATTTGTAGTAAGACAAGTCCAGTTATATAGTAAGGAATAGAAATGAAAATTCTTGAAATTGCAAGGGAGGAAGAATTTTGGTTTTACTGTTCAGATCCACAGTTGAGAGCTGGAGGTACAAAAGTGAAGTTCATGTGTTGAGATAATAAAATTTTACTGGAAACAGCAGTGAGCTAAGAAAATGATCAGTAATGGCAGCTATATCAATTTAAAAAGTGTGCAAAAAGAAAGAGTGATTTACATGCAAAATCCTCCTGCAGACCCCAGGTGACAATGAACAAATCTGAGTGTCTTCCCTGTCCTGCCACATTTCCTCTACTGAAACCCCTGCTCGTCTTCCAGGAAGCCAGAGAATCCCTTACTCCCATCCTGGCAGTGATGTGAAATGGTACAGAATAACTTCCTGCCCCCTCAGACACACAACTCTCTCTCTTCTTTGCAAGATTAAGTTTCATGTTCCTTGTTCTGTTTCTGATGTCCGATGCACACCTGTTCATTCCTGAGAGACTTTGATCAGCACAGCTCTGTCTCCTTCTGTGGGTTATGTGGATGCATAACTTCTCGTAGGCTGTGGTTCATTCTGGTCTTTGCAAGCTGATTGTCCATCCTTTAGTCTGACAGTTTCTGGACAGAGTGTATGCTAATAGAGGACTGCAAATCACATCCATATAAAGGTGACTGACATCAATTGTGGTTTTGGGAGGCTTGGAGTTTTGGTTCAGACAGACTTCGAGTGCAATGTCAGTTGCAGAAGGCTTCCTACGCCTAGTGCCATCCATCTGAACATGCTGGCATTCAGAACATGAATGAAATTCTTGTGTGTTTTTCACTCAAAATGAAAAATAAACATGGAAGTGTTAAAACTAATACACAGAATAGAATGGAGAATGCTGTTGCTAAGCATCATTTAAAAGGCCATTCTTCTCCAAAAAGTGTTGGTAAATACAGTGCTATTTGACTCAGGAGATCTAATCCCAGAGTGTATTCAGAATGCTATCTTCAAATGCTAACAATAAAAGTAAAGGGATTTTTCCTCCGTTATAGTTTACTTGTGTTAGCACAGCAGAGTCAACATCTCTAGACATGAGCTCTTTATTCCTTTTCACCTGTCAATAGTGTGGTTCTGAATGTTCTGCTTACAAACCCCAAACCATCCTCAGTGTTGTGTGCCAATGCAGTGGCCATTGCACAACCAAGGCAGGGTGAAGGACAAGGCTGGAGAGGATACCAGTGAGCCAATTGGACTCACACAGTTGCTGTTTACTGTTAGAACCTCCAGAAGTTTTTCAACCGATCTAGAAAATAGCAATTTTATGAACTGGAAATATTTCACCTACAAGACATAGTGTTTGAACATCATTAGGAGTAGTGCTGCTCAGTCCAACTGAGAACATCAATTATGTCAGGAGTTGGGGCTATAGTGCCATAACCTCCAGCAGGATTTCCACATTTCCTGGACAAGAAGTGGAGAATCAAGGAACTGAGATATGTATCATACTTTTTGGCTCTATTACAGAGACCTGGAGGCCAAGCAGAACCCACCTTCTTCCAAACCTCTCCTGATAAGGCTAGACTGAATCACATACATCCCAGGCAACTGAAGATTTCTAGGGGCAGGCAAGGATAGATGATTCCATTTTCAAAATGCAGCTGCACAAATTCCTGAATTGCCCAGGGTTGTTGTCCTAATCAAAACATGGTGCATGCTACCACTAATACTAGAAATATTTTTAACCCAGCTTGCATTAATGGGGATGAATAAAGGCTTCTTCAACAGGAAGAAAGATCAATTGAAAAAGTAAAGAGAATTCTGAAGTGAAGCCAGTTGGCAGGAAAAAACCAATTGCTCTGTAATCTTCAAATAAAGATATTGAACCATGCTTAGTGGTGAAATATGATTCTATTAATTGGGACACTCTGTCAAAACCCATTGAAAAACTGCCTGAGAGAAAAGTTCATGTCCCTTGCCACTAAGGTCACTTTGTAGCTGGAACATCCCTATGGGCATCCTGGAACACAGCAACACAGCCCCAGGCTTGAGCAACATCCGTTGCCATGCAGAGATCCTCTCAGCTTTACTCCTCTGAAGCCCCTGAATAATTGCACAACTGTCAATTTTTTTGCCTTCCAGATTGTTCAGGGATATGCAAGTGAGCGACTGAAATACATCTCATTCACCTCAGGGCAGCCTTCAGGTTTCTGGGGATATTATATACCTGCTCTCTTGCAGAAACATCATACACCAGAACTATAAAAAATCTCACTATCATTTTTACAGCACAGAAGACCTAATGTCATCCATCCCCTATGGCTTCCAAGCATCAGATTTGACTGCTCATCTAAATACAAAGATGAGCTCTGCCATCTTATGTTTATCTCTTCCCCAACCTGTGTTGCCCTTTTACTTTGAATGTCAAATCTTTCTTGAAAATACATCTGTCGTTATGTGATGCTTCTTGTTCATAAACTTTCTTGGCACCTTGAAATTTTGCAACATGTCCCCAACCTCTCTCAACAAATGGGTAAATTTGGCAACTGAAGAACACAACACAAAGTGGCTTTTTTCATGATTCAAAATATGCTGTAAGCTGACTGGTACAACCCCAGAATCAAGGAGAAAGTTTGATAAGGTTTAAGCCTGCTTGAGTAGTTCCTCTCAGAAATGCGCCTGGTGGTAACAAATTCATCATAGTAGTGGAGTTGTTCCATGTGCCTGTTATTATGATACTGTATCAGAGAGAGAAGTGAAGTGGGGCCTAATTACAGTGCTGACACAGTTTAAATAGCATTTCTAGCCGGGAATTACTGCTGGGAAGCTGCAAGCTGTAGTGTGTATATATGTACATGTATGTGCATGGCTGTGCATGCACAGACATGCAGAAGTCTGCCTTGTTTGCAGAGCAGGTGCAGTTCTTTCACCTTTGCTGAACATGTGCATCCTCTGTGACCTCTTGGTTCAACTCTGCGCTGAGCTGGAGATGGATGACACTTGGATTTTGTGTGGATGGTGTGGTTAATCCAGCTTTGTGCACTGCCAGTTTAGAAGCACAAAAGCATGAAGGACTTCACTGCAGTGGGCAGTGCTCATCCCGAGACCCTGGTACAGTAACTGAGGAGTTAGTCACACAATATTTCTTTAGGAACTGCAGCCATTGAACAAGTAAGTAACTATTTTACTGTCAGCTGTGTTAAGGAAATCAGTTTTCTTACATTTTAAATCTTGCCTCCATGTTTTTCCTTAATGCTTTTGAAAGAACTGTGATCCTCTTCAGTTGTAGCCTGACAAGGTGTGTATTAGCAAAAGGGCGAATGTGGAACACAATGCTGTGATGAATTTTATGTTTCAGCTGCTTTTCAGAGGGAACTTGTAAACTAGATAAATTTTGTCTGCAAACAAAGAAACTATAAAGCAGTCACAGATGTTGTTTCTTTTTAAATACAGTGTAAATAAGAGTATTCATAAAACTTTTATGGACTGTATCTGTACCTTTTATTTTGCAATGTTATAGAAAAAAAATAATAACTCCCTTCTATCATCCAAGAAAAAATAGAATTTTGCCCTACTTTCATGGTGAAAAAAAAAAAATTCTAAGTGTATTTCTATACATGCATCACTGTACAACTCCTAGTAGGCTGTAAAAATAAATGTTGACTCTTCCATCACCGTGTGATTAGTCAGACTAGTGTCAGAGAAAATACAAAAATCTTGACCATACATCACACATATAGTGACAATAGTTCAGTGACGCATGTTCAGTGACACAGAAGATCCTTTTCTCCTGTGAGTACCTTTTATGTAGGTGCATCATGTTTACATGGCTATAAATTAGTGCAGTGAAGCCTTTTGGTACTCAAATTTATTTTTCACTGCAGGGACTAGCATTTTTTTTAAAGTTTTGAATGTATTTCAGCTTTTATCCCAAAAGATTTTACAGAATCTCACTGAATCTTTTGTAGTTCAGAATTTGACAGTGGGTAGATTAGAACTTCTGCAACTTTGTAAAAATAATTTATATACATGTAACAGAGTATCAGAGACCTGCAGTTACTGCTTCAATTATCATGAATGGAAATAAGAGCAGTTTCTAAGTGAATACAGATTGGATACTTCTATCAGAATTAAAAAGATAATATTGAACTGGAAAAAAACATTTTCTACAATCTGATGGAGGTGTCTTTAGAAAATAAAGACCCTTGGTGTTCACAAGCAGTAACTGTATATGTAGTTGTGTTTAGTACCTGATTCATCTTCAGCTAAGATTTGCTGTGAACTAAAACTGAAGATATTATATCAGAAAATTTGAAGTATTTCCAGTTTGCTAGAGTTCTTTCACTTCTTGTCTGAGTAAAGACTTCTGCCATAGAGCTTAAAAACATACAATGAATATATGAAATAAAATTTCCATCAGTCAGACCAGCACTCTCTAAACATACTCCTACTGTGTGTAAACCACACACAGTTTTCAGGCTATCCTTTATGGCAGCTCTTTGCAGAGGTCTTGCAGCAAAAGAGGCCATGAGGATGCTGTTCAGCAGAAAGAAAAGAATGTCTCTTTTCAGTTTTGCATTTTACACAGTTCTCTGCTTGAAATGGTAAGTCTCAATAAAAAGTACAGTGCAAAAATAAATGCTGGGTGAAAAGCTCCTTCGTAAGTCTGTCTGTAAGTGTCCCACCTGTAGTTCTCTCAGCAGATAACAGTGAATGAAAAAAGAAGAGACCTTCTTCGTTCAGAAGATAAAGTGAAAGACTGGGAACATTCAGTGTTTGTATGTCCTTGGAAATCCAGTAAATTGAGGAACTGCCAAATCAAAACAGCATCCTGGGCATACTCCTATGCTTCTTTTGTTAGTTTTGGCATTGAGTTAATGCTGAGGTTTTATACTTGTATCACCTTTCTTTCTTCCTTGTTTCCTTTCTTTCTTTCCCACCCCAGCTGCCTTAAGAAGCAGAAAAAACTATAAATGCTTTAATGATGCCTTTGTAGTACTAAACCTCTTTTGAAGCACCTTTAAAGCTGTTCCTAAATACCTCAACCTTGCTAAATCACTTAAACAGTACATTCTTATCTGTGTATCTGTCAAAGTAGGTAGTCATGGAGTCTTATCTGTGCATGTTCAATATCCTAAATCTGTCCAAGATAAGGACAGCAAGGAAAAAGGAATAGAAAAGGGTAAGATGTATGAAAATGTTAAAAATGTTGAGAGAAATTTACTTTTATGTAAATCCATTTTATTTTAGTGATTTTGGCCTCTCTGTTTGCAAGGTTAAGTGGCAGGTGGATTTTGTTTTGCCAACATTTGAGCCTCTCCAATGCAGATGTGTACTGCGGTGGTACTTGTCTGAAGGTGGTACAGCTAGATGAGAGAAATAGGCAGGTCTAAAGTAGATCAGATGAACCAGGTGCCAAAACTCACCCCTTTCTCTCTTGGGCCTGTTAAAACAGCCTCAAATATCTGCTTTGCAAATGTCCAGTGTTCAGCAAGATGAACCACACTCGTACTATCTCACAGATATTGATTAGCAAAATACATTAAGCAATATGAGATATGTTAACTGCTGTTGAGATATAAAGATCCTGCTTTAAAAAAGTCATTGTCAAATCAGACATGGAAGAAAAAGAATTGAACAAAGGCAAGATTTAACTTTTTTGGGGTGGGGAAATAGAGGCATGGTTAACAGGTTAAACCAGTTTCAGTCATCTGGAATTAACCATCCCTGAGTTTAATGGGAAAGCTGAATTTCCCAGGAGACATTTGTCCCAGTTGAGCTTTATCAAGTACATTGGCCTATTTTTTAGTGTCCAGGCTGGGATATTGATTTTTCAGGGTATTTCATAGCATTTTATATGTTCCAGACACAATGGATAATGATTTCAATCTATAGCTGTGCTCCTGCCATGTCACCTCCAATCCAAAATGAAGTTGTCTGATTAGCATAGCTCATCCAGCATCCCCAAAATAATTTATAACTGGGAAATGAAGAAACTGACTCTCACCACTGAAATCCCACTGCCTCTACATATGGCCTTTTTTTTTCCTGTAGTTCCACCTTATATTCCTGAAATATCTTTAGCCTTCTGCGACTAAGTAGCTGTGAGTCCTGCAAGGAATAAAGTCTTCTTCACTTTTCACCCTAAATCTAGTCAATAAAAATAACCAATAATGAACTGCTGAATGAAGCAAACATTAATGTAAAGTCCCATGCCTAATCTATATCCTATTTAAAGGGGATATAATAAAAAATGCCTAGGTTGGGATATTGCTTGCCTCCTGAGAGTTTGACTTAAGAGTCCAATAGTGTCTCTTCTTTTAAAACTGAGGAACTAGAAATGGTATCTTACATGCTACCAGTCACAGGCTAACTGCAGGTTAAGATATCCGGATTCATAGTTCATACCTCTCCCATTTGAGTTAGTTGAACAACTGACGATAATATAAGCTGTCTGCCCTCTGTGGACACTGGAAATTAAAGGAGGACTAAGACAGTAATTTTCCTTGTGAATTTTAGAGATATTTTATTTAAAGAGAGGAATGTGAGAAATGAAGCTCTCTAGGATCAATTCCACCTTCTGAAGAGAGAGATGTAACCATTACTTACAGACTAGTTTGACTTCTATACCTTCCAAGCTGGTGGTTATTCTGCCACTCATGTTTTCTCCCCACACTCTGTCCCTATTTTTTAAATCTTTTTTCTTTCTGTCTCTTCCGACAGCTTTTATTCATGTTGCTATCTTTTCTGTCCACTATGTACTTCTTTGCACAAAATCATAATGAATAAGTTTAATCTATCCTTTTTGAGTCATCTGAAACATAGACATTGACATTTGAGGCAGCCTCTCACAGCTTCCTCTGTATCCTCTGCAGAGAAATAAACCTTTCCAGGGACAGCTCCCACCATCATCAAATACACAGGTAACATCAGATCTAGCTAAAATATAGTGTCTAAGATCAGTTACCCCCCATGAAACGCCTCTTTTTTTCCATTGACTCTAAACAGTCTATTCCAGATCTTAGTGTCTTCTTTTCTAGCAGGCAAAAGACTGGGCACATGAATCCTCTCTGGAGCTTTCTCTTCTCCTATGGCAACAGGACGTTAGTTCAGGAGAGAGATTGGGCACAAAGGAAAAGATTCTTTGTAGTCTTAGGGATAGTGCCCGGGGTCAACAGGAGTGGTCAATTTGATTTGTGAAGGTCCATTTGGGGCTGGAGCTTCATGGGCTGGGCTACACTCAAGTGCAGACATCATCTGCAGAGAATTTGCTGCTACCAGAAGTCGGATGTATGAGGATATGTGAATTCTCTGCTGAGGACAGGCAATAACCATTTCACAGATCACAGGCCTATGCAGACAAATTTGAATAGGCATTCTCAAATGAAGCCTTGCTTGACCCTGCTCAATGTGTATGTTTTCCTGGGGACAGTAGAACATTAAAAAAAAAAGAAAAATGCACAGAAAGAATATCAGTGTTAACCATGTTCTCAGAAACAACCCATTTGTTTAGATGAACTAGCACAAGTTGATTTTAATTTTTGATCTTCTGGGAACAGGATGACAGGAGTGGATAGATGAGGGAGGAGAGCCCGAGGCAGACATCTCAAATAGAAAACTTCAGCCTTCATGGCTGGTGAAGCTCTAAACTACAATTACAGATATATAAGGTTATTCAATCAAAAATACACATGTTGTTCAAGTTGTTTAAGGTGAATATTTTATGTGTAGTTTTCTTTCATTGCCATTCAAGGGGAAAGAATACAATCCAATTTTCAGTTGGGATTGTTTTTATTGGTTTAAACCAGGGCAGAGTCAAAACTTGCTTTTCCTGTATTCGTCATATCTCGATGTACTGGAAGTTGTTTCTAAGGGGAGACTAGCAGAAATGTCAGGCTTTTCAACCTGCTTCCATTTTCAATCCAGCCTGCTTTGCTCTTAAAATACCAAACCTTCTGGGAGCCTCTCTACATGACATGGACTATAAAAGGTATCAATAACAACAGCAGTTCCTGCTGTGGAAGGGACTGTAATTGCAAATGCATAGGATCTGAAGCTTCATTATAGAGAAGGCAAATACTCTGCAGTCTGGTTCTCCTGGGTATACTCTGTCTTTCCCTAAAAAATCACCACTTCAGGAGTGAGTTTTCTTTTTATTTATTTACTTATTTATTTACTTTTAAAAATAATTGGGCACAAACCAGTGCACCTCTGTAAGTGGCAGAATACTGAAAGTGAAAAAAAAATGCTACTGAAAAATAATTTAAGAAATAATAATAGTAATAATAGAAGAGTAAATGTTTTACACATATCTTCATGTTAGTCTCTGATTTAAAGCTTGATGACCACACACTTGGACTGAATTCCCAACAAGACATATTTCTCCTTGTGTACATAAATAAGATGTGTTTGTATAGCTGTTAGTCCTGAGTTTGCAGTGTAGCTTGGTGCTTATAATAGAGGAATAAATATTAGTTTTATGCTTGATAATTTTAACAGCATTTGAAAAATAGGACATAATAAAATATAAACATAATATTTTAAAATATAGGCATGTATTTTCTTTACTCACAGGTTTATATTTCACCTCTGTACACAGTGACAGCTTGCTAAGGAAAAGCACATTTGCAACGTAACTTGCCTGCAGTCATTAGCTTCTTTCTACTTTTTAAACTATTCCTTTTAAATTACTGCAGAGTAATCTCACCAGAAAAATGTTTCTGTCTCATTGTTTTTGGCACTGTGCCTTATTAAGATATTTTTAGTTGTCTGTTCTCATTTTGCAGTTCATGTGAATATATGAACACCAAAACTAACTGCCCAAAGCACTATTTCCTGCCTTCTGCAGGTATTTAACTTCTACATATCAGCACTGAAGTTTATGAGATTTGTTGGTTATGAAGATTGTGCTACTAACTTATTATTCTATAAACTTAGATCAATTATTCCCACTAATTAATGCATCTGTAAATATCCTGTACCAAATCACACGTTAGTGATAGAAGCACTATGTTAGTGTGAATTATTTTTTTTAAAAAACAGAGTAACTATAGGAAAAATTGTAGTCCCTGAAGGCTGTGAAGAGCCCTTGTTCAACTGTTCAGATGTAAACCTCTGTAATTCCATGCATTGCATGTGATTTATCCTACGTTTGTACCATTTCTCATAACAAAACACATTCCCAGATGAGCCCCTTCTGCTACAAATATTACATAAAACTCCATACAGTATAGCTATAAAATGTAACATTTAAATGCTGTTATTTTATGTAGAATATTAAGGAAGATCTGTTCTTAAAGATGTTTCTCCTAAAGCTTGGAAAAATTGTTTCTGAAGTAACAAACCTCAAAATGCTGTTGGAGTTCCTGTATATCTGGGCATTTTAATTCATTTCAGTATAGCTGTGCTCCAGTTTATTCCAGCCTTGGCACTGGTTGCAAAAACACTCTTGCCAACCCTGAACAAACCACCTAATCCAGTCCAACTTCCCCAGAGAGATTAATCCTTCATGTGACACTGAAAAGCAGTCAGCCACAGACATCCTTTTGGAAACTTGACTATTTCAAAGTGCATGACTGCCAGCCCTTCCGAAATACTCCTTAGGCATCCCATTTCTGTACTGAGAGGCAGTTCTTACCCTTAGAAGCATCAACTAGGTATTCCACTACCAGCCACCAGAGAATCCACTAGGACATAGAAACTGCTTCTGTGCAAGGTGTTTACCTTCAACCATGTGCATCTATCCTTCTAGCCATCAAGACTGCCCCAGAACCCAGAGCTGTTCCAGAACTCACAAAACTCTCATCCATCCATCCATCGATCCATCCATCCATCCATCCATCCATCCATCCATCCATCCATCCATCCATCCACCTTTCCAACATCTGCACTACAGGGTCAAACAGATTGATCTAAAGGACTGCAGGTATCTGGTGGTTGTTGTGGGTTCTCCAAGCTGCTAGAGCCCTCTCTGGTGTCACATTTTCCTCTTGATGACAACCAGCCTTGTACATGCCCACCCATCTACCTAAATGCACCTACCACAGGTGCACCTGGATACTCTTTTCATAGCTGCAGGCTCTGTCTGTCACAGCAGAATTATTACACTTTGGTAAAAGTCAGCCATACAAAAAAGTCCAGAGTTCCAGCCTTGCAGACAGGCTGTGCTCTGGTATTTGCAAAAATATTGAATTATTGCTTGGTAATTCAAGAATAATTCTCTGAGGTCACTGCCTGAGAAGTGAAGAGTAGCAGAAGAGGGATCATCTGCTCATACCTTCTAAGTCCCAACACAGAGGTTCAGGCATTTTAGCTTGAACCAAACTGGCTATGTGATATTATGAGTAAGATGGGTATTGAGTAAATGGCATATAGGCATGTCCCCTTCTGCTACCTCTGCCACAGAGCCAGGGAGGAAGAAGGAACAGTTAACAGCACTAATATATATGGAATTGACCAACCTTTTGTATGCAAGAGCTGGAGGTATGTATATCTATTTTTTTTTACATGTCAAACAGTGAAACAGCATATCTTTTGAGAGGTCCTTTCCCTGTTTCTGTAGAGTCACATCCACTCCACTTCAGTGTCTACAGTAAATTCAGGCTTTTTGTTCTGACTGACTGTATAGGACAGTGCAACAACAGGTGAGGAAACTGGGTTTTCTTTCCTTTTTATTGCCATAGCAGCAAAGTTGTTCTTTACATTTAAGTGATTGTCACCTATGCAAACGTGCTGAAAACATAAAGTCTGTGCAGCTGTGGAAGACACTACAGGTTTTGAAATCAGCAGGGTAGCAGAAGTATAAACAGTGGCCTAACATTGTTTGCCAGTCTTTTGATACTAGTAAAGATGCAGGTAGAGGAATGTCCATCTCCTTTTGAAATCCCAGTCTGATTAGTCAGAGCTGGGAATTAATTCTGTCACCATTTTTTCTGCATTTAACATAAGACAATTCACATGAAGTCACATGAAGTGGACACCAGGGGTGAGCTAAACATAGGCATTAAAGTGTCCCTTTCTTAGGATTAAAAATGTGTTGAAACTGGTTTGTCAATGCAGGTTAGCAAAGCAATGGCTGAGATGATGAGGACTATTTATGCCTGGTATCATCTCTCCAATACACATTTACAACCTCTGCATTGCTAAAGGACTGTGTGCTAAAACATTCTTTAAATCTCTATTGGAGAACAGGAATAGCTTTGGAAAGCCTCACATATAAGAAGAACTGTAAATATTCTGCTCAAAATTTACAAGTCAAACCCTTAGGTTTATTTATTATTATTTATTTAATTTTATTTAATTAGTGAAACCCTTTGTTTATTTTTAACTGAGTTTGCCTTCAGAATACCCCAAGTGATTTGACTGCACAGTTCTATGGATTTATCACTTGCCAAGTTTCAAATTTTAAAAATAAAATCCCTTTTTTTTGAAGACCGCTAACAAGCATAGAAAATGTCCTTTGCACTTCTAACTACATAAAAATGACCCAGATTTAATTTATTTTGAAAATTATTTGTGGCAGGAAAATACTCCCAGGCTGAAGCATTCTTTGCCAAATGTAGTCTGCAGTGAGAGTCTGCAGGCCAAATTGTGAAACCACTGAAAAACAAGGCTGTTAGGGGAAATCCTGACATTACCTCTGCCTATCTGTTCACAGATGAGTAATGTTCACTATTTCATTGCATTCAAAATCAATGTATTTACTTAGTAGATCCATCATTTTATGAGAGTTTTAAAAATTCTTCCTTAAACTCATTTTATGCTTCCCCAAATCCATATTTTTTATTGATAGTGAAAGTGAGATAAATTCATTGGAAGCAGACAATAAAACCTGTATGCATAAGGCAGTTTACTTACTGCTTATGCAAGAGAATGTATGTTTATTATACTTTTGATGAACTGTCCAGGCTCTGTTTATAAAGTTGATTTTTTTATTCTGCAGTGGTCATACAGTACTTCACTGAATGCTTCTTATCTGAACTCTGGGGTAGTCTATAATCCTTGAATCTGAAAGTAGAGGCATGTCAGACATAAAACAGGAAATGTGTAGGTTTTGAGGAGTATTTCAGGTGATTTTGAAAAATATATCATAGCTAATAAGAAGTAATGCTGCTCTAGGGTAAAGAAAAAATTTCAGGGGTGAGCAGTGAAGATATTCTTTAAAAGAGGTTTTAGCTAGGAGACAAGAAACAGGTGCAAAATGAAGCTAGTATTATGCTTGTGAATAATGAGGAAGTTACATTTGTGTAATGGATGTTAAGAAATCTATGTTTCTGTGAGAATGGATTCAGAGAGGTGACAGAAATCAAACTGAATAATGGAAATCAGACTATCGGGTTTTCAATAGCTGTGTCGGAGAAGAATCTCTTCCTATAAGTCTTATCCAATACTAAGGACAGGAAAAGAGCAGGGAGTGCAGCAGAGTAATGGAAGAGAATATCAAGTGCATATTCAGAGCTTTTTAATCTATTACTTGTTATTCAGCTCTGACTGGTGCATTAGAGCTGTAGTGATGATAGGATGTGAGCTCCAGAATGCATTTTGAGAAACGAAATTTTCCTTTTCTGTCATTAGTTTTTTATTCATATTTTACTTAATGTTAACCACATGACATTGATGGCTGGGAGGCTGTGACTGTGTACTTGTGAAAATGCCCATTTTTACAGAGCTTTGAAAAGGATCAACCTGTAGTTTAAACTTTGTACATTATAATTTTGGCAATCTGGTGCATTTGGCCAACCTTATGAAATTGCACCTCAGAATAGCTAACTCTTTGGTATGTGAATGCTCCAAGAAATAGTGTGATAAAAGCTGTCCAGTTTCCCCTTATTTTATGTTTTTAAGTGAGAGATATGTCAGGTTGCATGATTTACTTTTGAGTGTACTCTTTTCTTGTTCCCTTCACGTTTGCCTTCAGTACATCCTCATTTTTGTGTTTTACCCTTCTTCCATCATACAGTTTTCTCCTTGTTTCTCTAAATGACTCAATCTTTTTCTGCATTATATATGTATAACGTTGTGTAAATATCTGCACAAAATGTGCAAGAGAGATGCCTGCTAAATGTTTTCCCTCTGTACTGGGCAGAGAAGCCTTGTGGTTTCTCTTTCATAATCCCAGTCCAAAGAGATTCGGGACATAAAGCAGTTAAGCAGGAAAAGCCATGAGTTTCCCTACTCCCATGCCATCAGGGCAAAGGAAGAATCTAGATGTTTTTACTGTCATGTAAAGTATAAGAAGTGCTATTGTGCCTCTTCAACTATCCCAAGACTTCAGGGAAAACAAGAGGGGATGGGGCTTCTTTCACATCTCTTCTGGACTAGAGGATCAGTATAAAAAAGATGAGCCTCCCTCTGCTATGTTTAGTTTTCTGCAAAGAAATGGTGTGGGCCAAGGTGTAGACAGCAACCAAGGGTGCAGGAGGAGGTCTGTATGTACAAACTCATCTCTTGTAGCTTCTTGGTGATGTTTCTGAAAATACATCAACAACTAAAGGAAGGGTAAGGAAAATCGCCATCCTTTATTGCATGCAGTGGGAAACAGTGACAAAGCATGAGGAAAAGACTGAGGTACTTAACGCCTCCTTTGCCTCAGGCTTTGGCAGTAAGATCAGTTGTTCTCAGAGTACCCAGCCCTCTGAGGTGGAAGACAGAGGAGCAGAATGAAGCCCCCATCCTCCGAGGGTGGATGGTCAGTGACCTGACTCATCACTTATACACACATAGACATATGAGGCCAGTTGGGATCCACCCAAGGATACTGAGGGAGCTGCTGGAAGTGCTCACCAAGGCACTCCCCATCATTTACCAGCAGTCCTGGCTAAATGTTGGAGGTCCTTGTTGTCTGGAGGTTGGTAAATGTGATACTCATCTAAAAGAGGGCTGGAAGGAGAATCCAAGGAACTACAGGCCTGTCAACCTGACCTTGTTGCTGGGGAAGGTCATGGAGCCGATTACCTTGAATGCCATCAACCAGCAGGTACAGGACAACTCAGGAATCAGGCCCAGCCAGCATGGTTTTAAGAAAGCCAGGTCCTGCTTGACCAACCTGACCTCCTTCTGTGACAAAGGGACCCACTTAGTTGGATGAGGGGGTGATGCTGATGAAGGATCTGGAGCACAGATGAATTGAAGAATGGCTTGTACAGCCTGGAGAAGAGGAGGCTCAGGGGGACCTTATGGCCCTCTGCAACTGCCTGAAAGGAGGTAGCCAGGTGGGAGTCAGTCTGTCCTCCCAAGTAACAAGCAGTAGGGGAGGTTTAGATTGGGTATTAGGAAAAATTTCTTCACAGAGGGGGTTTTCAAGTACTGGAACAGGCTGCCCAGGGAAGTGTTTGGGTCACCTGCCCTGGAGGTGTTCAGAAGACAAATAGATGTAGTGCTTAGTGACATGGTTTAGTTGTGGCCTTAGTGCTGGGTTAACAGTTGGACTCAATGATCTCAAAGGTCTAGTACTTCCACTTTCAATACTTGACCTCATTTCCATAAGTGTTTTCTGTCTGCAGATCCTTACAGAATCACAGAAAGGGTAAGGCTGGCAGGCATCTCTAGAAATCATCAAGTGTAACTCTTTGCCCAGAATAGGGTCAGCTACAGCACATTGTGCAGGACCCTAGCTTCTTGAATGTTAAAGACATACAAGGGTGGAGTTACCACAACCTCTCTGGGCCTGCCTCAGTCCTTGACTAAGCTTAAAGTAAAAAAACCCAACCAACCAACCAACCAAACCACCACCACCACCACCACCAACAACAACAACAAAAAAAAAAAAAATCAAAAAAACTTATGTTTACATGGAATTTTTTGTATTTCAATTTGTCTTTTTTGTCTCGTCATGTCACTGGGTGCCACTGGGAAGAATCTGGTTCAATCTTTGTTTTCCACCCCATCAGATAGTTATACATATGAGTAAGATTCCCTAGGCCTCCTTTCCTCCAGGTTGAGTAGTCCCAACTCTCTCAACCCCTTCTTATCTCAAAGATAATCCAGACCCTTCAGCACCTTTATGGCCTTTTGCTGGACTCATCCCATTGTGTCCATGTCTTGTCTTGTACTAGAGATCCCAACACTAGGTCCAGCACTTCATTTGTGCCTCTCCAATGGTAACAGAGGGAAAGAATGACCTCCTTTGACCTGTTGGTGATCTTCTGCCTTGTGCAGTCCAGAAGGCTGTTGGCCTTTGTGATGACTTGGGAAGGCTGACCTGAAACAGAGACTGGACAGAGCTAGAGAATAAAGTCAATATTTATTGAAGGCCTTTAGGGTACACCTTGGGCAGACAAGAGCCTGATCAGGGCTACACCCAAGGTGGACTTAGATTGGTCGCAACAATGGACGACTGGTCACGAGGTCTTACACTTTTATAAGGTTTGGTCCATTTGTAAATTGGGGTTTAATTGTCCAGTTACATCTTCAGGTTGTGATGTCTCATCCTTCTTGTTTCTCTCTTTGGTCCACTGTTTATGCTTTTGGGCCTGAAAGTTGTCCTTGGTCCTCAGCAGGAAGGCAGCACAGAATCTGGAAAACATGAAAGCTAAAACTTAAGGCATCATTTGTTGCAAGGGGACATTACCTGTCCTACAGGTTCCTCATGTCCTTTTCTGTAAAGCTACTTTCCAGATATTATGGCTCAGCATGCACTGGCACTTGGGGTTATTCCTCCCCCGGGGCAGGGCTTGACATCTTCCTTAATTGAACTCCATAAGGTTCCTGTCAGCCCATTTCTCCAGCCTGTCCAAGGCTCCCTGGATGGCAGACCAACCTTTTGGTGTACCAGCCGCTCCTCTCACTTTTGTATCTCCTGCAAACATGCTGAGGATGCACCATGCCCCATCATCCAGGTCATTAATGAAGATTCTGAACAGTACTCACCCTAGTATTGATCATCACAGGGGGCCAGTGTCCAGCTGGACTTCGTGTCACTGATCTCTAAGCCAAGCCATTTGGCCAATTTTCAGCCTACCCCATGCTCATAAATTGTATTCTCAGCATCCTTGGAAATCCTGTGCAGAATTTCTCACAGAGGCTCAAGGTTTCTCTGCATATCAAATGCTATCTAAAATCACAAAGAGGTTTGTCTGTTTTACCCCAGAGATTGTCCAAGGTCATGCAGTAAATTCTTGGAAGAGCTATGGAATAAAACTGTATTTCCTATATTTTAGCTGTTAAATACGTCCTGTCCTTGCTGCCTTTACTGACTAGATTTAGAATAAAGACCTGTATCTGCACAGAGACCTTTCTTTGTCACAGTCTCTTTTTCCCAACTGTACTTTAAATACATCTATACATTTTTAATAATACTTTTTATTTTTCTATCATGGGTAACACATGATAGCATGAAACGTAATGCGTGAGAACATCCTGCCTTTGGACAGCTGCATCATCACAAGTGTGTTTTCATCCAAAACAGCATTCTAATGGAAATAAACAGACATGTGGAAATTCTGCTTCTCTGCTGCAGACCATTCTTACTGCTTTTCTTAAAAGCCTGGCCTGAAGATTTGTCTGAAACAGATTGAGCATTGTCTTGCTAAGAAATGGTGTATGGGGGAAGAAAGCAGAAATGGATACAGCTCCATGGGTAGCACAACTACACGTGTTCATGCCGGATAAAGACACAACAGTTGGTTGTGTTTCCAAGCTTTTGAATATATGTATAATTGAATAGTCATAATATACTCTGAATGTAGGGCTGGTCATTTGTATTTTAGATTGCATTCAAAGTGGTGAAGCCTTTCTTCTTCAAAACTTAACTGATACTCATTGGCTGTAGTGCTAACCTTTCATTCTAGTGTGACTTCCAATCATGTGACATGCTTTGACTTAAGAAATTCTATCAAAATCCTGGGAGTCAGGATTCTCTTAGTAAGATTCAGTAAGTTTCATCTAAAAATAGATAGTATTTAATTTTTTTCTGCTTGGGACTCAATTCCAGTGCCTCAGAGGACTTTTTTTTATTATTATTATTCAGGACTTTAAAGGGGAGAAAGAAACTGAAAAAATCACATTAATTTTTATATATATGTGTGTGTATAAATCTGTCTGTATGTATACACCATTTACTTTTCAAGAAGAGCTTATTTAGCCTCACTCCCCTTTTCACACCTAAGAAAAGGAGCCCCTGCTTAGTGCAGTTCAGAGCCACAGTAGTAGCCCCATCCATGATGGTGCACCATAAGTACATTCTGTTCACCAGTGGACTGGTCATGTCACTGATGGATGTGATGGAAGCAGTAAAAAAGAAAGGTACATTTTGAAACAACACTGCTGTGAATGATTTTCTCAAGAGGCCTGTTGAGAGCTGCCATCACACATTAGTTGAGGCATTTTACTTTTACAGGTCATGTTAACATTTTCAGGTGAAGGGTGTGATGTTGAATGCCTCTGTCGTCACCAATGTCCTCTGTACCAGAATTGTCACAGACAATAGTTACAGGAGATGCAGCAAAGAACCTTTGTTTCCCACATCTGAGTTAAAGGAGCTTCCAGTTAAAACACTTTTTAACCAGTGACTGCCTACACCTTTCCTAGCAAGTGATTCTTGGAAGCGGCAAGCTTTAGAGAAAATAAATGAGAACTACAGTGTTATTTTTTCAGTCTGCAATTGTCTGAATTTGTTGTCAATAGAAATAGTTGCATACATTTTTCTTCATTAATCATTTCAAGGTGTTGCTTTTTGATGCAGCCAGCCCTAGCAGTTCACAGGCACTTTAATTTTCCAATTATCGTACCTGTGGCTCAGAACAGATACTGATTAGTTTCACATTTTGGTCTGTGGGCAGCTTAATGTTCTTGTCACCTTACATTGAGTTTTAAATGTGCAGTGTGTAAGAGAATGTCAGACGTGCTCCCAAGTCTTCGGGTCAGGCTCAGCAAGTTATGATATTTCCAAGTACTGTACTGATGGGTTTCTGAAAGATGGATGAGGGAACAAAAATGTGGATTTGGGATCCTATCACAAAAGTAATGATTCTCATGTAAAGTGCATGTCAGTGATTTTGTGTTGTATTCTTTTTCACACAAATTTTCAGCTGGAGATGAATGTGATGCTGCTGGCTGCTATAACAGCAGTAGAAAAAGAAGTTACAGTAGCAGGAAGGCAACAGCAACGCCTTTCAATATTTGCACACAATTACAAGACCTTTTCAAACTGTAGCCATGAAACCAAAGGAGAAAATAAATTTTGAAAAGCCCTAAACACAAAGATTAATTTTGTAAGAAATAGAAATGTTGCCTCTCTCCTCTTTATCAATTGTGTGATATGACTCATTCATGCATGCTTTTTTCTTTCCAAAAACTGACATGGAAGAAATCGCCTCCAAAACGCAAAACCATGGTGAACATCTGCTGTCTAGGTATTCATTAGTTCTGTCTGCTCTGCTTTTGGCTAATTGCCTGGGAGTGAAGTCGAGTCATTTATGGGGACTTAACCTGGTGGCAGTTATAGTGGTAAAGATTGTGTAACATTTGATGAAACCTAGGAAATGTCACACATGTAGCCTCCCAAACATAAAGTTTATTTACTGTTTTCCTGTGCGCTTTGTTTGCTACAATACTGCCTGCACAACTGATAACAGAAAATGTATTTAATAACTACTCCGTGCTAATATGCTGTAGTATGCATGACTGACTAATTTAATTTATCTCTGATTAAGCCTATTATGTTTGAGATCACTTTACAGAAGAGACTTTTTTTGCCAGCTGTAAGCTTATTTGAATTGTAATATAAGTTAATAATGTGTGAAATAACTACTGGTGCCTGCTTCTAAATGTTAATTTTACCAAATCACTTCCTGAGTTAGTGCGTACACAGCTCATCCATTGCAGCGTCGTTAATGGGGTGTTTGGGTGTAAGAATGCACAGGTAAAAAGGCAAGTGCATGGCAAGGGGATCAAAAGCTGTTGTTTCTGCTGAGAAAAAGCAAAATAAATAAAATCACAGTCCAGCCAGGGATGGCACACCATCCATACAATGACAGTGTCAGCTGAGAAGGAGCCCTCAGGATGTTCTGCATCTTGAAGCATGTGTTTCCTACCAGGTGCAAAGAGGAATAGGGACTCCTTGGGAAAACAGACAAAGAAGCACATTAAACAAAGAAGTTGTGAGAAAGGCAGTCATTAGTATGTTTAAATAGGAAAGTTGCCATTTGGGTGGAATTCTAGGTTTTTCTCAGACTGAGGGTACAGCTGGAAAACAAGTGGAGGAAAAAACCAAACAAAATCAAAACAAGCCCCAAACAATTAAAACCTGGGAAATGTAAGGGGGAAAAAAGTTCTGCCAAGGAAAGCTAAACATTTTTTCTCTAGCGACAAGGCAAACTGTTTCCTGTTTCCCCTCCACTCTTTTCTGTGGTCTAGTTTTTAGAGTAGCCAGACCCCTAATGGAGAGGAATGCAAAGCTTTTTCTGTGCACATGCTATATCCCAGAGCTATTGATCCCTGGCAGATGAAACTTTGCAATGTCTGTGCTTTAGCCACTTGTTTCTCTGAGAGGCTGCAAAATGCTCTCAGTTGCTGATTTGGAAAAAGCTCTGTGTTCATCAGCTGTTACTTTTATGAAAAAATCCCAAACCATAATTATATATAGTCTTCCTTTAATATGTGTTTATTTTGAATCTGCTGAGAAAATTCAGGTGAAGAGAACGAAGTCTTCTACCTTGTTTAGATAAACAAGTGTGATGGCCTGGGATTTAGTCTATGACATTTCTTACAAGCAGTTGCCTAAGCAGTTGTCACCATGTATACTTGGCATTTAAATGCAAAGTTGCATTAATATGCAACTTCAACTGGAATAAAAGGAAGTCAAATCTTTTCTCTGTCAGATTAGTGTATCTCTTCAAAATAGAAAATATAGAGGATACTGTACCTTCTGCATCAGACTGAACTGCCAAAGCAATGTCACTTAACTGGCGTGGAAAGAAAAGTATGCTGCACATAATTTCTTTTTATGTCATTCTGTCCCACCCTCCAAACATTTCTGGCATGTGATAACATGTGGGATGTCAAGCATCATTGTTCACATTTTGTCATGCTATCTCATAGATCAGTTATCAGCAAGTAGAGTTGCATAGCAGCTCTGATTTCAAGGTCTCTTTTCACAGCATGTCAAATCCTAGCTGGCAGGACAGGACTTTGGCAGGCCCACTGCGATGGTGGGGATGCAGGAACACATGCAGCCAGAATGTTTGATGGCTGTACTGTGCAGAGTAAATATCCAGTGTTATTTAATCACAAAAAGAATGGTATTTCCATAAAAATATCTGATATGGTGGTTTCAAGGTTAGAGATGGCATTGCCAAGACTCTTCCTCTTATTTGCTCAGAGTAGTTGATCAGTGAATTGGAGGGACAGATATGTCTGTTTTAGTAGAGAGACAGACAGAGATAGGACTGATACTGTTACAGACTGCTGGCAAGGTGTTTATTTAGTAACACACGGAGGGTATGTGGTACACTGTCTTCCCATGCTCTGTATAATCTTCCAGGTGTAATCCAGGGCTGAATGTGATACACAGAGATCTGAAGGTATGGTGCTGTATGTAATTTAGAGCTAGCTGTGCACGCCAGCACAGTCTGCAAAAGTGCCAGTTGCACTCTTGCTAGTTCTAGTTCTCAGGCCTGGAGACAAGGGGTTACTGGGGAGGATTTTCAGCTTTGAGAGTTGCATCTTCATTGTCCTGAGAGCACTCAGGTTTGCCCTGGGTGTGAAGGCTTCTTCTATATCCTCTACTTCTTGCCTGAACGGCCATGGGTAGAGAGATTATTTAGTTTACTGACGTTTTCTTTTATAAGGAGCAGGATTCTTTTAAAAATTATAAATTAACACCTTTTTCCTTTTTTTAAAATTTCTTGCTTAGAGTAGCAGACTGAGCTTCTTCACCTGACAAAGAGGATCACAGTAATTCAATTTGTAGATTAGTCAATGCTGAAATATTTTTTGTTTTTCTACAAATTATACATACTTAGGGATAGGAAAATAGAATTTGATGCTTCATATTCCCTATCTGTAAGAGATAAGTTCTGAAGAATAATTAAAGAAAGAAGATAAAATATTTGGTTATAAATAATCTAAATTTTTAGTGACTTTCACAGTCACAAGACAGTCTCTTAGATGCTTTGAATGTATTAATTATAAATTTATTGCATTATTACCTGCAAGTGTCTGTGATGTACATGGTTAATCACTCCCTCCAACACTCCTCATGCAAGGCTTTTGGATTACCTGTGTCCCAGTTCAACACAGAAACTGGATCAGGAATTGTTTTGCTTTACAGGGGGCCAAGTGAAGACTAGGACTGCCTTCTCTGCATCCTCTTTCATCTTCCTTTTCCCCCCAATGCCTAAATTGAGATTGATCATTTAGCAGGAAAAGAAGACACAATGAGCAGTGAAGCGTAACTCAATACAATACTAAAAGCTGCTTGGCTGTCGTATCAGACTCAACTCTTAAGCAAAGATTAGTGAGGATAACGTTTGTACAAGCCTGTAAATCTGCTTAGTGATCTGTGACTCTTATGGGCAAATAATGCTTCTTAAACACAGCCTTTGAATGTATTGAGAGTCCCCTTTTTGAATGACTGATAAATAGAAGCCAGATTATTTCTTCTGGGAAGGAAAATATTCTTCAAAGTACGACAACATAGGAAGCCGAAAGTTAATTAATGCTTTAGCTAATTGTGTTATGGTCTATCTTAACCTACATGTATGTTCCAAAAGCTTATTTTAACTGTGAGTGACACCCCATAAATGTTTGTTCTTAGGAAGTTTCCTTTCTTGCAACAGTGATCATCTCACCTTTTCTTAAAAAAAATCACCAAAAAAATTACAGACCTCAAAACTTTCTAAAAGTTTGCCATTTCTATTTGCCTTCATTGCACTGGTATTTCTTTAACTCCTTAGATGAATATGAACTATGTACAAAAAACATATAAAAGCAACTTACAAGGAAACATCAATGTCATTTTCTGCACCTACACTTAAAGGCTCTGGACTTCATGAAGACTTGACATTGAAAAAAGAACATGCTTTTTTCCATGTGTCTTTTAAATTTTACTTC
>VXBB01003604.1:328-23940 GCA_013399915.1 Illadopsis cleaveri | reverse complement strand
GGAGACAGGGGTGCGAGGGAACGGGGGGGTTTGGATCCGCAGGAGACCGGGGATAGGCTGGTCCCAGCTGGCTTTGCTTCGCCGTCTCCTCCCCCGCCCGGAGGAGCCCGCTCGGCGGGGAGGGGGCGTGCCGTTCTTGGCCGGGACTCCGCCAGGGGGGGGAGGAGCCGCAGCTCCCGGGCGGGGCTTCTGCCCCCGGGGCTTGTGCTGGAGCGAGGAGCTGCCCTTTGATGGCAGCTGTGCGGCGGGGCGAGGGCAGGCCTGGCACCCAGCGCGCCGATGATTCCTCAGAGAGGCTGAGGCAGTGCTGGGGCTCGCTTGCTCGTACGTGTCTAAAGGGGGAAGTGGGAAAGAGCTGAGCTACCGCGCCATTATCTCGGCCGTATGTGCTCTTCCTGTACTGCAAAGGCTCGTAGTCAGTCCTGAGTAGGTGATTCTGTAGACATCTGCTCAGCAATTAACGTTGAATTCACCTTGTTCTCTAAAATGTTATAGCTTATCATTTTAATTGTAGAACAATCCTCAGTCTTTTAACATAGTTGCACCATTAAAAGGTTTAAATTGTTGTTGAAGCTGTAGAATAAAGGGACTTTTTGCAGTTCTCAGTAATGGATTTCTCACAGGTCAGTTAAGGTGGGTGGTTGAAAGTCAGCAGGAAAAATGGTTTATTCCCAGCAAAAAAAGTATTGGTTTTAAATGGTTTATTTCCTGTAATCTCTTATTGTTTCTGTACTGATAATGATTTTCCAGTAGGAAAACAAAATGATAAGCAGGTGGAATGGAGAGAGGAACAGGCAGTTTATCATTTGCATTGCTTTGCAGACTTATTTTCTGTCTTAAAAAAAAGAGATCATTTGGTTTCTGTAAATGTGGCTGTGAGAGGTGAATTGGTGGGGCTTAAATACAATCAGTGTGGAGAACAATGCCTTTCTTTTGCTAATAGACTTAACTCTGTCATGGTAGATGCCAAATTGAAGGCTTTGGAGACATAACAGTGAAGAGAACCACAGATAGTAGCAGCATGTTTTCTCGTGTTCCTGCTGATACACCTGGAACATCACTTGTTCATCCAGGTTTCTATTGGAACCACTGAGAATACCATAATAATTTTTCTTGTCATGTTAGTCATATTGTTGGTTGCCTCAGCATATATTTTTTTGCAGGTGTTCTTGAGTGTACTGTGCACAAAGCAAAGAAAATGGCCTCTGCCCGATGAAGCTGTCAAACACTGCTTAGGAGTTACCAGTCTAACAATAATATGTGTACAGAGGAGAAAAGGAAGTTAAAAAAAAGGAGTGTTAAAAAAAAAAGGCAGACAAAATGCCACCACTAGCAGAAAAACAAACTTGTGGTGAACGAGGTAAACAGTAGTGAGTGAAAACATCTGTCTCATTAGTGACTCAAGGGAATTATAGAGTTAAGAGAAAAACAGGAATTAACTTCAGGAGTGTAGATAAGTACTTAAACGTAGAGTAGTGGTTAACACAGACTAAGGTGTGGTGAGATTAGAGCGCTGAGATGGAGAATTTGGATCTTTGGTAAAAAAGGCAGAGGACAATTTGCCAAATGCTGGGTGTGCACTCTAAGAATGTGAAGAGCATATGCCACTTATCAAATTTGCTGTTTTGTGGAGTAACAAGGTCTAAGAGATTGCTGACTGCAAAGCTTTGGTGCACTGCTTCTAGGATGTCCTGACTTTTAGTGATGGAAGGCATGGTAATGGGATGAGGTATTTTGGCATGATCTGTTGACTTTGTATTAACCTGACACACAGTCCTGAGGGAGTAATACAAAACCAGGTCGATTTTTTTAGTTGGACAGAAAGATCCAAGAATTGTAATCAGCTGGTGACAGTGGTAACCTAAGAAATGTGGTGACAGATGGAAAAGTATTGCTACAGATTAGCCAGTTCTGTTCAGCCTTATTTAATTAGTTTTTGGTAACTGATTTTCTTTTTTTTTAATAGTGGGCTGTGCTGTGCTTTGGGTTTGTAGGTCTGAAGCAGTAAAGCAAAAGTGTTATGAACGAGTTAAGAGGCCATAGAGGATATTCATTAGGTTTCACAGGGTTTCACTTCTTTTGTGAGTTCCTGAGCTTGCTCAGGGCAGCATCAGAGTTAGGAAACTATAGTGAAAATAAGAAATTCCTTCTGGGTGAAGTAAACTGGGAGGTTTTCAAGCCTCTCAGCTCTCTCTTGTTGCTCCCTGTTGCACTTTGCAGTTGTGAGGATAAGTAGTTGCTCAGTTTTGCCACGTTGTGATGCCAGGCAGTATGAGATCACTCTTAGAGAGAATAATTCTTAAAATTTGAGCCTCTTGCTTTAAGCTTCTTAAAAGAGCATTGTACACTATAATAAAAAAAAGGCTTCAGTTGCATCAGTTTGGAGTTTTGGAAGATAAAAGGGTGGTTGTGACCTCAGTGAGACTGAATATTTACAGATTTACAAGGGAGAATAGCTTTGGAAATGAAGATACTGTTTACCTTTTGAACTGGTGTTCTATGGGGACTTGTGAGCTTTGTGTATTAGTAGTATCATTCATCACTGAGTGGCCATGCCGTTTGAAAAGAAGAGCTTATTAAATTTCATGTTATTTTAGTCTCTCCTCTTTGCATGGACTGCAAGCTGAAGCTTTGTTTTGAAGTGCCCACTTGTGGTTGAACTGTTTGTGCATAGGTCTTAGTGAATTGGCTTGACTAAGAGGGCATTGAGAGTGCTTTTTTTAAGTATTATGTTTCTAGAATGGAAGGATTAGATTAAGCCAGAAGCAGTTGCATTTTCCATGGAATTGTATGACTTTCAATACACTACTTTAAAATTACTTGAGTAAATGCTTTTCTGTATGATTATTCACAGACATAGTATTAGCTTGTAAAATCTGGAAATGGTAAAGTATCAGTTTACAACTTAATTTTGACAAAGAGCCTATTAAACAGAATAAGAGAAATTAAATCCTAAGCATTTTGTTGACTCACTTGCAAGTTTTTTTAATTACACATCATCTTCTCCAGTATGTATTTATATATTCTGTGTGTATAAATCCTAGTCTGTACCACCAGGTAAACATTTTTGAGCTGGTAAATATTTTCAAGTGTCTTCAGTGTTCAACTTAAATCTATTTTGTAGGTGTCTGGAGTGGTAGTTTAATTAGGTTATTACTGTTCAGTCTGCTGCTATAATAATGCTGACTTGACTTGTCAAGGGCATATGCTCAAGAACACAGTTTGTATTCTGAAAATTAATTGCTTCAGTGGCCAAAATTATAAGACCTTAGATCATAAGAAATAAAACAAGTTATAATTGCATTTTAAATTTAGATCAGTTTGGGTTATTACACTTTTGTCATGCTAACTATTTTTTTTTCCCCTTTCTGCTTTGAGAAGCTTTTTGACAAATGTTGCGAAAGAGAAAGAAAATGGTGGGTTGTAATACAAAGTTTCATGAAGCAGGCATAATCTAACTAGATAATTTTAATCTTGTTGCCCGTAGGATTTTATGGAAGACCTTGGGTGATGGAGCAGAGGAAAGAACTTTTTAGAAGGCAAGTCATGTTTCCTCTTACTGCAGCACATTCCATCGGAATGTAATCATAAACTTCCACTTAAGTCTGGAAGGAATTATTGTTCTAACCTAGACCAACTTTCTGCCTAATATCTGTGTTCTTGGGGATTTGTGTTCACCTTTTCATCTTGCATATACCAAATTTGTCCAATATAATTTGTGCTTAAAGTTATTGTGACTTAATGGTATAATGCAATGTTCAGTGAAGAAAAAAAAAATTAGATTGAGTAAAAGAATAACATGAAGTAAAACACAGAATTCCTGAACTTGTAGACTATTTGAAGGCCTTTTTCCTGTGTTTTTAGGCTTCAGAAGTGGGGCCTGAATACATACCTATATGCTCCAAAGGATGACTACAAGCACAGGATGTTTTGGCGAGAAATGTACTCTGTGGAGGAAGCGGGTAATTGCCTTTATTTCTCCTCTGTGCTTTCTATAAGTAGATTTTTGAATTAATTGGTTATGGCTATGTATACTTGTGTGTGTTTAATCACAGTAGCCATTCCCAAAGGTGATTGAAAGCCTCTTTTTAATACCCTGCAGGTGTGTTTATTGGAGCTTTGGAACAAGCATGGGTTTACTCCTTTTAACTATAGTTGCAGATGATTTCTGAAATTGCTTTTAAGTCTTTGTCTTACAAGATTTGTTTAGAGTCATGGGAAAGGTTGCTTAGACTTATTCCTCTGGATCTTGAACAGCTGGGCCATATTTTGAAGTAGAAATTATTTGCTTTAGAAAAGGAAAAAAAGATTGATGAGCAAATAGTATGTCCTTTTATGTGATTCATTAAGTCCTTGTCTCAATGAAAAGAGTACCTGTTAGAAAATCAGCTCTTGACCAGTTAGTCGGAACATAAAAGATCTGTTCACACTAGTGTGAGTTGTTTTATCCACCTCTGGCATTTATGGGATTTATGATGCTTTATTAGACTGAGGCAATTATAGTTTTCCTTGGGTGAGGGGAAAAAATACTCTCTCTTAAAATTAAATAGTCCTTTTTGGTGCCCTCCATGAATCAATGCTGAAAAATAATCTAATGGATACTATAAGGTAATATCCAATAACAGCAAAGATTGTTAAATATGCTAAAAATAATTATCTATGAGAGATTAAATTGCAACTTTGTTTCTTAAAGCAACCACTTCTCCCCAGTGATGTTAAACCCAGCTTTTTCATGTGCCCAAGTGTCAGTCATATGAGTAGTGTATGAACCACTGTCACGTAGGGTGATATTACTGCCATCAATTGTTAGTATGCGTGGAAAAAGTGAGTAATAATTCTAGAACTGTTGTTGTATGTACTGTGGAAACAGACTATATCCATATTTGTCCCACAGGATTGAGATAAAGAAAATTTTTAAAATATTCATAAAAATTTTAACAGGGAAAATGAGAATACAAGGATAGTTGTGTTCCTTTTAGCATAATTGCGGAAAAAACTTTCAAATAATTTGGTGTCCTTTGCTGTCTTAGTTTCAAGAAATTCCAGCAATTATTTTTTCTAATTATGATAGATGTATCTGCACTTTATAATATACTTTAAATGATGCCTGAGAATATTTTTTTTTAAATTGTTGAGTCCTTCTAAAATATTTCAATTTAATTTCCAGAGCAGCTAATGACTCTAATAGCAGCTGCACGAGAACATGAAATAGAATTTATCTATGCAATCTCACCTGGACTTGACATCACTTTCTCCAATCCTAAAGAGGTATCCACACTGAAACGCAAGCTGGACCAGGTAAGGATGACACAGACTCAGCACAGTTCCAGTGCTGCTTAATTTGGAAGCTCCAATTCCCTGCTCACTCTAGCAGCTTTTCACCAGCTTCTTGAACCTTTTCAGCACTGGTGTTAGTTTGGGTGTCTCTGAATGATTCCAATGGATGTGTTCAAGTTGCATTGCAGAGGTAGCCAGTGATAACTTTGATTAAAAAAAAAAAATCTCATCTTGTATTGGATGCTGAAGGCTATTTTTGTCTTCAGGGTATTTTGAAATCTTGAAGCCAAGGTGCACTGCTAAAAGCAAGAATTCTAGCCCACAATAAATGCCTTTGCAGACCTGACATGCACATCTTCTTTGTTCTCCTCACTGACTCCTCTCCTTTGTCCAAGAGCTGTTACAGAATTAGTTTTTTTCCCAGCTGTCCATCCTGTGAGATCAGCTTTGGATGGTTAAAACTGGAGCAGATTGCAGGTCTTTAAAGGTCTAATCTTTGAGAGAAGCAGAGCTGTGGGTCAGAGACAGGCATTCATTGTGAATAGAACCCAGAGTCTGTCTTGCCTCCACTATATCCCCATTCCTATAGCTGTCTCTAAGGTAGATTTGATTTTCAAATCCTACAGTTTGATTAAAAGAAGCAATAATAATTTAACAAACTAAACATTTTGCTCTTGTCTCTTGTATTAGGTTTCTCAGTTTGGCTGCAGATCTTTCGCACTGCTGTTTGATGATATCGATCACAACATGTGTGCAGCAGACAAAGAAGTTTTCAGTTCTTTTGCTCATGCTCAAGTCTCAATCACAAATGAAATTTATCAATATCTAGGAGAACCAGACACATTCCTTTTCTGTCCTACAGGTAAAACAAGCAAAGAGTTTCCTTCAGCCTTGAAGGAGGGGAACTGTTACCTTACTGTTTGAAAAGCTGGTTTAACATTTAATAACTGCCTTAAGGAGTATTTTGGGGTTGGTTGAAGAAATTGACTTACAAAGAAAATTTTGATTATTCAGATGTATGCAAAGATTTTTCCAAATTTATAAATCTCTGAAAGGCTCAATGCCAAGCAAATAAGGCAGCTTGATTGAACAGTTCAAGAAGTTTGAAATGAGAATTAGGCTAAAGGAAAAATTATTTTTCCGAACTTTTACTGAAATTTTTATTTCTTGAAATTAGCAGGCTGTTAGTTTCTAAGAATTTTTTTAAAGTAGAAGTAGTCTGTGCCTACGGCTGTCACTGGTTCCTATTTTTAATAAGATTGCTCACTTCACTAGTCACTGAGTTGCTTTTTTTTTTCAAAAATTATTTTTAGTTTAGCCTCTTACACTGTAGTATTGTGGTTCTGTTGCAGACCTTAACTTTAGAGACATATGTTCCAGTGTTAAAATTCTTAGGTATTTGCACTTTGTAATGAGTCTTGGGGTTTTCTCATTCTCTTGGATACTATTTGCTATAACATGGCGTTGTAATTTTTTCGTAATTTTGACATTTGAAATGCAATTTAAAATAATTCTCTACCACTTGTTTCTGATATTTACGCTAAGTGTCATTCATAATGTCCTTTTTATTTATACTTCAGACTTTAGGCCTTACTTGATTCATTTTATAAATGTTTTTCATTTCCGAGGGTGGTATTCTCTCAATGTGTTTGTAGGGCAGTTGAGTATGTTGTCACACATGTGCATCCTTCTAATGACAGTGACATTCTCTTTTCCTGTGCAGAGTACTGTGGAACTTTCTGTTATCCAAATGTTGCCCAGTCACCGTATTTACGGACTGTGGGAGAAAAACTGCTCCCTGGAATTGAAGTGTTGTGGACAGGTAAAGATGTTTGGCTTATTTCTTTTATTTTGTTGGTGTTAAGTATTTTCTTGCAAGTATTCAGTAAAATAAACTGTCCAGCTACTTGGGGTTGAGTGTTCAAGTATTTGCAAAGCCCTCTGATTATCCTATTTCCTGCTTAGGTCCGAAAGTTGTATCCAAAGACATTCCGGTAGAATCCATTGAAGAAGTTTCTAAGATCATCAGGAGAGCACCAGTTATCTGGGATAACATTCATGCTAATGATTATGATCAAAAGAGGCTTTTTCTTGGGCCTTACAAGGGTCGGTCAACTGAACTCATCCCTCGACTGAAGGGTGTTCTGACCAATCCAAACTGTGAATTTGAGGCCAATTATGTTGCCATTCACACACTTGCGACCTGGTACAAGTCTAACATGAATGGAGTGAGAAAGGATGTGGTGATGAGTAAGTATGCTGAGCTGTTTGCTGGATCTATGCTTAACCATATAAATCATACCAATTCTCAGTGGTTTTAATGGTTTTATCTCTTCCTCACCAACTTTTTCTTCTTAGGATCACCCAGCCTTTCTGTTCCATAAATAAATGGCAGTTGCCTGAAAGATAATGATCTTGCTTTACTGACTTCCTGGGCCATATCTGTAGCACAGGGTATCAAATAATTTCTTAGCCTTGAGAGGTTTCTGTGGTTACATAGTTAACACTCTTGGAAAGCAAGTTTAATGCTCAAATTTGAAATGTGTCCATGGATATGGTTTCATTGGAAT
Source organism: Illadopsis cleaveri (assembly GCA_013399915.1). Classification (NCBI taxonomy): domain Eukaryota; kingdom Metazoa; phylum Chordata; class Aves; order Passeriformes; family Timaliidae; genus Illadopsis; species Illadopsis cleaveri. The sequence continues at coordinate 16,093 of VXBB01003604.1, read as the reverse complement.
AGAAGCAGTTCAGAACAGAAGACACCCTGAATGCCAGGGTGTCTAGTTTCTGTGTTGACATTGGTGGTGACCATAATTTTCCTCTTTTTCCTAATTAGAATCTAGTAACTTGTACTTTTTGTGAAGTAAGCCTCTGAGTTACTGAATGCCTTGTCTATTTTTGCTATTTTAAATTAAACTAGCATGATAACTTTTTAAATTTTTTCTCTCTAGCTGATACTGAAGACAGCACGGTTTCAATCCAGATTAAATTGGAAAATGAGGGGAGTGATGAAGATATTGAAACAGATGTTCTCTACAGCCCACAAATGGCCCTGAAGTTGGCCTTAACAGAATGGTTACAGGAATTTGGAGTACCTCAGCAATACAGCAGTGAGTATGATTTGGTGGCATTCTGGGGCTGGTGGAAGAATGGTGTTAGATGTTCAGTGTTTGTGTTTAGATTAAAGATACTTTACAGATCCTGGCAATTTGTACACTTCAGCTGGGAATATTTTCTGCCTTAGTAATTGGGGAACCTTAATTAGAAAGAATGCTTGATGTTCTTCAGTGTGCTTTTAATGCTCTGACTGATCAACAGAAGCAGTCTGTTGTATTATCCTTAGGCACTTCTGACAGAAGGCAGGAAAGGGTCTGGATTTTGCTAGTCCCAGTTTTTACTAGACTTCAGTAGAACCTGAGAGAATAGGAAGTACAGTTTGTTTTTTTTTNGTCTGGATTTTGCTAGTCCCAGTTCTTACTAGACTTCAGTAGAATCTGAGAGAATTTTTTTTTCTGTTTTTTTTTCTCCTGAGTTGATGTTAAATTGTTGTAAAAACTAGTTCTGGTCCTGGAGACGCCGTGTTCTACCAGTTGTTTTAAGATAGTTTTACTTTCCTGAGTCTGTCTGCATAAATCAGCAGAGTTCCTTCCAGCACTGTACACCTTTTTTGTACCAGTGGGAGCTTGGGACATGAGGGAAAATCTGGTTTTCTCTAGTGTGGGTTTCAGGTGATGGGAACATCTTTCTGTGGTAACTGGTGATGGGATGGAGGAGCCTGTTCTCCTTACTGCTCTGGTGCATTTATGCTTTTGAACTGCTGTAGAGTTTTGTATCTTTCTGCAGCTCAACTGCAGCAGAAGCACTGGGTGAGGAGTGGTAATTAAGGCATCAGTCTTCCTCCATTTTCACAGTATAGTTTAAGTTGGAAGGGGCTTCTTGAGATCTATCTTGAGTCTAACGACCTTGGTCAGGGAGAGTGAGTTAGACCAGGTTGTCCAAGATTGTAAGGTTTTGAATGTCTAAATTTTCCACGGGTTAAAGACAGTTTTGAATTTGAAGTATTTAACCATCAGCTTTATCATATTAAGCTTTTATTATGAACTGTCCTTCATATTCAAATACAACTTTACCCAGTCAGTTGATGCAGAGGGAAAAAGTTACTTTGAGACCTTTTTATTCTGATGACATAGTTAAAAATGCTGCTGGCAGCACATAAATGTTAAATAATTTTTCTAACTTTTTCCTCATCCTATCTTTGATTACCAGTTATGTGAAAAGGAAACTTGCAAAACTCCAAGGCAGTAGTTAGAATTACATTGACAGAAGTGAACAGGCAAAGTACCAAAAGGAAGCTGTGCTGATGGGATGCTGTGGTAACAAAATCATCTATCATTTGCAGGAGTTGCTGATTTGAATGTTAGTTGGTAGATACTGAAAACTAAACTTGTTTCTTCTTATTCTCAGGTAGGCAAGTGGCCCACAGTGGTGCTAAAACCTCTGTAGGGGATGTAGGGCCACTGGTGGCACCATCCTCTTTAAATGCAGCCACAGTGGTTACCACGGTGTACCAGGAGCCCATCATGAGCCAGGGCGCGGCGCTCAGCAGTGACTCACCGGCCTTGGCCAAGGAGGAGGAGAAGAAGCAATCTGATGAGGAACCAATGGACATGGTGGTGGAAAAACAAGACGATGCAGACAAGAATGCAAACCAGATACTGACAGATATTGCCGAAGCCAAGATGGCAGAGGAGCTGAAGCCAATGGATACGGATAAGGAGAGTATAGTTGAGTCAAAGTCTCCAGAGATGTCTATGCAGGAAGATTCTGGTAGTGACATTGCACCTATGCAGACTGATGAGCAAATTAACAAAGAACATTTTGTGCCTGGGCCAAATGAAAAGCCTCTTTACACAGTAGAACCAGTGACTTTAGAGGACTTACAGCTTCTTGCTGACTTGTTTTACCTTCCCTATGAGCATGGACCCAAAGGTGCACAGATGCTGAGGGAATTCCAGTGGCTGAGAGCAAACAGCAGTGTTGTCAGCGTTAATTGCAAAGGAAAGGATGCTGAAAAAGTGAGTGCAAATCTTGTTTCTCACCTTTTATGTCAAAATCCCAAGCAATTTTATCTGTTGTCTGTAAGAGAGACTAGTGTTCTACATTGTAGGACCTGAAGGGTAGTGTATGATGAAGCACAGGTCACAGTAATTTTCATTCCTCCAGTGGAATCTGCAGTTTTAAGCCCCATAGTGCCACGTAGCTATGAAGGCAGTCTGGTATCTGCATTTGACCAGTGTTCCCTGTACTGGCCTCACTTTTAACAGCCATAGAGAATATCTGTGAGTCGTGTGGTGTGGCAGTTCATTCTGGTAAAATGAAGTAATGAATTGTGTATCTTCCTCCATATTTAGAGTACCTCTCCTCTCTAGGAGCCTGTGTTTGATCTTGTGGATTTTTTTCATAGATAGAAGAATGGCGTAACAGAGCAGCCAAGTTTGAAGAGATGTGCAGCTTGGTGATGGGCATGTTCACTCGCCTCTCCAATTGTGCCAACAGGACTATCCTTTATGACATGTACTCCTACGTCTGGGATATCAAGAGTATTATGTCAATGGTGAAATCTTTTGTGCAGTGGTTAGGTAGGTGCATTGGGAGCCATTATAATCCCAGATAGCATATATTTTATGTGTGTTTTTAATTAGCCCACGGGGAAAACTGAAGTATTAGGCAAATGTGTTTTCTTGGACAGAGGGTCTGGTTTGACCCTGTTTTAAAGGTTTTCCTGTCTTGCTATTTGAAGCAACGCTTGCAGTGAGTTTGCTTTGCTATTAAAAGTGAAGTCTGCTGGATGCTTAAGATTGGAGACCTTGATTTTCTTCTTGGGCTAATGAAACTTGAATCTCATCTGACACGTAAGTGTTGACTTTAACTTACTCTTGACTGAATGCACACTGGACTATGCCATGTAACTCCTTGGATGCCCCTCTGTATGATTGGAAATGACACTACGAAATGTGATCACATCAGCCATCTGCTGTTTGCTCTGTCTTGATAACATTATTGCTGTCTTCAACAGACCTTTCAATGGGCCTGGCCATGAGGAAGGTGATCCTCCCAGCCCCTGTGCGCATGCGAGCTTTAGCATAAGGCTATTCTGGTGCAAAATGATTTCCTTTAAACACTTTCCAAATTGCTGATTTTTTTTTTTAAGATTTTTTGGTTTTGTTTTTTTTTTGAATATATTTTAGTTTTTGGTAATGGGTGGAAATTGTGGAGCTCTCTGGACAGATTTAGTCTGAGACATAAAATGAACTTGAAACAGTTGTTTGTTTCATTTGTTTTTTAATGTGTGGTGCTTTCTTCTTTGTTTTGTTTTGTTGGTTTTTTTCCTGAAAGATTTTTGGGAGTTCCTAAGTTGGCAGATAGCACCAGCATGGCCTGGGTAATTCTAGTGACCTCATTTCACTTTCAGGTTTCAATCCAACTGTAAGGAACATGCTGTGGAGTTGCTTGATATACACAGCAGACAGCAAAGCTGATGGTCTCAAGTCACACTTTCTGTAGCTGTCACAAACCTCACAGTGGCTAACCATTACACAACCTTGGTCTAATCTTAGTGTTTGGATTGTCTTTAAATTACATTCTTAAATACTGACAGATTTAAGCAGGGATAGACAAGACCTGTTAAATCATCAGCTTGGTCTGTGCCCAACAAATTCCTGTGTTTTGTGCTTATTAAATGTCTGATTCCTAAACTTACAGTTGATAAAGAAGAGAGCTTTTGAGACTGCCTTCTGCAAAGCACAGAGAGGAAAACTAGTGGGGAAGGAACATTCAGCAACATTGTAGTATGTTAACATTTCTCTAACAACCTCATGCTGTTTTAAAAGCCTTAGTTTGTGCATTTTTAAGTGTAACACAACTCCTCCAACTTTACTATCCTTGCTGTATGTTGACCTTTAGCTAGACAGGATGCTCTCTTCTTGATAACTTAATCTGCTTATAACTCTAGGCCAAAGCTCTATAAAGGGAACAGTGGTTCTTGTAGTCTTTGAAAACTCTGAGGGCCCAATGCAGACTGCATTTCAGAGTTATCAGACTGTATTAAATTCAGCTGAAATTGTTTTCAGTGTCCCTGTAAACTTGGGTTCAAGTCTCTAAGTGCATCAAATATTTGGAATAGTTCACAGTAGAAGCCAACTCCATAAACACGAATTCTGTTAACTTTGGCACTGTTCTGTTCCAGTACTCACACTGGTATTAGATAGTTGAAAAATTCAGGGTTTTTCACATGTACAGTTTATTACTCTTAAGCTAACAGTGCCTCTGTGAGAGGGGCCATTATATAAAGTCAAGTACATTACAAATCCAAACAAGTTAGTTTTCACAGTGGTGTGCTCAATGGTCCACTGGATGTTCACTTTCTTCACCTCTCCTCCCAAGTCCAGCTAGCATTCAGTCCCATAAATTAGTGTGGCTGTACAGTACTATGGATTACTAATGCCTTCTATTGTCTTCTTCCCCATTGTGTACAGATGGGAGAATCCTCAGCACAAGTTTCTTCTGCTATTGGATGGACAGCGCCAGATGTTCACAGCGCGTCGTCATTAATTAATTAAAATGGAAAGGTTTTGTCTGTGAGGCAGCTCAGATAGATTAGATGTACAACAGGCATGAACTGAAGTCACATTTGCGCAGCGACTAAGGCATTAACTATGTTTTTCGTTTATACAGCTCTTCATTCACACAGCTCTTTACTGTAATAATTGGAAGTGCTAGTTAAGTAGTAGTCTCAAAGGACAGACAGATACTGTCTTCCAAGTTACTGACTAAATCTCTTTGGGAAGGATATCTTCTTATGTGAGAATTCTAAAATGTGGGAGTAAACCAAATTTGAATTCTGGTGTTTGGATTGTTTCTGAAATTTACCATACTTAGGGTAGTTTGTATTTAACCTATATTCCTAAACTCTCATAAATGTCAAACTTGGCACACTTTGGGACTCTCTGACTAGCACAACATACTTGTCTGTACTGATCTGAGACTGTTACTTGAACAGGGGGTAGATTGCTGTCCACAAAAGGAAAAGAGTATTTGCGCTGCTCCTCTTGTCAGAAAACTAGGCAGGTAATTGACATCTCCACTCCAGATACCACTTGGCTTTTTTTTCTCTCCAGAGCTGTCATTTATGTTACTTGGTGAAGGCCGCAGTGCCTTGCTGGCAGAATCGTGTTAAAAATCAAACAGCCAATGGAAGTTTCTTTTCTAAAGCAAGTGCAAGCTAAGGCTAAGCACTACAATGAACCTCTGCTGCTGGTTGAGCAGCAGGGTCCCTGGTGTGTTTCAGTATACTTGTGGTAATAAAAATCCAGATACAAAAAACAAAGCTAGTAGTGGCCACCAAGGTATATTAATTGTGTTAATTGTTAAATTGTGAGTTAATTCCAGTTAACACTACTTAGCTTTTTAATGTATTGTGAAGGTATGGCCTGGATTATGTAAATCTGTGTAGTCTCTTGCGAGTGCTATTTCATACAGCTGTCCTGACTGCCTGATCTGTTCCAGACTGTTTGCATATATTGCTAGTCCTGGTTTTCTGACAAGATTAGAAACAATCAGTACTAAAATGTGACTTCAGAAAGGTCCATTTTTTTTTTCAGGGGCTGTGATAATGGCATTTGTTTGATCTGAAATTTGTGGTAGCTATTGACCCACGTAGCTTCCAAGATACCAAAATTTCATAGATGAAATGAATATTTCTGTCACAAATATGCAAAAAATAAAGTGTACAAAATGTGTGGGAAGTCTGCGTAGTTCTGCATGGCACCGTTCTTGTGCCTTCTGGTCTAGAATGAAATGTGTAGCTGAATTGCCTCACCTGTCTGTTACAGGTAATCAAAAATCTGGAATAACGCAGTTAGCGTGCAAGCACAAAAGCTTTATAAATTATACATTATTACAGCCCCTCCCCCTCCCCAAGCCCTGGATTCTAGCTCAGTTAGAGAGCTTTTTCCACAAGTGTATGTTAGCTTTTTGGACATGTAAGACACCCAGGAAATCCCCCTTCTCGTAACATTCTCCGCTTGGATCTGATCTCAACAGGGTGTCGTAGTCAATCTTCAGCACAGTTCTTAAGTGGAGACCAAGAACCCTGGGCCTTTAGAGGTGGTCTAGCAGGAGAGTTCCAGGTATCAATATGACTTCACAACTGAATGACATTTTCTTTGTTTTATGAGAAACCTTTTGTTGCACATCAGAGGTCTGGAAGGATTGGTCTGCCGAAGGCTTTCTGGTCCAAAGCCCATTAGCCTTACAGCTTGGTTTAAAATAATTTTCCTCCCCTTTCTACAGTAATTTCTCAAGGAGATGCTGCCTGTCCCACGCGCATGCGAAGCGCAGCGGCTTTAGTTGTACATTTCACATTGTTTCTTTGCAGGTCGCACAGCATTTTTACCTGCGCCCGCAATTGCACAATGCGCGCATGCTTGTCTGCCGATGGGAATTCCATGAGCAAAAAGGGGTCGTCATCCAAATTTTGGTTCCTCTCGAAATAATGCTGTAATGTGCTTTATTGCGAGGAATTCAATTGGCCAAGATTCCTAAATCGCTGTTTGTACCATGTGCAGATTTGTTCATGGATTTTTCAGGCGCTATACTTTTCCCCCCTCACAGGTGCTCTGCGCGCAGCAAATTGAATCAGCGCATTGCTTTTGGGATAAAGCGTCTCCTCTGGCCAGTTAACCCTCTTCAGACCAAACCTTTCCTCCTGACATTCTGTGTTCTTAGTGTAGATATGATTGGTAAAAAGTTTTTTAAAGCAGTTAAGATTAACAGACTCTTAATGTGCTGTTTCAATTGCATATTTTAGAACACCAATTGGATATTTTCTATTCAAATAAGGTCTTTGCATTTGTAAAGCATACCAACCCCACCTTCTTCTGGGGTAGCAAGTAGCAAATGTTAATTTGGGAGTCTGCAGTGCACACCCAAGAGTGATGGGTTTTGTTGTTCATACGGTTATATTAAGTATTTTGTTTTCACAGCGTTTGCTGCCTATTGATGGGGCAAATGACCTCTTTTTTCAACCACCTCCATTAACACCCACTTCCAAAGTGTACACCATACGACCCTACTTCCCTAAAGATGAGGTAAGTGCTTTTGACGCTGGTCACTTTTGTTGTTAGTGATGCACTTCCTTTTGTGGCAACGGTGGTTACTGCTGAGTCTCCTCTTCCCTTAATGAAGCAGGTGTCCTGATATCTTGCACAAGGCACAAATGCCAGCTCACAGGAAAACTGAGGTTAAATGATATGCCTCTGGCTCAGCTGTACACCCACAGCATGATTCCCAGCCTCCCACCCCCTCACCTTTTTAAATCTGAGTGCCTTCCTTATTTATGAAAGGCAAGTTAAATTTGTTCACAGCTGGTAGACGAATTCTTGCAGCAGGGAGACAGGCAGTGGATTAACCTTAGAGGGTTGGTGTGTATGCCTGTTTCACTCAGTGGTTGTTGTGGTATCTGCTGATATTTGTGGAGCTGTATAGGCAGAACATTGATACTGCATCTCAAAATGAAGCTGAAAATTGTGATCATGGTTCAGCCATTCATATCATTTTAGTTACAGTTGGAAGCTTTTTGGTCTGGTGTTGAAAGAGTGTTGTCAAAACTGCTTTAGAGTGTTTGATACTTTAAAATCAGGAAAATTTTATTAGTCATTATTGATTAGTGTTTTTTACCTTTTCTATTTTCTGAATGGATCTGTAGTGTAGTTTCTTTCCTATTAGTTTGGCATGGAGAATACTTGAAAGTGAGATATCAGCCAATAATTAACTCTTTATGGATACAGTTTAAACAGTGTAGGGATTAATGCAGCTTGAAATCTTGCATTGGTAGGTACACTGACATGAAACAGGAGTTTCTAGGTTGAGTTTGCAGTATTTCAAATGAGTCCTAACTTTGAAGCCAGTCAGACATGTGAGGCTGACACATGAAGACTCCTTTTCCTGCCACTTCTAGGCCAGCTCTCTCCTGTGCTGTTCTCACGAGCAGTAAAGCTGTCACTGTAGGACATGAAAGAAAGACTCCAAATATTTCAGAAGGCAAAGAGCATAGAAAGAGGGCTTTATTTTCTAATTCTTACTACCTTTTATAAGGTGTTCCGATACAGACTTAACGTGATTGGTGAATAGGAATGACACCTCTTTAATCCCATTGGTTAAACTAGAGAAACAGCAAAACACCACCTGGAGAAAGACTGTTTTGAGAAAGGAAAGTTGTTTGCCCAGATTGTTTTGAGAAGAAATTTTCTTGAGAAGTTTTTCCTTGGGAAAAAGTTAGCAGCTGCTAGCAGGCTAAAATCTCCCAGACCCAGAAATACCAGGCCCACAGTAAAGCAGCCTTTTCCAAACCTTTGTGCAGGACTTGACCTAAGCTGACTTTTTCTTTTGTAGAAAATGGAATTGATATTTCTAAACCACCTTAGCAATTAGAGGTGCAGCTAAGCATGCAGTCATAAAAAATATTTCTTCAGAGGAGTTACCTTTTAATTAAAGGAAGAAAGAGAAGTGTCAAATGCAAAGCATTTTTGTTAAGAAAAAAAAATGGAGTTTCTTAAATAAGATTTGACTGATACAAACTTGCTCTTTTAAAGAGATTCAGATGAAAGCCTTTTAACGTGCAGGATGTGTCTGTCCACAGAAGTGGAGTTGCTGCTTGAACATCAGAGGTTTTGTAAAGGGACTTTCTAGCAATGGTGGTGGTCTTCACTGAGTGTTTAGTATCTAACCCTCAGAATTAATCTTGTGCTCTAATAAGAGCAGGAAGTTGACCTCCAGCCTTTCCTTCCCAGCCATTCTACTTAACTGTAATGTTTTTGCAGGCAACTTTGAGTTACTTTCAGGGAAGAGGTGGAGGGAGTGCCATCCTTTTGCATAGATGGATAATTTTGATCTCTGGTGACTCAGTGCCTGTCAGTACTAGGTTACAGTATAGCTGTTAATGGCTTATTTCCTTTTGAATGTGACTGCTAAGGTGAAATCATTTCTTTTCTCCTTTTAGGCATCTGTATATAAGATCTGCAGAGAAATGTATGCTGATGGAGCTGATCAACCCTTCCATAGTTTACCAGATTTAATTGGAGACAAGTATGTATTAGGAACAAGTGTCCTGCAGAGGTGGTCCGGAAGGATGAAGTCCTGATAGTGTATTTGATTTGAATTTTTATAATTGTGTGTGGGAAGAATACAAAGAACATTTGAAGTAGATAAAATAATTTATTCTCAGGAAATTGGGGTTTTGGTTTCTTCAAGAGACTGTTGACAGTTATGTTTCAGTTTATGTGCTGGTCACCTGTTGTGAGCTGTTAGAAAATAAATTTAGCTGAAACCTCTATCTTATGAAACCTGTGCATCGTAGTATCTTATTTCAGATTTTGTGAAAGTATATCATGAGAGTGTCCATAGTTACCTTCTGATATTTTTTCTGACCTACTGTAGTTTTTGAGGTGCAGTCACCTAGCCAAGTACCTCAAGTTTTTTCTGAAGTACACATATAAACTTTTTAAAAGGATACACAATGATAGATGAAGTTTAAAAAAAAATGGGGCATTAAATCTGAGCTGTAAAATGAGCTACTTTGAGTGGATTTTTTTTGTCTCAGGTGTTTAATTTAGATGGAATTTTATAGAGAGTCTGCTTTGAGTGACAGGAAGGCAGTTAAGAAAGGATGTGTAACTGGTATCAAACAATACCCAAAGGAAATTATGAAAGCAAGGAAATAATGGCAGCAGAGCCACTAAGAGCAAAAGCTGAAGAGCAGTGTGTATGGAATTAAACTCTGGAATCCTGAGGTACAGCTGTTGCTTATAGCTGAGTTTTGACAGCCGAACGGTCAATTTAGTGCTTTGTTGGAACTAATTCCATGACTGGAGGAGTCACTTCTCTGGTTGATCCTGGAGTTTCCTCCATGGTACCTGAAGGGCATACTTGGTCAAAGTGACCTTCTTTTGACTGAATTTGCACTTTTTTTTTTTTTCCTGCAGGTTAGTTGGAGGTCTGCTCACCCTCAGCCTGGATTACTGCTTTGTCTTAGAAGATGAGGATGGCATATGTGGTTATGCTTTGGGGACAGTTGATGTAACTCCCTTCATTAAGAAATGCAAAATGTCTTGGATCCCTTTCATGCAAGAAAAATATACTAAGCCAAATAGTGACAAGGAGCTGTCTGAGGCAGAGGTTGGTATTACCTGTGTGATCAGAACTGCATGCTGAAGTCTTTCTGAAGTGGGTCTTTGGTTTTTGAGCTCACATGAAATTCAGTTTTTGCACCTTTCTGAAGAATTTGAGCATGTATTAAAGCATCTGATGTATCAGGAGGAGACAGTAAAATTATTCATTGCCAATCAGATACAGCTATGTTCTGTAATACAACCATGAGGTGTACTTTTGGAGTAATAAGTGCAGTAAATGTAAAGCACCTTCATCTAGAGAAAATGACATTTTGAAAATAAAGTATTGCTCCTGCTCTGTTCTACTGCAAAATGCATTATTAGTTTCCCCATGCTGCAGTCAGAGCTCTGAAAGTCACATCAGTTTAAGTATGGAAAACAAATTCAAGAGCACTTGGTTTTGGTGTGAAAATCTATGAGCTATTTGTGGAGTGTGACAGCTGTAAATGATGCAAAGCAACCTAAAACTTCCCATTTAAAAGGCAAAGAAACAAAGAAGAGTATCTGTGCACAAACTATTGTTTATGTATTGGCGTATGTTTTCTTTCACTTGAAATAGGGGTCACTGAGAAGGAGCTTTTCATGCCTCCTTTGATGGTCTGAGAAGCTTTTCTAGCCAGTCTCCTTGTCTAGAGTACAGACAGCAGTTCAGCAGATGAGAAACTGAGTGGCCATCAGAGGTGTAGGTGAAAAGCCTGCTGGTTTGGAGGTACACTCCATGAGCAAAGCAGTCTCCCCTGATAAAGATGAATGAAAATGAAAAACTAGATAATTATTAAATACCTGTTTTCCATGTTCTTTTCAGAAAATAATGCTAAGCTTCCATGAAGAACAAGAAGTATTGCCAGAATCATTCCTTGCTAACTTCCCATCTTTGATAAAGATTGATATCCACAAAAAAGTTACAGATCCAAGTGTGGCCAAAAGTATGATGGCCTGCCTGCTCTCTTCTCTAAAGGCTAATGGTAAGTTTCTTGCACTTGGAGTTCCTTGTTTCCTAACTACTTGTAATTTCTAGGGTGCAAGGCAAACTTGGGAAGATTTGGGTAAATAATTACAAAAGCTTTTGAACAGCTAACTTCTGCTGCTTCCTTGAAAAAAGGGAGCTTTTCATTTTAGCTATTCTGTAGATTAGAAGACAGGCAGAAGTGAGGGAGCAATTTGGCACTGAGAGCACACATCTTTACATCTTGAACACTGCACAAAAGTCTATATTTTCCCTGCTGGCATTGGTAATGATGCTTTTTCAAGTTTGGCTGTGTGCACTGGTGGGTAATTACCATACCTTCAGTATGGGAAGTCCTTGGCTGCCTGCCCTGACTGCACCCCACACTCACAGTTCCTTTGTGCCACTTGATGCCCTCTTGCAATGCTGGTTTTGGAGCCAACATCAGATATTTTTGTGTGCAGAGGGTTTGTTCAGACTGTTGGATGCCCTTGATGGGCAGTCCCGTTAGGGGATGGTCAGCTGTGCTGCCATAAATCTGGACTCTTGGGCACTATGCTCCATGTAGAATTGGATCACTGATTCACCTGCTCAGATAGGTGGGAACTCTAGTAATATTTTATGTCTGTGCTTTTTACAGTAACTCTTATCCTACAGTAGTTTGTTTCTTTTCTTTCTTCTTCAGGCTCCCGTGGGGCTTTTTGTGAAGTGAGACCAGATGATAAAAGAATCTTGGAATTTTACAGCAAGCTCGGTTGTTTTGAAATTGCTAAAATGGAAGGATTTCCAAAGGATGTTGTTATCCTTGGAAGAAGCCTTTGAAGTACTTGACAGTGAACTGTTCCAGTACTGTAGACCCTTAACAGCTGGGCAGGTAGTGGTGGGGATCTTCATATGGTCTAACTGCACAAAGCCAGCAATAAGCCAGCTTGGTAAAAGGGGCTATGCGAAAATCACCCATCACACATTCAGACTGTAATTTGTTGGAAGGGGATAATGCTGCTGAAAACATTGTTATAACAAAGAGAAACCTTGTCCTCTCCTGGTCCTGTGTGAAGTGCCAAGGAATCTTGCATGGGCTATAGCTTCTCAGAGGAGTCCCTCTCAATCGGTGCTGTGGTTGACGACAGTTCTCTGTGTTCCAAGTGTCAACAGAAAATTGGTCTCTGGCAGAATGCCTATAAAGATGCAGGTTTTTTTCTTTGTCATAGAGCAGGGTGTGCAATTGGGAGTTGCAGAAATAGGAGGGATTGCTTGTGTCAATCAGCATTTTTAAAGATAAGTAGTTACAGTTCTATTTTTTACTACCTTTACGCTTGTTGATAAAGCAATGCCCCGTTGTCACTTCTAATGACCATTGGTTCAAGCTTTGTGTTTTGTTAGGGACAAATGTGCAGTGGTCTGTGGCAGAAGTCACTCAATGACAAACTTGTAAATCTCAATGTATATAAACTTAGCTGTATGCTGAGTAACTTTTTGTTTACAGGTTTTTGTAACTTTTTCTTTTGAAAAGTGAAATGGTATAGGTCCAAGACGGCACTTTTGAAAAACCTGAAACCACAATCGAGAACAAGTCTGTCCTCAGCACTGACCTTTCTTACTGTGCCTCATATCCAGGGCTAGGAACTGACCATCTTGGGAAAGGGGAGCAGATCCCAACTGACCCTTCCTTCAGATAGCAGTTTGTCACTGCTTGAGGGTATCATTTTCCTGGGACTGAAACAGCAATTCACAGGATGCTTTGCTGAACCCGTTAATTTTGGTAATGTTCGCATGGGATTATGGATGAAAGATGGTGAGGGGGAGAGAGAGCTGGCCCACAGCTGGGATTTGTCCTTGGAAGAGTCACCATGTTTCAAAGCCTGTTGGTACTAGTTTGATAAAATCAGGGTCTTCAAGTCCTGCACATTTGTATCAAATAACTTTTCTATAAGAAATGCCACAATAAGCACATTTTTACACATTATTTAAATGGTTATCTACTTTTAAATGTTCTGAGAGTTTAATGTTTTTGCCCAGGATGGACATGCTTGGTGATGGGATGGAACCGGTGTCGTATGGGACCTGGTAGTCAGGCAGTTGGATCATTAATGGAAATGGTATTTCACAATAGTCCCAGTGTCCCAGACAGATGATTGGACAACGGTATGCACTTTGGTGTACTTTGTTTCTTCCACCTGCTGCCATCAGCTGTCTATATCTTATGTTTAAATTTTCCTGGGGTTTTTTCAGTGATGCACAAAGGAAGCTTGGTTGCTCTTACAAGCCTCCAGCTGCATAGTTGATTTGCAACTTGTAATGAATGGCATTAAGACTGCAGTAATGCTCTCTGCAACCTGTAAGGAAATGCTGTGTTTGGCCTTCTGGTGCAGTCATGTGCAAGATGTTTCTTTTTTTTTCTTTTTTTTTTTCCTTTGCAGAATGTGAATGATTTTTAATGCGGTAGCGAAGTATTTAAGTTGAAACAAATTCATTTCATTTTTAGAGAGAGGTATGGGGTTGTGCTGTGGGATTTCATTAAGTCCGAGCTGAATGCCACTAGTTTTTATACAGCTTTGAGTGCATGTTGAGTAGCTGATACCTTGATTTACCAGGTGGGAGAGTTTTGTTTCTTCATGGATACCAGACTCAACTTCTTTTATCTGGATGCATAACATTACAGCATAGGATGCTTGTGGCCTTATTTCTTGGCTTTTAAGGAGTTGCCACATTTTCTCTTCCTATGAATTTGTTATTATTATAGAAGTTAATTGTCTAAGCCTATGGAATGTCAGGCCAATACCATCATTCTAGGATTGTAAAGTGATATGTTGACATATCTTTCATGGTTATGAATTTTCATTAAGGTTGGAATGCCACTTTCATTAATCTGTTTTAGATCAACAGTATCTGTAGCAGAAAAAGACCTGTAAAACTGTATTTGAAGACCATGCGAGAAATAGAATAAAAATTGAGAAGTGAATGTAAATAAATGTGTGTTTTGTGTATGAGCTGGTCCAGAACCAGAAGTGGTTCAGTGACGTACATTACATCACACTGTGTTTGATGCCCTTGGGATCAGCTGTCAGAGACTTGTGTCTGGTTTTGGTGTTAGCAATTGCACATCCACAAAATTTGACTTGGGAATATAAATACTGAGTTACCTAAAGCAAGTAGCTTCCTGCTTAGAGTGACAGCTAAGCAAAGGGATGGGCCAGGGGTATGAAAAGCAGCCATTTCCTAAGGTCACTTCACAAGAGATTGTTCACCTGCTGCACAAGTGCACTGATGGTGTGGTTCAGAAGCTGTGCAGTGTGGAGAACAGGATAACACACAAATGAAGCAGGGAATTTAGCAGGTGAAAACTTTTCTCCTGGCCCAGTAAATGTTCTCTGTTAAAATGAGAAATATGTTGCATGTAGCTGACTGTTTTCTTAAAGCCTATTTCACGAGGTTATTACAGACTTATCTCTGTACAACACATCTTGGCCTGGGAAAAGGGATTGGGCTCTGATGTTCCACCAAACTCTTTTCCTTTAAGGGAGCATAATGCAGCAGTGGATGCTCCTGCCTCCATCGCTCCAGGGTGGTGGCTACAGACAGGTCAGGTAGGGTCAGGTGGCTGCGCAGAGCAGCTGCTGAGAAGCACATGGGTGTGCTTGTGTAACCATTGCTTCTCGCTTCTTTCAAACCTCTTCAGCCAGGTTTTTCTCGAACCTAGTCCAGCTCGAGCAAAGTGAGTGGCTGGGTAGCAGAAGTCTGTGGTGGGAGCAGAGCCAGGTTTGTCCCCAGAATGCAGTTTGAGCTCTTTGTTAGTGGGGTTTGTTTTCGTTTGGCTGCTCCTCTGCAGCACCAAGCAGACTGCTTCCCCTTTCTGCTTTGAAAGGCCAGTCCTGCCCTCTCCTCCTTGCCGTAGATTTAGAAGTAGGATGTTGCCTTCTGCACTCAAGCGTTCCTGTGCTGCAGTCCCCAGTGTCAGGTCACGCTGCTCTTGCCCATGCTTAAAGGGGTGGAGATGAACCGGTCCCTCCCGTTGGGGCCCTTCCTCCATCCCTGTCACCCTCCCGTCCCCCCCGTACCCCTCTTTATGCCCTCAGCCTCCTGGCTCTGTAGGTGCCCTGTACCTGCTCCCCAGTGCGGGGGTGACTGCTGCCATGGGCCGCGCGAAGGGCGAGAGGTGAGCCGGTAGTAAGAGCCGTTTTTCCGGTGTGGCGTTTCCGCAGCTGGTGCTGGGGTCAGTAAATGCTGAAGGGCCAGGCTGGGTAGGAAATGCCCGAATTAAAGGCTGCGAGGCGCTGCAGCAGGACCCTTTGGTTCGGTCCCCGGGGGCGGGCGCAGGGCGGGGCGGCTCT
>VXBB01003602.1:125278-138615 GCA_013399915.1 Illadopsis cleaveri | reverse complement strand
CAGCACAGCCCCCTGAGCCTGGCCAGGGTCCAGCACATCAGGCACATCGCCAGAGGTGGGGAGAGACCAGCACAGGATGCTCAGGGGGCTGAGTGGCCTCACAGAGAATTTGGGACATGCTGGGATCCCTCGAGGGCTCTGCCCATGGAAGGACACTGGAGGAGGGTGGACTGCAGCAGTTTAGGGAGAGACAATCGTGGTTTGGTGCAGAAATAGCCAAACCAACCTCCCCAGGTCCTCCCAGCCCAGGATCTTGTTAAGGAAAGGTAAGCTGTCCCCAGGAACCCCTGGATGCTCCAGACAAGGTCTCTGCCCTCACGTTTTTGGTGGGGCAGATTCATCTCTGATCTGTGCGTGGTGGCACCCACGGCATTCCCCTCCCCAGGGTGAGATCCCCGAGAAACCTTTTCAGACTCTCTGCTGGAGGTGGGCCTTCCCAAAAAACGCTGCCACAAGCCGTGGACAAGCTGTGTCTCTGCTCTCTGCCTCTGCCAGGGGGATTTTTTAGCTACAATAGCTAAATAACTCATTTTTTAGCTACAATAACTCATTTTAGCGGCGCAGGTTCCACTGACAGAGTTTGCCGCCCCATGAGCTCAGGCTGGAAGCAGAGCTCGCACATCCCCTGATCCCCGGGTAGGGAATGCTCCCCGAATTCCCGGCGGGGCGGCGTGTCCCGTGTTCTGTCACACAGTGCCACCTCGTGTCCTGCGCTCCGCCTGGAGCCCCGGCAGCCAAAACACGGGCGCCGGAGCGCGGCGGGGTCTGGGGAGAATCCGCCGCCATCCGCGGCAGCGCTGACGCAATTTCGCTCCATCCAAACGACCTGGGAAGGGCAGGGGCTGGGCTGGAGCGGGGACAGCGGTGGGGATTGTCTGGCTTTGGAATGAGCGGCAGCGGGTGGTGAGCCGGTGCTGTGCCTCGGTTTCCCTGTCTTTAAGCACCAGGGTGGCCTTTTCCTTTCCCGGGTGCTCAGGGAATCGCAGCAGATGTTGCTGTAGCAGCTCCACCTCGCGTCCGAGCCCACCTCGTGCCCGTATCCTGGTCCAGAGCTGTTTTGAGATGGGACGCCCAAAACCCACCCCCACATCCGACAGCAACATCCTTCACCTCCCACCAGGCTCTGAAACCTCTCTCCCTCACTGTCACAGGAAGTTCAATATTTATGGGGATTTTAAAATAGAATGTATTTGGCTTAAATTCCACATTTGGGCCCATTTCTGCGTCATTTTTCCAGCCCCCGAGAGCCAGAATTGCCCTTTCCAGTTTGTTTCTCACCTGTTTGCAGGAGGCCCCTGGCACTGGGATTCTCTGACCCCTGCAGACCCTCCCTCAGCCCCGGGGAGCAGAGGATGGGCTGGTTCAGCACAGCAGTGACACCACACTCAGTCCCATGGAGCACTTGGCATTTCCCTGAGCTGGGGTCTCCATCCCTGCTGGGGTCAGAGCTGCCCCGTGTGTCCCATTGTCGTGGCCGCCACTCCTGGGGGATGTTTCCCCCCGAGCTGGGTCCTGGCTGTCCTCTGGGACTCGGATAACCCTGTGCCACCTCCTGTCCCCTCCCTGGGCACTGCTGCTCCTCCGGCCGTGTCAGACACTTGCCCCAGACTTGCACCAACATCTCCAGATGGTGCCCAAAAGGCCTTCCCTGCTGCCCCACAGCTGCCACGTGTGGGGACAGGGTCAGCTCATGGCAGTGTCCCCACGGCACCCCCAGTGCAGGGGTCTCATCTGGATCCATCTCTCCTCATTCCTTCCCTCCTTCCTCACACTCCCTGGAGCAGCCCTAGAGAAGCTGCCAGAGATGGGAGGGAAGGGAAGAGGCAGCTCTGCTCCCCAGCTAACCTGAGCTAATTCCCAGCAGTCAAAGTCATCTGGGATTGCTGGAAAGCCTTGGTCCTTCTCCAGGAAGGGTCTCCAGGCTCCCAGCACTGTTAGCAGGGCACGGTGCAGAGGAGCTGCCTTGTACCGGTCCCTGTGCCCAGGAAAGCCAGGCTGGGTTGGTTAAACTGGCCCGGGATGGAAAACAATCCCCACGAGGTTCCTGAAGCACCCCCAGACAGCTCGCTCTGAGCAAGGCCCTCACAAAGGCTGCTCTGGGTGCAGTAAGGGATGAGGGGAGACAGAGGGACAGTAGTGGGACAGGACAGGGAGGGACAGACACCTGTGGGCCCTTTGCTTTATGTCTCTGCCACCCTAAACCTCAGAGAGACCCCAAAGCCCACCCAAGAAAAGCAAACAGAGGCACAGAAGAGACTCGGTGAGGAGAGGTTTGGTAAGAAGAGACTTTTAATCAGACTCTGATACAGCTCTTACAGGGTTTCTCTCGGTGGCCGAGGAGCCCGGGCGCCGCAGCCCGGCCCCGCCCGGCACACGTGGGAACTACTGCGGCTACGAGGGGACACGGGACGCGTCACTACGAGCTCTGTGCTTTACCTGTACAGGAGGGTTTCGCCAGTGTTGTGCTTGTCCCAGGGGGAGCAGCCGCATCCTGCGCCTTGCCGCGGCTGTGCCACGTCCCTCCCGGCCACCGAGGCCACCTGGCCACCAAGGCCACCCGGCCCCGCTCCCCGCTCCTGCCGGCGGGACCCACGCTCGGGAAGGGTGGGGGCCATTAGAAGGCAGTAGGAGCTGCTTCTGGGAGGTGCTGAGGCTTAATGTGACCTGTCAGGGTCTGGGCAGGAGCTGGGAGGTGAGGACGGGGCTGTTTTGAAGGGATTGAGGGGAATGAGCCGTGGGACACCCTGGGGACCCAGCTCCAGTCATCCCCTCTGCCTTGCCCCAGAGGCCGATGCTGGGGAACAGAACATCCCAGCTGCAGCCCGACAGGCTGGACCTGCAGCCCCAGCACCACAGGGTGTGCCCCTCCAGCAACCTCCTTCTCGGCCTCTCCAGACCCACTGAACACCCTCCCCCCAGAGAGGGAAAAGCGTTTGGACCCCTCCTGACCTCCCCCAGCCGGGGACACCGCCCTGCTCTGACAGCAGGATCTGGGCTGGGAACCCATCAAGGAGCTGGTGTGGGGGGCCAGGGATCCCGGCAGTGGTTCGCCCCTCTTGGTGCCACTGCCTGAAGGAAAACTGAAAAGTGCCTGTGCTCACAACTAGCAGCTATTCCCTGTGCCTCTGTGCAGAGAAAGAGGAAAAGAAGTGATTCCTGGGGCTAAAAGCCACTGGGGGTCAGCCCGATCCACAGCCTGGCACCCCGAGAAGGCGTGTGGAGGGAGAACCTGCCCCGGCGAGCGGGAGAGACCCCCAGACAGGCTCGGAAAAGTGAGCGAGTACAGCCAGCAGTGAATCCTGAAGCCACCCACGCATACGGACACGCGCACACCCCACGCACGGACGGACACGCGCACGCTCCCACGGCGACAACACGGATCTCCTAAAACCTAACACACACACACTCCCCCCACAACACCCCGTGTCTAACACCGAGCAAATGCCACGACAAAATACGGTATTTCCACAGATAAAAGTAAAGGTGTGGTCGCTCTTCCTCCTCCTCCTCCTCTCTGCTGGATGCCCGGGGCGGCTGGGTGCCCTGGGGCTGGGGGGGAGAAGGGGACGTGTACCCACCACGCACGAGAAATAAAAAGGTAAAAATATGCCCTGCTATAGAATGAGAATTGATCTGTACAGCACTGGGAATGAAAATAGGTCATGGGCCACTTCGGAATACGATTTGTCATTTAACAGC
The DNA here is from genome assembly GCA_013399915.1 of Illadopsis cleaveri. Taxonomy (NCBI): domain Eukaryota; kingdom Metazoa; phylum Chordata; class Aves; order Passeriformes; family Timaliidae; genus Illadopsis; species Illadopsis cleaveri. The sequence continues at coordinate 134,916 of VXBB01003602.1, read as the reverse complement.
ATTTACAGTGACATTTACAGAATAAATATACAATAGAAATAGAGAATCTCTAGGTTATTATTCCATCTCCTCTCTCTGTATATATTTTATATATATATATAATATAGCTTCTTTGCTACCTCCTTATTGACTTTGCCTCCTATTGGTGCTGCAAGAAGAAGAGAGGAAAGCGAGTGCTTCCCTGGCTGGTTTGGGAAGGGGGGTGGGAGAGATGGAGAGCCGGATCCTTCCCCCCAGGGTTCGAGGAGCCTCCTGCCATGGGAGCACATGGGACTGAGCGTTGGGGCTGTGGGAGGTGTCCTGCTCCGTTAACTCCATGGGAGCTACGGTGGGAACCCGGCCCCAGGGCTCGGGGAGGTGATGCTGGGCAATGGTTTGACTGTTCCGCTGGTCAGGGGAGGATGGACCCCATAAGAAATGGGAGGGAGCGTGTTGCCGAAAATGCTGCTGGATTTGGGCTTCTCCCTTCCAGAGACGATGCCATGGGGACATCTCTGTGTCCCTCTTGCATGGGCAGAAGAAGGACAAAGACATGGGAGGGGATGAGAAGGGGGAACTTCTGGAGGAGCGTGGCTGATCCTGACTCACAGATCTGGTGCCTCTTGGAACCATCACTGAGCTACTTGGGTTCAGTCCACTCCTCCATCTTCCCCCAGAAAAACAGTTAACGAAGGGCTTGAGCTAATTGCCCAGGAAGAGTCTCCAGGTCACCAGCCAAGTCCATGGAGAAGACTGTGAATAAAGGATCACACCCACAGATGTCACTGTGGGAACCTCCTGGCCCCAGGGATGCTGAGAGTCAGGGGTGTGGTGAATGGATCAGCTGCTTTCTGCCTTCACCTCCAGCCAAAAGGAGAACCAAGGTGAAAGAAAAGCAAACTGACAGGAAAGTGGAGGAGAGAAGGGCTCATGAACCAGCCCCACAAACGTGGCCTTCAGAGTGGCCTGAAAGATCTTCATGCACAGCCCAAGCCCAGCAGGACCCAGGATGAGGCACTCCCCCAGCCTTTGGAGGCAACAGAGGGGAGAGAGTGTGCAAGGAGGCTGCTGCTCCTGTCTCCCCAAGGAAAAGGGGGATGATGCCATGTTATCCTGACAGCCTTGGCAGAAGTGCTTGGTTACATGTAGGATTCAGGAAAATGAATCCTGCACGTAACCTCAGTCCCAATGAGAGCTCAGAGCTAGAAGATCCCAGCCTTTCTTAGACAGCCTGGGGAGAAACAACATCAGGTCACATCAGTCTGATCCCCCAAAAACATAGATGGGCGCAGTAGAGGCCCCTGGACCCTCACAAGGGCTCCCCAGCCTGGATCAAGAGCTGCTGGGGAGCTGGCACCCAGCACTGGCCCCCAGGAGCTGCAGCTCCTCAGATACCTGTGGTCCCCAAGAGCTGGTCGCCCCCATCCAAAGGCTGCTGAGCTCCTGTGGGGTGTGACAGGAGGCAGTGCCAAACCCCTGGCTGGGAGGGGACACGAGGAGAAAGGAGGCACATCCAGAGAGAACCAGTGCCCAGCTCACCTCAGGGGCAGGGGGCAAGGGAGGGAAGTCAGGGGGTGGATTCCTGAGAGCTAAACCAGGAGTGTGGTAGGACTGGATGTCCCACAGCTCCTCTGCTTGTCCCTCTGGGACATCTAAAGAGAGGAGTGAGAGAAGATGGTCACCATGCCAGGGATTTTGGTTGGGCAGAGCATCCCACACGTCAGGAGTAATTCCAGGAGAGCACTCCTGACCCTCACCACACCAACCCCATCCAGACCTCACACAGGCCCACACCCCCAAACCTCAGGGCTCCTCCTGCCACTCAGCACCATCACACCAACCCACGGAGCACCCCAGCCCCTCCACCGCATGGCTGTGACATCTCCGTGCCTCCAAACAACTCCCAGCCGCCGTCCCTTTGCTGGTGGCAACAAAGATTCCAGGGATGCACCACGCCCTGTCTGACACACTCCAACATCTCAGCCAGCCCCGGGCTGCTCCCTGCCAACCCTGGTCAGAATTTGGGGGGTTATTTGGGTGTGTCCACAGCTATAAAAACCTACAGGAGATACAACAACAACAACGATGGTGACAACAACAGCACCTTTTTGTGCTATGAACATCGATGATTAATTGTGCTCGTTGGAATAAGGCCTTGACTCCTCCCGGCTAAAGGACAACAGACGGGGAGGGAAGAGTGCTGGGTGGCAGGAGGAAGCATGACTGGCTTCCCACCTGCTGCCAGGTCCTTGTTCCAACCATCAGCTGCTTAGGAAAGAGAGATTCTTTGCTTCAGATTTGAGCTGCATGAGAACAGCTCTTGGAAAGGTATTGCAGCGTCTCTTACTCCTCCTCCCTTCCCTGGAGGTGAGTCCAGGGGTCCTGCCTTTCCACCGAGGGTTGTCAGAGGAGTCCTGCCCCTCCTGCAATCCCTTCTTCCCGATGTCATCTTAGAAATGGCTGCTTTGCTTACGATTTTAAGAGGGGTTTCTTCTTCATCTTCATCTTCCTTAGTGATTAATTTTCCCGTTGCCTGGACAGCCAGGATCCACTCCCCAGTGCCCTCCTCTCCCGGCGGGGGTGGTGGGCAGGCAACCATCACAGCTCAGACTCAGGGGTGCTGGCCAGGAGGTACCCGCTCCCGTAGCGTCCATTGGGAGCACTGCTCATCTCCATGGGGGAGTTGCTGCCGGGGCCCAGGTAGGAGCGGTGTGTGGGCATGGGGGACGGCGTCTCGCTGGGAACCTTGCTCAGGATGAAGCGTGTCTCGTCGTTGTCCTCCAGGTTGGAGATGTCCTTCATCATCCGGCCCTTCTTGTAGGTGACGGAGAGGGCGTTGGAGCCGTCGGACACGAGGTGGAACTGCCGGAGGATGAAGACCAGGGGCAGAGGGAGGGACGCCAGGATGATCAGGGAGATGAGGATGGCCATGGCCCAGGTCGGGTAGAACAGGAACTTTTCAGCAGCCTGGAAGAGACAGATAAGAACGTCACGGGGCTGTTGCAGCAGCGGTGGTGATGCCCAGCGGGTCCAACACCTCCAAAGTGCCAGACAGCTCCTGCTGCCTCCTGCCAGGCTCAGGGACACCACAGGAAGGCGGGCTCAGGCCGAGGGAAGGGATCCACACAGAGGATGCTGGGGACAGCGTGGAGCTGTGGGAGCCAACCAAAACCAACACCAACTTCAGCCCACGGGCAGGGCTGGCTCGAGATATCAGGGCAGCATGAACAAACCTGGCTGCTCCCAGGGGATGGGCAGGGCAGGAATGTCACCCAGCAGGAGAGGAGGGAGCAACGAGCAGAGCTGGGACGAACAGAGGGGTCTGCAGCTCTGAGCTGCCCCTGCTGTGCTGGGGCGTGGGTGGGGAAGGGGAGGGAGCTGGGCTCACCTCCTCTCTGATCCAGGCGCTGTATCCTGGGGGGCTGACTCCCAGCTGGATGATGCTGGCCGTCATGAGCACGGCCATGCAGATGGGAGACACGTACTTCCAGGTGTAGTAGTAGAACTGGTAGGGCCGGAAGCCCAGCATCTCTGTCAGCTCCTGCATGAACCTGCCAAGGAAAGACATGGAATTGTGATCTCCCCCACCTGTGAGTGAGAAACAACCTCCCAGGAGCCCCATTGATGCTCAAGGTAGAGCCTGAAGAAGAACCCAGCTGACCATCTCAGCATCCCACAAGCCTGAAAAACTTGTGGAAAACTCCTCAGGACCAGACCGTCTGAGCATTATCCAGAGCTGCCTTTGCTCTGGACAACCTCTGAACAAGAAGCGCTGTGGGGCGCAGCCTCCCCTTCCAGAAGGAGCTGGAAACCTCAGAAAAAAGGGTCATCACAAGTAACTGTGTATCACAACCAACAGGAGATACCCACAAGAAGGACCCACCCCTGGGGCTGCCTTACACCAGGGCAGGGCAGGAGGATCAAAGTGAACCAAATTCCTGCCTCCATAACTGCCCTTGGAGCATTTTCTCCTGGACAAAAGGCATATGGGAACAAAGGTGGAAGGAGAGTTTTTAGTCAGGAGTCACAGCACAGTTACTCCTTTTGCTGCAGACATTCCTTACTTCTTGGTGCCGTAAATCCAGGCCACAGCGATGTTCTCCAGGATGACCACGACGGTGAGCGGCAGCGTGGCTGAGTAATCGTCAAACATGGTGACAAAGTAGTTTCCAGAACGCTGCACAAAGATCAGCCCCACTAGGAAGGCGAAGATGCAGCAACCAACTGTGGGGAGCAAATGGCCCTGGTCAGCAGAGCCCCCTGAGGGACACCAGGACCCCCACAAGGTCCATTCCCTGCATGGGCATGGTCAGCAGGAGCCTTTGAGGAACACCAAGAGCTCCAGAATGTTCACTCCCTGCATGGGCATGGTCAGCTTAGCCCTCTGAGGGACAACAAAACATCCACAATGTTGACTCCCTGCATGGGCATGGTCAGCAGAGCCCCCTGAGGGACACCAGGACCCCCACAAGGTCCATTCCCTGCATGGGCAGGGCCCAGTTCACCCCCTGCTATGTCCACACTCTCCTAGAGTGACTCCTCAAGGCAATGGGTGCAGTAAAGCATCCCTCACATCCCCAGCAGGTGTTTCCAAATAGGGAAAGAGTTTCAGTTTACCTTTAGACATTTTAGGAAGTTTAACCAGAAAGTTCTGTGCTTTTCTCACGGTAATTGGCTCAGTGCCAGCACAGGAGCACTGATTGGGCACCAAAAGTGTCACTCACAGCCTGTTGTTCATCTCATTGGACCAAGAGCCAAATAGCCCACCTACACTGTTAAGGACTAAAGAGAGAGAACAAGGAAACTCCACACTGTTTGAGGTGTTGTAGCAAGCAGGAGACTTGTCTCTATGCTGTGTGTGGCTTTGCCTTTGTTTTTGTGTTTTTTCTTTCCTTATTAAAACCTTTTTGATTTTTCAGGACACGCTCCATCATGCCTACTCGCTAATTGATTTTAACCCCTTCCCTGCAAAGCCGGACCCTCAGAGATTGGTACATTTACACCTGGCTGATGAGACTCTGGCTGTCTTAAACTGTATCAGATGGGGACTCCCCGGCCCTTCCCAAGGAGGTTGCAGGAGAAGAGACCTCACCTGTGAACACTTCCTTCCGCACCTTGAAGGTGTCGATGATGGGTGTGGTGATGCCTGACATGGTCCCGATCATGCTCCCCAGGCCCAGGTTGATCAGCATCAAGAAGAACATGACAGACCAGAAGGGCGAGGCTGGGAAGTGGGTCATGGCTTCTGTGAAGGCAATGAAGGCCAGGCCAGTCCCTTGCACCGACTGTTGGGGCGGGGAGAGGACCGAAAGGTGAGAAGAGACTTGTCAGGAACACAGACTTCGAGCCCCTGATGTCTCAAATCTCCCTCACCAAACCCTCTTCAAGGAAAGAAAATCCCAGTCTGGTACTGGAGATGAACTGGTGATCACCCTGCTAGACTTTCACTGGACAGAGCTTCCCCCACCCCAGGAGGACCCCTGTGTGCTGGGTAAAACCACAGGGACTTGGATTCCCCATCCCTGGAGGGTCTCTAAAAGTTGTTTTTCCAGATCCAAGTGCCCAGGATTGACACAGGGAGAGACAATGGGGCACCAGGAGTGCCACCAGGTACCTTGTTGAGCTCATCCTCCAACAGGCAGGCATCCAGACCCAGCTCTTTGAAGTGCCCCTCCTTCACCGTCATGATCACCCTGTACATCTCGTTGTAGTCTTTGGCAGTGAGGTGGGAGAAGTTCACGTGGGGTGGGATGAGGTCGTGGCTCAGCACGTTGGTGTTCAGGTAGCCCAAGATCTTCTCAGCGTTCCTAAGGGAGAGCAGAACCTCTCAGGTGATGCAGGGCACCTGAGACACATTGAATTCACGCTCAGTCTGCAGATTAAGAGCCCATCTTGGGGCTGGATTTTAGGTTGGAGGGACTGAATGTCCAACTCCCTCAGCTACAGTGGTACACCTCTGAAAATCCAGGTCTTGACCATCAGGAACCTGGGTCCGCCAAACCCCAGGATCATCCAGCTCCAGAGCACTTTTCTGCCTCCAGACCCACCAGCAAAGATTTGCCCACCCCAAACAGAGAAAAAGCAAATCTTACTCCACCACACATTTCTCGTTCATGATGTTGGCCTTGAAGCCCAGCACAGCAAACACAACCAGGGTGGCCAGCACGGACGTGAAGAAGTTGATGAAGGAGACAAGGGTGGCATCGAAGTGGCAGTTGTTGTCCTGCTTGTTGTAGCTGGAGAAGGCAATGACCCCCCCAAAACCCAGGCCCAGGGCGAAGAAAACCTGTGTGGCTGCTTCTCGCCACACCTGGGGGTCCAGCATCTTGTCCAGCTTGGAAGGAAGACAGAAGAAGAAGTTAGGTGGGCTGGTGGCCCCAAACCCATCCCAGAGCTACATTAAAAGGGCTGAGTTGGTTTTGGGGCAGCTGTGGGCTGCTTTGGTGTGGTGGTGGAAGGAAATGATCTCTAAGGCCCCTTCCAACCCAAACCACTCTGTGATTCCATGATCTGCCATGGAATCTGCCATGGATTCCATGATCTGTCAGGTCTGGCTTCACCCAGCACTCACAGGTCCTTCTTCTCATTCACACAGAGGGGGAAACTGAGGCACGGAGAGGTCAGGACACAAGGTTTGACCTGACCATGTCTCTGTCTGCTCCCCCAGAGGCCTAACTGGGGGTTCCATCTCTCTCTGTGTAGCTTCCCAGTCCATGTGCCCCCAGCCCAGGGAACCACCACGTGCCCAGCGTTGGGTTTCCATCCTCCTCTGGGCATCTCCCACTTCCAGAGCCCCTGGAGCGCTGAAATCCTGCCTAGGGGGTTGTTTTCACTCCTGATCCCCCCCAGCCACATTCCCCCTCTCCTGGGAGCCAGAGCTGCAGCCTGGAGGCCTCCCAGCATCATTCATCAAGGGGCCATAATTAATGTCTTGTAACAGCCTCTCTGGCTGAGCTGATTCATCTACATCTCTGCTTGATTAATTAATTAGCTGGTTAATTAATAAGTGCATACCACCAGCAGAGGTTTTGCTGCCAGCCAGCATCTCTCCATTAAATCTTTCTGTATTCCCTTGGGCACCTCTGTGCCCCCCACCCTGGCATCTGGGTAGCTGAGGATGGTGAGTGTGTGAGGCTCGTGGCTGTCCTGAGTTTTGGGAGCCACTCCACATCCTGATGATCTGTCAGGATCCCCACATTTGGGGCTGGTACTCTGATTTTTGGGGTGGGGAGGAAAATAAGGGGAATAATAAGAGAATAAGGGAAAATAGGGGATGACCAGCCAGGAGGGGAACCTGACTGGAGTCTGCTGGGCTTGGAACTCTCACCTTGGGCGTGAACATGTGCATGATCCCATCCACTGCCCCACGCAGCAGAAGGCCCCGCACCAAGAAGCAAACGAGCACCAGGTATGGGAAGAGGGAGCTGAAGTACATCACCTGGAGCAAGAGGGATGAAAACAGCACAGCCTCAGTTCCTGGGCCCAGCCACCCTCCCATCCAACCCACAGACAGCTCACAGCAGGGAGGAGGGAGAATTTCCCTCCCCAGGATGGGCTTGGCTCCCCCGGGATGAACTGTGGGAGCCCTCGGGGCAGGGGAGTACACATGGCTGGACAGGCAGAAAGGGACCTGGGGGCACTGACTGACAGCAGCTGGACACGAGCCCAGGTGTGCCCAGGTGGCCAAGAAGGCAAATGGCACCTGGCCTGGATCAGGAATGGTGTGGCCAGCAGGAGCAGGGCAGTGATTGTCCCCCTGTGCTTGGCAGCACCTCGAGTGCTGTGTCGAATTCTGGGCCCCCAGTTTAGGGAAGATGTTGAGGTGCTGGGGTGTGTCCAGAGAAGGGCAACAAGGCTGAGGAAGGGTCTGGGGCACAGGTCCTGTGAGGAGGGGCTGAGGGAGCTGGGGATGTTTATCCTGGAGAAGAGGAGGCTCAGGGGAGACCTCATCACTTTCCACAACTCCCTGACAGGAGGGTGCAGCCAGGTGAGGGTCAGGCTCTGCTCCCAGCGACAGGAAAAGAGGGCACAGCCTCAAGCTGCGCCAGGGCGGGTTTAGGCTGGACATTCGGAAGAATTTCTTCACAGAACGAGTGATTGAGTGTTGGAAGGGGCTGCCCAGGGAGGTGGTGGAGTCACTGTCCCTGGAGCTGTGACAGTGCCCTGGTCTGGGTGACAGGATGGTGTTGGGTCACAGGTTGGACTTGATCACCTTGAAGGCCTTTTCCAACCTAATTGATTCTGTGATTTGGTGACGTGCTGGAGCTCACAGGGATTCTCTGTGCCCGTGTCTGAGCCCTGGCTGCACGTGTCAGTTGAACTGAACCTCTTCCCTACACCCTCTTTTGAGCTTATTCTGGATCCCTCTGGAGAGTGACCCCAACTTTGTAAGCATCCCAGGGGACACAGCATTCCACTGGTACCCCAGGGCAGGGCAGGAGAGTGTGGAACAGGCAGTTCCTGCTTCCAGGACAGAGCCCAGGCAGGCTCAGGTGGCCACCAACACCCACCTTCCCTGAGGACTGGATGCCTTTGATCATGGCCAAGCCAACGAGGCTCCAGGCCACCAGCAGACACAGGGTCATCTTCCAGTTGAGCCCCCCGCTCTCCGAGATGGAGTTGGAGATGTCCAGGGTCTCCCGGTACCAGAAGTAGGTGGTGGCTGAGCTCCTCTCACATTCAGTCTCCACAACTGCAAGAGGGCAGAGGCAGCAGAGCATGAGGGGGAGAGTCGTCCACTGTCTCCTGGGTGGATCAAATGTCAAAGACCTACTGGAGCCAGCCAGGGAGGGGAGACACCCCTGGAAACTGAGGTACAGAAATTAACGGGGCTCATTCTTAGCAGGGAAAAGAAGAGACAGGACATAAAACCACTGCCAGGTGAAAATGAGATGTTCAATACGGGGAGAGACATTTTCATTTGCTATAAAACCTCTCAGAGGGTCCCAGGTCGAGGCTCAGATGTTATTAAACACCATTAGCTCCATCCGTGTCTCAGTCAGGCAGTGGAGCAGCCCCTGCCTGACTCTCACTGCCTCCCTCCATGGGCCTGGGTCAGATCCTGGCCTCACGCACTGGGGCAGCCTGAAAATCCCATCAGTGGGGACTCTGGATTCCCAAACTGGCATCAAACCCCATCAGTGGGGAGAGAGAGCACAGGAGACACTCATCCATCCCAAGGGAAGCTCTCCATATGGTCAGGGCAGCTGGGCCAGAGAGGATCCAGTGGCCCAGGAGACACCTCTACCACCTTCTGTTGGGAGAGATGATGTGTCCCAGAGGGTCCCACAGCCCCCTGTCCCTGGGAACTGCTCCCTCCCAGCCCAGCTCCCCATCCCTCACCAGCCACTGAGCCGTTCTTCACGATGGGGCACTCGCTCCAGGGCAGGGGGTACTGGAAGGACTTGAAGAAGTAGAAGATGCTCCAGCCAATGATGACGTTGTAGTAGAGACCAACAAAAAAACAGACCTGAGGGGGATGGAAGGAGGAGGATATGGCATCAAACCACAGGGCAGTGACACTGTCCCCAGGGCTCCTCCTGCTGCACAGGGAGCGGAGCTGCCAGGATCAGACCCGTTCCCAAACCAGCCCTGGAGCCATGAGTGGAGCTGCCAAAACACCTCTTCACCTCTTGAACCTCCCCATGGGGCTCCTCGAG
>VXBB01003602.1:89553-100037 GCA_013399915.1 Illadopsis cleaveri | reverse complement strand
CGGGGCGGTCGGGGGGCGGCCGCAGCCCCGGGAGCCCCCCCGAGCCTCTCCCAGCCCCGGGGTGACCCGGAGGGATCCCGGCTGCGATCCCGGCACGGCCGAGCTCCGAGGCACCGCCGCCGCCCTGGGTACAGCCCGTTCTCTGCCTTTTTTGGGCGGACAAATGGAGGATTTCGGCTGCTCAGGCAGGATTTCTCCCGCAGCAGGCTCGGCTCTGGGCTCACGTGCTCTGCCCACGTCTGGGCTCTGTCGGGCAGCAGCGCCAGCGTGATGCAGATCCCAAATATCCCAAATATCCCGGGGCTGCAAATAACCCTCCAGGCCCTGTGCAGACTCCTCGGAATGGGGACAGGGCCAAGTGCAGGGACACCAGGTTCTCTGGGCTATAAAAGAGAGGGGCAAGACAAACCCTGGAGTTCCTCTGGATAAATCCCAGCTCTTTAACCCAGGCACAATCACATGGGAACACCCACCCCAGCACAGCCAGAGTCCCCCAGAGCAGGGGATTCCAGCGCTCCCAAACAAGGAATTCACAAAGAAAATCAGTTTAGTTCAATCGTTGCCGTGGCTGGCACAGGGATGAGCCAATCTAGAAACCAGCTCCATTGAATTACTGTAATTTCTGGGCATGGATCAGCTCGGGATTTACAGAGCTCCAGGCAGAGTGGATTTTCAGAGAGGCCTGGGTCTCCTACCTCAGGATCTCCCCTCTGCCCTCCAGGACCAGTAGTCCTGGAGCTGAATCCGTTCCTGCTTGGGAAAGAGACAGCAAAACTTGGAGCTGGTTTCACCCCAGCGTGGTCAGGCCTGGGATGTGCAGCTGGAGGCTGAAACTCCTGCTTGGGATGCACGGGGACACCTGAAAATGGGAAATCCACCCCAAATTCAAGACTAGCTGGCAGGGCAAAGTCCCCAGGGCCAGCAGAGCAGAGGGATGACACAGCACAGGCAGAGGACACCCAGGTTAAGGAAATAGGGCAATAAACGAACTGGAATGACCCTGGTCCTTGCTGGGCAGAGCATTGCTGCAGGGCTGATAAGAGACAGCCCCTCCAAGTCCAGTAACAACAATATCCCACCAGTCCCTTCACTGGGAAAACCCACAGCACCCACCACCTGCCCAGCAGGTGCCCCCAGACCAGCTTGGGAAAGAGATTTTGGGGTTCACTTCCTCCTTTTGGACACCCAGACCCCAAATGAAGGGAGAAGAGGGATGGGGACAGCCCTGACCCAAACCTTCCCAGACAGCATCCACGAGTCCCTGGGATTCAGCAACCACAGCAAAGCCTAAAAAAAAGAGATGACAATTCACAATGAGCACCCAGTTATTTTCGGGGTGCTCTGGTGAGTGCTGGTGCAGCTGGGAGTTTTAACCCACAGAATCCAGCACTGCCAGCACAGATCAGGGGGATGAAGCCCAGGACAAGCCCAGTGAGCAGCACTAAGACCCCATCCACCCTCCAAAGGGATTTTTTTGCAGTGGGAAGGAGGGAAAGCAGCGAGATCTGCTCATTCTCAGCCGGATTTCCACAGTCCCCCAGGAGCCGTGTTCCCTGACACCGGGGCATCGGATTTCCATGGCTGAGGATCAGCCTCTTATCACCCGGGGCTGCAGGAAATTGGGGCTGATGGGAGGCCCTGGGAGCCAGGATGGGGTTGGGAGGTTGGATCAGCAGCTGCCAGGACAGCCACGGAGCCCAGGTCCCTCTGAGGTCACCTACCCGGGCAGGACACACGGGGGTGCACTCCAGGGGGGAATTTGGGGGGTTATCCCAGGAGTTGCTGGTTTGGGGAGGGCACAGCACTCACCTCCTCCCTTCTGCCATCACCACACAGCTCCTGGGATGGGCACATGGAATAGGGGAGAACATGAGCCTCTGCTGGGTTCTGGAGCTGTGGCAGGGAGAAATCCTCATCCTCATCCTCATCCTCATCCTCATCCTCATCCTCATCCTCATCCTCATCCTCATCCTCATCCCCATCCTCTTCTGCAGGCTGCCATGACAGGAGGCAGAAGGAAAGATGTTTGTAGGAGCATCCAAGAAAAGAACCCCCAGAGCCACACCCCCGTGTCCTCTCATCTGTTCTGAAGCAAGAGCCGAGCAGGAGGAGCAGCACCTTCCCAGGAGCCCGGGAGTGGCCGTGCCTCAGGATGGGGCTGAGCCCTTTCTGTTGGGGTGTCCCCAGCCCATCCAGCCCCTCCAGAGACAGCTGCTCCCCACAGGATCTGTCTGTTCCATGTTTATCAAAACAACAAACGGGGCTCTGCCTCCCTCAGTGCCAGGAGGAGCCTTGGAGGAAAGCACCATCCCAAAGGCAGCAGTGGTGAGGAGCAAAGAGCCTGCCTTTGGGATGGGGCTCCCCGTGGGAGGGGGGGGTTTCAGCACGTGGAGCCCCATGGAGGTGGGGATGTCCCAGCAGGAGCAAAGGCAGTGGGATGACGGATCTCACAGCAGTGCATGCCCCCTGCACCTGATTCCAGATGAATTTTCTTCCTGTAGCAAATGCTCTCTCCCACCCAGGGAAGGCAAATCCCCCTTTTGGGGCTGGACAGAACCTTCACTCCTGCCTAGGAAATACCTGAGCAGCTGGGAGTGCTGTGCCCCTGCACAGCAGTGGTTGTTTTCGTGGGGAAAAGGGAATGGATGAATCCAGGGAATGGGCTGGGCTGGGAGCCAGCCCTGCTGGGAGCAGGGGATGGATCTCAGCCTGGGAGACCCTGCAGCCTCCACTGGATCCTGGTGTAGGGCCTACACTGAAATAAAGGAGTTAACAAAATTACTGCAGGCTGGAGGAGCACAGAGCCATCCCAGTGCCTTCCTCCTCAGGAAAGCATTCCCAGGGGATGCTGTGCAGGGCAGGAGGGAGGGGATTGATCCCAAATCCCCTCCTGAGCATGCAGCACCCCGCTCCTGCATCCCCAGGGATGGAGAGCAAAACAAAGATGCTGCAGCGACCTCCTCACTCCTGCTGCCGATTAACCTTCCCCGTGCAACTTTATCCTCTTCCCCGTCCCCAGGCGCGGCTCCAGCCGGGCTGGGAGGATGGGATAACCCTTCCCAGCCCCTCGGGGAGCGCGGGCACAGACAGGGATGTTCTGCTGCCCTAACAGCCGTGACTCCTCGGCCGGCAGAGGAAGGGGGGAGCAGCGCCGGGAAAGCCTCGCTGAGCTCATGCCCCGGGCAAGGTTGTTGGATTTAGTTCCCCGCATGAGCTGAAGGGAAGGGGCAGCGCCTGGGACCCATTAAACCCCATCCCAGCATCACACGTGGCCCCAGGAGCAGGGGGAACTCTGTTTCCTCTTCCCCAAGCAATGTCCTCCCAAAAAGAGGGCCAGGAGAAAACTCCAGGAGCAGGGGAGGATGGGGGGCCAGGCAGAGAAGGGAAGGAGGTTTGTTTGTGCAGGTCAGATCCTGTTCATGGAGTGATTCCATCAGCCCTGGAGCAGATGTGCTGGGATCTCTGTTACCCAAACCAGCAGCATCAGTCCCAAACACGGGGTCCCTAAAGGTTGAATTTAGTGTCTGTGCTCTGAGAACCTCTGCCCCAATGAAAACACCTCTTACAGAGGCCCCCCACCCCACAGGATCCCCAAAGACCCCAAACCCAGAGTCCTGTGTCCCCCCTGAGTGCCCAGCACGAGGGGTTCCATCCCCAGCTCCCTCCAGCACGTGGGTCCCTGTTCCAGCTCCTCCCTCCGGATTTTGGGCACTGCACCCCGAGCGGGGCTGGGGAACCCCCACTGAAGATGCTCAGAAGGAGCAGCAATGAAAAGGAAAATCACAACTGAACACTTTTCACCCAGAATGGCCCATCTGCCCATTTCCCGTGAGGAACGTGGTGCCCAGACCACAGGGTAATTTTTTCCCAGACCCCCCTCTCTAAAACACTCAATTTCCCCCAAATTACCTGAGCTGATGACTTTCCAACAGGCTTCACATCCTGGGCTCTGGGTTCTCTGAGCAATCCCTCCAGGAGCATCCTCTCCCAGGCACAGGGTTGGCTGCTGAGCCCTTACCCCCAGATCCAGAAAGTTTTCACCCTGGTTCCATGCAGGAAGGGCTGGCCCTGGCTCTTTCTTCTTCCCCAATAACTCTGGGCACCGAGGTTTAATGGGAAAATGCTGTGGGCTGTTTGGGCAGCAGGGGGAAGGCAAGTCTTGCTCCAATTTGGCAGAGGTCGCCTCCACTTATTGCTCTGAGCTTTCCCTCCTGCTGCTCCGGAGGCTTTGAACCAGCTCAGATCCCATTAATGGGGTTAAGCAACAGCAGGGAAAACACAGAGTGAGTAACAGAGGCAATATAGGGAACCTGCTGGTGTTTAGGGCCTGATCCTGTGGGATTTGGGCTTTCCATCACCTGCGACAGCCCCGAGGAGTCGTTCTGGATAAACAGCCTGGAAAAGATCAAGTCCTGGAAAGCCAGTGGGGTGTGTTTGGGGAAAGCTTCAGGGCACACAGTTCTCCCCCGCCCCAGGGGATCACACACAGCCCACATCCACAGCAAGTGAGGGATCCGTGAGCCTCAATCCACTTAGCAGGGGCCAAACACCCTCTGGGACACGGGAACCCTGCCCAATCCCCTCGGAGGGAGCACAGCCCCTTTGCCCAGCCACCACACCTCCTGCTGCTGTGTTTCTACCAATTAGCTTGCTCAAAGCAATTAAGGAGCTCCAACACCTCCAGCCATCACCTTCCTCTCCCAGCATGACCCAGAGGGTGTGAGCAGGGAATGTCCTGGGGCTGGACTGTGCTGCTTTGGGATGGGAAAGAAAGGCAGGATGGAGCTTTGCTTCCACAGGCACATCGTGTATCCACTGAAATTACAGAATCACACCGTGGTTTGGCTTGGAAGGGACATTAAAGATCACCTGGCTCCACCCCCATGCCTTGGGCAGGGACACCGAGGGGTCTGTCTGTCCCCAGGCCTGTGACTGCCAGAGGTAAAGGCCTCGGCATCATTGAATTCTTTTCACTCTCAGAGAAGAGCAAAGGAAGTGCCAAGGGTCCCAAAAACCTTTGTACCCCACCAGTGGGTGTCCAGGGCTGAGCACAGCAGCCCAGAGGGAGGGAGAGGTGGGAAAGAAAAGGGAAGGCAGCACAAGACCAACACTCCAGACAATGATCAGCCCACGGCACCTCTTACACATCCCTGGTGCTGGCCCCGCTCCTCAGCAGGGTTAAACCCACCCCAGCCTCCTTGGGGGGGCCTTTCTTTGGGTGCTTTAGAGGTTTTTGGGGGTGAAATTCCTTAAAAGTTCAGCAGCACAGGGGTTTTGTTTCCCATCAAGGAGCCTTTGAGATGTGGAACAGCCCGGGCTCCTGGCAGGGGATTTGTGGTTGAAAGGTCAAAGCTGTTTCTGGTTCCCCTTATCAGCCTTGGCCGAGCTCGGAGGAAGCGAAGGAAACCTTTGGGTCGGGTCAGGGGGGTCACAGCGGGGACAGAGCACAGGGGCACCGGGGTCTGGAGAGCAGGCACTGATGGCAGAAGGTGTGGAGACAAACCCAGGAGCCAGGAATTCTGCCTGTCCCTGCAGCCAGGCCATGGAGGGGAAGGCATCCCCCAGACCCGTCTGTGTGGGCATGGTGGGACACAGAGCTCTGGGGACACCATGGGCCAGCGTGGGTTTGGCCACTGCAGGGTCAGAGTTGTCCCCAGGGGTGGCCACTCCTCTCTCTGGACCTGTTCAATGTCGCTCCCAGCACTGCTGGGTTTGGTTTGGCTCATCCATGGACATGGATGAGGATCCCTGCTGGATTTGGTTTGGCTCATCCATGGACATGGATGAGGATCCCTGCTGGATTTGGGGACTCCTCCAGGGCTCTGCAGGGTCACAGAGCTGGCTGGGCTCAGTTCCCCCCTGAGAAGGCCAGAAGCAGTGTTGGCTTTGCAGGATCAAGGCCTCCTGAGCTTGACCAGTCCTGAGGGACAGATTCTCCACACAATGTGTGTCCCATGGGACACCTTGGCCTTGAACCCAAATAACTCAGAGCAGAAGCATCCTCAGACCCAGCAAAGCTGAAATGCTGCTGGGCTCAGCTCTTGCCCAGCCCTGTCTTGTTCACAGCCCTCATCCTCCTCTTTGCATCCATCCCTCCCTCCATCCATCCCTCCCTCCCTCCATCCATCCCTCCCTCCCTCCATCCATCCCTCCCTCCCTCCATCCATCCCTCCCTCCCTCCATCCATCCCTCCCTCCCTCCATCCATCCCTCCCTCCCTCCATCCATCCCTCCCTCCCTCCATCCATCCCTCCCTCCCTCCATCCATCCCTCCCTCCCTCCATCCATCCCTCCCTCCCTCCATCCATCCCTCCCTCCCTCCATCCATCCCTCCCTCCCTCCATCCATCCCTCCCTCCCTCCATCCATCCCTCCCTCCCTCCATCCATCCATCCCTCCAGTGCTCTGAGTATTTGGACACTTCACTGTCCCTTTCCCTGCCCCTCCCTGCTCTTCCCTGGCCCTCACCCACCCTGACAGGGCCGACCCATCCCCGCTGGGATCTGGGGCAGGTGAGCCCAGTCGGTGGGAAGGAGGAGCCCCTGGCAGCCCATCTGGATTTTGCACAGCTGCCGTGGTGCTCTCAGTGCTGTCACCTGTCATTCCTCCTGACAGGCACAGGCATCACCACCAGCCCCATCCCTTGAAGTGCTGATGTGGACAATCCTGTTATGGAAAAACAAGAGCTCCTGCTGGTGTGCCTGTGGGGCAAGCAGAGTGCTCTGCAAAGCTGGGAGGAGTGGGAAGCACATGGGAAGGGGGGAAACACTCCCTGGGATGCTTGAAGGGGTTCCTTGGGGTCAGCCTCCCCTTCCCTGGATTCCTCCAGGTGTAAAGCCAGCCAAACATTCCCAATCCACCTATAAACCAGCCAAGGGAGAACTGGGGGGGTATTTGCAGCTCCTAACCCCGATGCCACAGCCACGTGCCTCAGTTTCCCCTTGGAAAGAGGAGCATTTTTCCCCCTGGTGTTGGCTCCATGATGAGACCGTGAGGATAAGGACACATCCAGCAACCAGCCTGAAGTGATGGAGAATCCGTGTGAGCTCCATTCCACGGCTGACTGGAAGCAGGAGCGGTGGGACAAGGCAGCTCTGCCCCTGCAGAGCCCCGGGACGGCTCCTTCCCCCGCCACCAGCCACCAAAAAAATCCCGATTACTTTCAGGTGTCGGCCGGTTAATAAAATCAATCTTCCCTCTAGGAAAAAGGAGGTGTGCAGGGGGGGATTTTTTTTTTTTCCAAGGGCTAAACACAAACCAGAAGGCAGCAGAGTGCAGAGCGCCGGCTCCGCTGTCCTTTCGGGACACACTTGGAGACACTCGGCTTCATTTCTTCCCGCTTGTTTCACCCCAAGAAAAAAAAACTTCCTTAATTTTTAGGAGCTGCTGTGAATTTCTCCCAGGAATCCCAAGGCGATGCCATCCCACCAGCCTGGCCCCGGGGAGTTCCTCACCTTGCTGTTTGTTACAGGCTTTCCGGAGAAAACTTTTTCTTTCCGTGCAATAAATTTTCCACTTACATTTTTTAAGGGAAGAAAATGTTTTCCGGTGCTTTTGCTGCCTCTGTGTCAGGAATGATTACTCCCAGATTTATTGGGATTTGCAAAGGAGGCAGCGATACCTGGGATCTTCGGGATAATGATGCAGGCAGAGCTTGTCAGCCTCAGATCTGATTTATGGAGCAAGATTTCGTCCGTCCCGGTGCGTATAATTTACTGGGATCTGGAAGTGGCTCATTAGGGAATGGGATGAATAAATCCATCAGTCCCTCGGGGAGGGGAAGGGCTTTGTCCGGCTCTGTTTGCAAATCTCAGGGGGAGTTGGGTTTTCCCTTGGTGGCGGCTGGGTTGGGGTCGGGGCCCTCAGCGGCACAGCCCGGGATCAGCTCCGGGGAAAAGGAGCCCTGGAGGAGGGGGAATCACCCTGGAATATCCCCAGGAACGGGGCAGGTCCTGCTCCCCTCGGGGTGGAGGATCCACGGATCCCAAAGCAGCCGGGGAAGTGCAGCCAGGCACGTTTGCTCCCACAGAGCTGATTTCTGGGACGGCTCGGATTTATTCCTGATCCCTCCCGGCAGCACAGGGCTGTTTCAGTCCTTTTCAGCCAGGAGCTGAATTTCCCCCAGCCCTCCCAAATCATCACCCTCCTTTTCTTTTTTCCCCCATTTCCACCATTTCCCAGCCGTTTTCCAGTTAAACTCTGCCCAGGGTAATCCCATGGAAACCCCAAATAATGGAGCCCAGAGCACGAGGCTCAGCCCAGCCCTGCGCTAATGATGGGAATAAATTAATTTATTAATTATAAATTAATTTATTCCCCTCAAGGAATAAATTCTCCCCCACTCCCTGGGAATTAATTCTCCCAAGCCAGGCTGTTGTACATCCTATAGGAAGCATAAATCCATGTAACACCCAAATTACTCTGATTTACACCCATTTCTCCAGCTGCCCTGGTAATCCAGGGGCCAGATGCTGCTCCTGGTTCTGTGGATCTTAAATCCAAAGTGATCCTGCTTATTTAACACCAATATTTGAGACTTACGACTCTTAACAGGTTAAAAATTAAAAACTCAAAAGGATTCAAATCCTACCACATCCCAGCAAAGCAAATATTGCAATAAATTCCCTTCAATCATGGATGGAATAAATTCCCTTTAATCCTTTGTTGTTTTCCTGATTTTCCAGGCACTATTGGATTTTCAGGAGTCAAAAGAACAATTTTGCTCCCAGTTCCACAGCTTTTACTGGGATTAAAGACATAAACACGCTTCCAGCCCAGCATCTCTCCTGAACCCACCCACTGCCAGCTCGGCTCGCGGCCGCTTCCAGCCTTCCCTTCCACCCTTTTATTTTTATATATATCATCTGTATCTTTGGAGCAGCTGGAAGGAAAACAAGCCTGAATTTGCCATCCTGAAATACTTCCCAAAGCAGCCTGGAAATTCCCCACAGGGGTGAAGCACAAATCTTTCCTTGTTAAAGCAAAAATGCAGCGCAGCATCGGGATGGCGATGGGAGAAGGGATCCCTCTGCCTCCCGCTGCAAAACTGAGTTTATTGCCCCAAATTACCCAGGGGTGGAATTCTCTGACTGCAAGGAGGGAGCCGGATCCTCTTTTAAAGCAGCCCAAGGGATTTAAACTGTTTTATTCCTGCAGCTCCTCGAAAGGCCACCACATTAATTTATAAAAACTTGGAATTTTATCCAGCAGCGCCAAAAAAAAAAGAAAAAAATATTGTTTTGATACTGGTTTGAATCGCTCTAAAATAATGTTAATTTTTATTGTCTTTTCTTTTATTTACTCCTAATCTTTCTCCTTGAAATGCAAAGGAAAAGTCCTCGAAAATCGAAGGAAAACTGCTTGAAATGCAGCAGAAAACGAAAGCGCCGAGCTCGGCGTTCCCGCCGGGTGAATCCCGTCCGCGCCGTTTGTGTTCACGGGGTTCGGATCCTCGGTTGTTGCTGCCATCGTCCATTCACGGCACGGTCTGACACCGAGCGCTGCTCCGGAGCCAGCACCGGCACCCCAACAGGAACACCGAGCTTTCAACAACGCACAAAAGAACGAAGGAAAAATGCTAAAGATTGAATTGTTACGAAATTCGCTGTTTTCCTGGAAAAATTCCCTCCTTGCCAGTGCTGAGTGTCCATCTGTTCTCCCCCCTCGCTGCAGCCCCGCGCTCTGTACGTATAAACTGCACCATCATCATGGATTTAAACAAATTTAGGGATTTATGCAGTTATTTGCATGTGATTTCCACATGCTCATCCTCATCTTCCTTTCATCCAGACATGAAATTCCATGATTTTAGTGCCCCGTGTGCTGATAACATGAACTGGCATGGAAATACATTGGTTTGGGGCAAAATTATAATTATATGTGCATAGGATTAACTTCTTAGGGAATATGTCAGAATAACTATAAATATGTATATTTATATAAATATGAATTAATACTTAAATATTATTCTATAGAAATATGCATGTATTAATATGGAATTACAGAATTACAGAATATTGGAATGGTTTAAAGCTCATCTNCACATGTATTAATATGGAATTCCAGAATTACAGAATATTGGAGTGGTTTAAAGCTCATCTCACTCTGTCCCCTGCCGTGGCAGGGACACCTTCCACCGTCCCAGGTTGCTCCAAGCCCTGTCCAGCCTGGCCTTAAATATTTCCCGGGATAGAAAAATATTAAAAATATATATTAAAAATATTGCATAATTAATATTTTATAATTAGTTCAACATAAACTAGTATTTATACTAATATATGGTATGTATAATAACATGAAATCTACATAGATCTATAGCAAATATATACTATTTGTAGCTAATATTAATATACTGTGTTATTAATATTAATATGCTGTATTAATGTATTTTATAATATGATATTAATATCTAATTTGTATCAAAATTACATCTCTAAATTCATTCACATGTAAAGCACGTGTGTGACCCAAGGGCGTGGTGGTTCCA
>VXBB01003602.1:50507-60669 GCA_013399915.1 Illadopsis cleaveri | reverse complement strand
GGGCTCCGCCCCCGCGCGGCCATCTTGGGTGCGGCGCGGTCCTGGGCGCGGCCATGCTGGGTGAGGCACTTCCGCCCTCACCCCAGGGCGGGCCCGGGCGCTGGAGGCCGCCATGTTGAGAGTGGCAGGAACCGGCAGATCCCAAATTGAAGGGCTTGGAACAAAGGAATCCCTCAGAGAAGGGGCTGGGGGGGCTCAGACCCCAAAGAGGGGGGACCTGGTGGGGCTCAGAGGGGAGTCGGACACCGGCAAAGGAACCTGACAGGGTTTAAACCCCAAGCTAAGGTGCCCTATTGGGCTTAAAAGAGGGTGAGACCCCAAAATCCAGAGTTGTGGCAGCGCTCAGAAAATTCTGGCGGGACCCCATGCCCGCCCCGAGGTGGCCAAAGGGAGATTCCAGCCCTGCCCTTGGGCTCAGAAACAAGTCAAGGTCCCCCAAGGCATCAAATAAACCACCCACAACCAAAAGCAGTTCCTTTTTCCTAATAGTTTAATTAGACTTTAATGATTTATTGCTCATCTGCAAGGATTAATATTGCATTCATTAAAAATCATTCATATACAAAATAAACCTCTCGCTCCCGGCCCAACGCTGCCGCTGCCGTCACCCCCAGGCTCCCCCCCCATGGCTTATCCAGACACGGAGCCCTTGCACTGATCCCACCCGGGATGGGTGGAACGGGGGGCCGGGACCCCCGGACGTGGGGGGCTCACAGGGAAGGGGGGAAGCTCCCGATCCTTCCCACAAACGCCCATCCCAGCTTGCTAAGCCGTCCCCAGGGAGGTCTGGGGGATGTGGAGGGGATCCAGGTGATCCCTGGGATCTGCAGGGGAGCGAGGCAGGTGATCCCCAAAATCTATGGAGCGAGCGTCCAGGAGATCAGGCAGGGTGGGAGAGAGGAACAGTCAGAGGACATGGAGGAGGGGATGAGAGGGCGATGATCTCAGCACCTCTCCCATCTCCTGCCTCCCCAAGGAGCTTTGCACTCCCAGACCTGCAAATTCCCTGTGAAGGACCCATGCAGGTGGATCCCTGCAAAGGGGGGAAGGAGCAGCTCCACGAGCTGGGAGGTGCCAGCTGCTCCTTCCCTCCCTTGGGTGGGGAAAGGAACAGGAGATTTGGGAAGGATAAAAAAAGCCAAGAGGAACCTCAGTGGGTTGGAAGGAGCTTCCCCACATCCCAGCACTAGCTGGGAAAGGGAAATGTCGGCAGGATGGGCATGGAGGAGGTGATGGGAGCAGCTGGGACACATGGAGAGAGGGTGAGGAGAACAGCAACAGGGAGCAGAAGGGCCAGGCGGGGGTATGGGGAAGGCTCATCTCTGCATCCAGCTCAAAAAAAAAAAAATAGTGAAACACCCCCAAAACCCAGCCCAGACACCCTCAACACCACCCAGCTCTTCCCAGTGGGAGATGGGAAGGCGGCCACGTCCTTTAAAGAGTGCTTCCTCTTTAAAACATCTCTGTAAGGATCAGAAAGGAAAAGAGGAAGGAAAAACAAGCAAACGGAAAAAAAAATGTTTAAAACTCAATTAAGGTGCAGTTTGGCTAAAAAAAAAAAATAAAAAAACCTAGGAGAGATGAGGATAATGCTGGGAAAGCGACCCCCATCTGGATTCGGATTAGCACCCTGAAACACTGAACTCCCCTGGACCCAGGTGGCCAACAAAGCCAGGCCAGTGGCCACCAAACCTGGGCCACCTCAGCGCAGGGACCTGGGCTGGGCTTGGGCACAGTCACCCCCTTTGCCAGGTGTCCTGCAGGCCACTCTGCTCCCAGGAAGCACCCGGAGCAGGGATCTAGCAGCTAAAACTGGGCTCTTTAAGGCAATTTAGAAGTTGCAGATAATCCACACAAAGAAATAGAAGATAAAGTAGAAGAGCATCTCCGGATCCGCAGGGAGCCCGGCTGAGACCGACGTGGGCTGGAAAGGTGGGAAAAAATACAAAATAAAAGCCAAAATAAACCATTGCTGCAGGAATGAAGTGCCCTGGGCACAGCAGGAAAGGGGAAGCCCCTCCTGGAGGCAGGGCTGGGAATCAGCGGCTTCAGCCACATGAAAGCAAGAAGCAAATCCCAGATTGTCTGGCAAGATCAGACAGGGATGCAATCATGGAAAAGGGGGAGAAAAGAAAACCTGACCTTACAATCACAGATAAAATGTAAAAACAGGTTCTGGTGGTGGTTAAGAAAAAAAAAAAAAAGGTAAACCAAAATAAGAATGATTTTTAAAAATAATCTCTCAAATGTTGCCTTGTGTGGTCTGGTCCTTCATGGAAATGGTCCCGTCAGTATCTAGGAGAGAAGGAAGGGACAGTGAGGGACATGGGAGGTGCCACAGCAAGGGGACCCCCCCAGGCATGGGATTCCAGACTGGGCTGGCAGGGACCTTAAATCCCATCTCATTCCATGGGCAGGGACACCTTCCACTATCCCAGGTTGCTCCAAGTCCTGTCCAACTTGGCCTTGGACACTTCCAGGGATCCAGGGGCAGCCACAGCTTCTCTGGGCACCCTGTGCCAGGGCCTTTCCACCCTCACAGCCAGGAATTCCTTCCCAATATCCCATCTAATCCTGCCCTCTGCCAGTGGAAGCCATTCCCTCTTGCCCTCCAGGCCCTTGTCCAAAGTCCCTCTCCAACTCTCCTGGAGCCCCTTTAGGCACTGGAAGGGGCTCTAGGCTGTCTTGGGAGCCTTCCAGCTCTCTCAGAGGGGCTCCAGCCCTCAAAGCATCTCCGTGGCCTCCTTTGGACACGCTCTAGCAGCTCCACATCCTTCTGCTGTTGGAGACCCTGGAGCTGGAGGCAGAACTCCAAACCAAGGGGCAGCTGGGAGTTCCTGGCCCAGCAGCTCTCACCTGTAGTAGTTGGGTTTGAAAGGCCCATTTTTGTTGAGTCCCAGGTACTTGGCCTGGTCGTCCGTCAGCTCCGTCAGGTGGGCGTCGAAGGACGGCAGGTGCAAACTGGCCACGTACTCATCTGGGAATGGGACAGGGACACGGGCTCAGGGCTCACATCCCCCACCACAGCACGGGGAGCTCTGGCTGGGCAGCACCCCTGATGCACCATCACCCAAAGCAGAGCTGAGCCCAAGCCTGGGCTCGATGTGCCCCTAAAGGCACAAGGAGGGCGTGAAAAATCCCAGAGAAGGGAGGCTGCGGGATGTGGGATGCCTCCCATGCTGCAGAACACTAACGAAAATAAATCAAGTAACCCCCACATATTTTAAGGTCACTGCCTCTGGTGGCTTCCCTGAATTCACAGTCCCTCTGGATGTGTTTCCCAGCCCAGGTTTGAGTTCTCCTGACATTGCTGGCACACGGATTCCCCAGGGAAAAGTCAGTTCCTTCACTCACCCATCTTCTTTGGCAGCAGGTAAACGTCCTGCTTGTACCGGCCCTCGGGGGCGTTGTAGAGCTCAATCAGAGCCAGAGCCTGTGGAGAGCACAGGGATAAGCTGGGAACAGTCAGGAATGGCCACCAGCTTTGTGTGAGCAGCACAAAGCTCACAAAGGCAGAGAACGATCTGGGAGCTGGAGGGAGAGTGCAGCCATTTCCAACATGCCTTGAGGAAAAGGTTCCCATCCCAGGTACATCCCTGTGTGGGTCTCCATAATCCCACTGGAGGGATCAGAGAGCAGGGATCAGATGCCACCCAGCTTGTTTGCAGCATCTGGGCTCAACACCCCAGAGAAAAACAGGAGGATGGTTTAGGG
Source organism: Illadopsis cleaveri (assembly GCA_013399915.1). Taxonomy (NCBI): domain Eukaryota; kingdom Metazoa; phylum Chordata; class Aves; order Passeriformes; family Timaliidae; genus Illadopsis; species Illadopsis cleaveri. The sequence goes on along the minus strand of VXBB01003602.1, from coordinate 56,955 downwards.
TTAGCAGCTGTTCTCTTAAACCACCCAGCTGCTGCAGCACATGGAAATGGAGGGGCTACTCCTCAGAAACTGGCAGCATCCAAAAACCAGAGTCATTCCTTCAGGACAGATGAAACTGCATCCCCTGAGTGCTGGCTCCCAGTGTTGGGGACCAAGTCTGAAACACAGGCCTGTTCCCTGTCCACTTGGGCTGACAGGAGTGAGGATAAGGGAATTCCCCACTGTCAGCCTGGCTGTCCTTCCCCATAAGCACCAGTGCCACCAGACCCTTCTGTGTTCCCAGTGCCATCAATGGCCTCCACGTTCCCAGTGCCATCAGTCCCCTCCATGTTCCCAGTGCCATAAATCCCCTCTGTGTCCCCAGTGCCACCAGTCCCCTCCATGTTCTCAGCCCAAACAAAGCCTTGCTTTGAGGTAAGCTCAAACCTGTGCTAGGTGGGCTTAAACCGATGCTGGGGGAGCTTAAATCCGTGCTAGAGGGGTTTTAACCTGTGCTGGGCAAAGTTAAACCCAGGCTAGGGGGTCTCAAACCTGTCCTAGGAGGGCTCTAACCTGCCTGGGGAAAGCTTAAACCTGTCTTCCAGCCCAGCAGGATCTGTGCCATGAAACGACCCATTTAAAAGCCCTCCCAAAACTTGCTGTACCCAAAACACTGGGTCCACGCCAGCAATAACTCCAGCCCAGACAAAATGGTATTTCTGGCAGTGGTGCCACCTCAAGAACCAATCCCAGCATGTTCCCAGCTCCTTCCAAACCATCCCCACCCCGAGGCTCGTGCAGGGCCCCACCCACGTACGGACCTGCGTGGTGGCTGTGATGGAGAGAACGAAGGTGGGGACTGTGGAGCAGCTCAGGTTGAGCAGACGGCCCTGGGAGAAAGCAAGAGGAATCAGCACCGAGCTGGACATGCTCCTAAATCCAAACCAAACTGAGCTCCCAGATGGGATTCACCTCCACCCCCTCCCTGCACAGGGGACCAGGGAACAGGGGCACAGAGAACCCGAGCACGGTGATCGGAGCTTTTCAAGTCTGCTCCAGTTTCCACCTTAACCCTTCATTTCGAGACAGGGGAATGTTTTGGACCCTAGAAAAGCCAGTCCCTCCTGTCAGAACAGCTCCTGTGGGAAGAGGGGCCACCCAGCACCTGGGAAACCCTGCACAGATGGGGTTTGCCTGAGTGGGATGAATCCCAGCTTGGAAGAATGGAGCCAGATGGCACCTCTGTGGCTGCATGTGGGATATGACATACCCATCCTCAAGAAAAGGAAATAAAAAATAAAAAAAATAAATCAAAACCCCCTTCTTTGAGCCCTGAAGCTCCTCCCAGCACTTTTCCACCTGACTAAATCTGTGCTTTCCTGATGGAGGCCCAAAGCATCACGGCCCAGCTCTCTGCACACACCTCGGCCAGCAGCACCACCCGCTTCCCGTCCGGCCAGATGACATGGTCCACTTGGGAACGGACCCGCTCCCAGGTCAGCTCAGGGGTCCGCAGGCTGGTCTGGAAGGGGAGGAGGAAGAGGAGGAGGAAGAGGCTGGAGCCAGGCAGGAGTCAGACAGCAGGCAGCACACCCGGAGGAGCCGGCACTCACCACGTCGATCTCGGTGTTGGAGTGGCCCATGTTGCACACGATGCAGCTGTTCTTCATCCGGTCCAGGTGCTCCCTGGTCACCACGTTCTTGTTCCCTGCAGGCACAGAGGGCACAGCTGATCCCACAGTAGTGGGAACACAAACCCCTCTGCTTTCTCCTTCCCTGAACTCGAGGCAGAGAAGCTCAGCTTGGGGCAACATCAGATGAACTTCCCTGGGACATGAGCCCTCCTGGCTGTGACAGCAGAGAACATGTGGGACAAGTGCTGTCATGGAATATCCTGAGCTGGAAGGGATCCACAAGGGTCAGCAAGTCCAGCTCCTGGACCCTGCATAGGAAACTCCCAACAATCCCACCTTGTACCTGAGAGCATTGTCCAAATATTCCTTAAGCTCTGGAGCTCTGGCAGGACTGGGACTGTGACCATTCCCTGGGGAGCCCATTCAGTGCCCAAATCTTTGATCCCATTAATTAACCAGGCTTTAGGAGATCCCAAAATATCCTGAGATTGTGTGGCCAAGACATCCCTCTGCTCTGGGCCAGGACTGTGGTCAAATAGCAAACCAGGGGGAAAAGCTCCTGGAAGAGCCCAGCTACTGTGGAAAATTAGGAGCACACAGCAGTGACATGTCCTCCATTCCCAGCTCCCTTGAGACCCCACTGGGGAATGATGCTCCTCAGCCTGCTCCAACCTTGTCTGTCCCTACCTGTGCAGGTGATGACGACATCCACCTGACGGATTACTTCGCTCAGCTTCACCACCCGAAATCCATCCATGCTGGCAAAACAAGGGGAGTAGGGACCATGATGAGGAGGAGAAGCCTGTTCTTTCTCTGCCCCAGGCTATGAGGGATCTCAGCAGCTCCAAACTGCTCTGGCAGCAGCCCAGGCTGTCCTCTACCCCTCCAGGGACACCAGTGCCACGAGGCAGGGCTGTGCAACAGTTCGGATGTCCAACCCACTCTTGGAAATGTTGGATGAGCCAGGAAAGTGTGGCACAGAGGCTTGAGCAGCCTCCCCAAACCAGCCAGTGAACACCTTCTGCGCAGTAGCCCAGCCCTGAAACCTGCCTGAGCCCTTCCCCATCCCACCCCAACAAGGTGCATGTTCTCCAAAATGAGCCACAGATCCCCCTGGCTGCACTCCAGCCTCTGGCAGGCTTTGGAAGAGCAGGCAGAGACATTCCCACGGAGATGGGAGCACCTTACCAGGCTTGGAGAGCGCAGATGGGGTCAATCTCTGTGACATACACGATGGCTCCCAGGGCTTTCAGGGCAGCACAGCACCCCTTCCCAACCTGTGAGGCAAAAGGATCACAGTGAGGCAGGACACAGACAGGGCAGTGCTGCAGTCCCTGCCCTAAAGAGCCCAGGCTGGAAGATCCTCATCCCAGACACCTGTCCAATGCCAGGAGCAGCTCAGCATGCACCTGGTGAGTGGCACAACTGCCACGAGCCCAGCTCCCCCTCCAAGGCCACCAGCTTCCCACTGCCAGAGGGCAGGATCAGACAGGATATTGTGAAGGAATTCTCCCCTGTGGGAGTGGTGAGGCCCTGGCACAGGCTGTCCAGAGAAGCTGTGGCTGCCCCATCTGGAAATGTCCATGGCAGGTGCTTTCCCAACCCAACACTCTCACAGCTTGTGCAGCCCCAGCATTGCAGGAGCTTTTCTCCAAGCAGGAATTAAAGACAGCTTACAGGAGCACACACTGCCCCCTTGCCTTTAAGCTACAGGATTTCAGAGCCATCCTGCACTGCTCAGGGGGCAGATCCTCCATCCCATGCTGCCCACATCAGCATAGGGAGCACAGGGTTCCTGCAACAGCATCTCAGACTCACTCCCTCAGTGGAAAATTAAAACAAAGTCCAGCTCTCCACATCACCAACCCACACCAACATCTGGCTCTGCTGCACCGACTCTACTCAGCCCCATTTTGTGACCAGTAAGGTGCTGGACCAAAAACATTTCCAGAGAGACCCTCACTTATCACCCAGCTGCAACCTTGGGTCTATTGAGCACACCCAGGCAGGACCAGCTGGGACTCAACTCACACACAAAGGGGAAACCATTCAGGGTGAACAGGCTGGGAGAGCTAAGGGGTTCAGACTGGAGGAGAGCAGGCAAGATCTTAAGAGCCACTTCCAGTGCCTAAAGGAGCTCCTGGAGAGCTGAAGAGGGACTGTGGACAAGGGATGGAGTGACAGGACAAGGGGAAATGGCTTCCCAAAGCCATTCCCTGCTGCCAAAGAGCAGGGTTAGATGGGATAGTGGGAAGGGATTCTTCCCTGTGAGGGTGGTGAGGCACTGCAATGGACTTCTCAGAAAAGCTGTGGCTCCCCATCCCTGGAAGTGTTCAAGTTTGGATGGGGTTTGGAGCAACCTGGTCTGTTTGAAGGTGTCCCTGTCCATAGCAGGGAGTGGAACTGGATGAGCTTGAAGTTTCTTTCCAACCCAAAAATGGGTTGGAAGTCTGGGATTCTCTGACTTTCCTGTTGTGAAGAAGTCCAGTAAAGCTTGGGACAGACCCTGGAGACAACACCCAGCACAACTCCTGCCTGGAGAATCAGGCACCAGCCCAGCAGTGACAGCCAACAGAGTCTCTTGATCAAAGCTGGGCTCTACTGGTGCCTAAATGAATTAGGGAGCAAATTCCTGCTGGGAAGAGCCTTTGCAGCTCCTGCCAGTCCCTGTACGGTGCTGGAAGATAAACACCCACATGGATGTGCACAGATGGAGGGAAGGTGGCAGCCCCCAGCTCCAGCTCTTCCAGGGTAGAATCAGTTTCAAGTTCATGATACAATTTCCCTCTGCCAGAGTAATATTCCCAGGGAGAAGCCACCTGCCCTGCTCAGTGACAGCCAGGCTGGATGCTGAACCTGGGCCAGGGACAGCAGATGGGAGTACCCATGGGTAGTTATAATTCATGCCAGTGTTCCCAGCAACTGTCAGCTGTGCAGCCCAATTCATTTGCAGCAAACTGGGAAATCTGATTCTTGATCTCCATCCTCCCAGCAGATTCCAGCAAGATTTCCCTGGTTGTTGCTCACCAGGTTGGATCTGCTCCTCATAGCAAGGGCGAGTGGCCTTTGCACAGGGGATTGCAGGATGCTGAGCTTGGAGGAGGCCAGCACAGCTCACAGGACTCACCTCCCCATAACCACAAACCACCACTTGCTTCCCTCCAAACATCACATCCGTGGTCCTCTTCAGGCTGGGGGACAGAGAGAGACCTGTGTTGGGATCAGTCAAGCCCAAAACCAGGTCAAAGCAGCAGAGCCTGATCTCTGCCTCAGAGCAGCCCGAGCCAAAGCCAGCCGTGTGGAAGTGCCAGTGGGGAAAGGAGCTGGACTCACCCATCCAGGATGGATTCCCGGCAGCAGTACAGGTTATCAAACTTCTGTTTGGTGACAGAGTCATTCACGTTCATGGCTGGGACACAGAGCTTCCCAGCCTTGGAGAGCTGGTACAGCCTGGGAGAGGGCAGAGGCAGGTCAGAGCACACAGCAGCAACTCCCTGAGATCTCTGGCTCTGCCTTCCCAAAGCTCCCACCTGTGCACGCCGGTCACACTCTCCTCCACAATCCCTCGGATCTTCTTGAACACGCTGGGATATTTCTTATAAACCCAGTGGGTCAGGTCCCCACCATCATCCAGGATCTAGAGAACAGGCACAGAACAGGGAGCAGTCAGGCCTCCCACTGGGAAATGCACTGGCTGAGGACAGGATGGGGAAAATGATTTGGAGGAGCATCTTCAGGCACTGCTGGAGGGGCTGTTTGGGCAGAGGCCTGGGGGCCAGGACTCCTGGGCTCCCCTAGGTGCCTGCAACTCAGGGTCTCCTCCAAAACACTGAGATTCCTTACCCCTGTGTGCAGCTGCTGGATCCTAACAGGATTTCCTGCCTCTGCTATTGCTCTGCAGCCTGGAAAGGTGACCACAGGCAGCACTAACTAACTAGGCTGAGCTCAGGACGCCACAACATTCATTCCCTGAAAGCAAACGGGAGAGGAGAGGCTGTGGGAGATGTCATGGCCCACAGACACATCACTGGTGACCACAGACAATGCACCAAGCGGGGATACTAGCTTTGACAAGGGAAAGGTCCCCACTATGATCCCAGCTTTGGGAGGGAGAGGGCAGAGGGCATCTCTGCTGAGAGAGGAGTGGCTGGGGCAGCTCCTGCAGGGGGAAACAGGAGCCATTTCTTGGCTCGTGGCAACTCCACCAGGAGCTGTTCCCTTGCCATTGGGATGTGCCAGCTCTGGACATCATTTCTGCATCTCCTGACACTCCCATGGCTGTTCCCAGCTCATCTGCTGCTGCTGTTTTCCAAGAGCCCCCCTTTAAAGGGGGTCAGAGGTGCTTTTGAGGCCAGCAGCCTCCCAGGAACAGCCCCAGGGTGGAAGGGAGGAAGAGGAAGGGCTGGAGAAGGCTCCTCACCATGTTGGCCTGCCAGCCATCTACGTTAACACAGCGGTCAATGCACCACCAGAAGTCATCCTCTGACTCCCCTTTCCAGGCAAACACAGCAACACCTGAAAGAACCGGAGCAGCCTTGGAGCTTGCTGGGCTTGGCAGAGCTCCCTCCTGCTTGGCCAACTCCACAAACACACGGACACAGGAGCCAAGGGGCCATGCAGAGATCACATCACAGCCCACACCACGATCACACCTGTCCATCCCTCCCTAGAAGATACTCCCCAAAAATATTAATTCCCTAAAACAGAAATAGAAAAAAAACACCAAAGAAATAATAATAAATAAATAATAAGAAAACAATACTACTACTAATAAACAGTATAAAAATAAACAAAATAGAATTAAAATGTGGTTAAATATAAAATTAAAATATATT
>VXBB01003602.1:33558-50008 GCA_013399915.1 Illadopsis cleaveri | reverse complement strand
GGTTCAGGGATAACCCCGGGGGGGTTCAGGGATAACCCCGGGGGGGTTCAGGGATAACCCCGGGGGTCAGGGATAACCCCCAGCACAAGGGCAGGCCTCGGGCAGCAGTGATGGGCACAGGAAGCAAATGCTGCCCTGGGGAAATGCCACCAGCACAACCTTTCCAAAACACCTCCAGACTCTACTGAACGTGCCTTCTCCCACTCCGGAGAGATAAAGAACTTTCTTCCCCAGGGAAAAGCTGATGTCCCACCCCAGGCCCCCAAAGAAGCAGCCCCTCACCGCAGTCTGTGCTGTGATGTGGGTACAGCCCACAATTTTAGCTCCAGCCAAAGGCTTCTCCCCCTGGGCTCGTTTCCTGAGCGAAATCAGAGCAGACATGTCTGCAAAAAGAAGAGAGGTTTTAATGCTGGTTCAGTCCATGAGGTCCCTTCTCTGCCACAGTTCCCCTCCTTTCAGGGCCTCCCAGCATACCTCCAGCCCCAAAATTTCTGCTGTAGCTGTTACACAGGCAGGGAGAAAACTCCTCAGCCCTGGCCTGGCATGTCTGTGCAAAACAGGACCAAAACACCAGGGTCATTTGTCACTTGACCAAGGGATAACGACAGAGGCAAGGAGGGGTCTGGGACTGGCACTGCCTGGGGAAGGCTCCTAAGGACAGTCACCAGCCCTGTAGCAGCAGGTGAAGCACTTGAACTTGAAAATAGAGCTGCTACATCTCAGAAGGGCTGCTCTAAATGTGTCTGGATTCTCTTCCCCTTCTAAAAGGAAAGGAGAGTTACCCAATCACCCCACTGGAAAGGCCTCCTGCCACTCCAGAGGAAGGGGTTGGGATTTTCAGCTTTCATGTCTCTGAAGGTCTTACAAGATCCTTGTCCATCCAAAGCCAACAAAACATCAAACCCTGCAAGAGCTGTGCTGCTAGAAAAGGGGAGGGACACAGCATCAACGTTTGCTGGCACGTCTCACTCTTCCCTAACAGATTTGGGGGGGGAAACAGGATGTCCAAGGCTGCAGCAGGAGTGGGAATGGCCACTGCTCAGCTCCTGGTGTCCAGAGGCTGCCCCAAGCCCCAGAAGCCCCACACTCCATTGTGTACCTTGCTCGGCGATCTCGATCTCCCGGCGCCCAAACTCCGCCTGTTTGATGTTCTTCACACAGAAATTGCTGCTGCCCTTGGAGTTGGTTTGTTGTTTCTCTCGGGGGGACACCTCGTCATCAGAGCTGTCTGTGTACGAGGCAGCTAAACCAAGAGAGGAATGAGGGTAATGCCAGGCCTTATGAATCCAGGAACCTCCTACCCTTCAGGTTTCTGCTCTGTTTCCCTTCCAAGCTTTCACTCATGGCTCAAACTACCAATCTCCTAAGGAAAGCCAACACCCTGAAGGAATTTTGCACTCCTTTTCTCTAAACCAACCCAGAGGTAACAGGATTATCAACTGGCAATCAACACCTGAGCTTCAGGAACGCCTGGAATCATTTCCCTCAGCATCCACGTACACACAGCAGCACAAATCCTGCCACAGGGTGTGAGCAGCACATTCACTGCAGCACCCACACCGGGTTTGTGAGAGGAACACAGGAGGACAGGACCTGGCACCTACCAGAGCTGTAGCTGTCGGTGGAAGACTGGGAGATGGAGCGGGACAGGGACCGCCGGCCCGTCTTGGTCGGGAATTTGGTGAACTCCTGCATGTCATCTGCAAATTGGATTTGCTGGGAGCAAAGGAAAGAAGTGCTAAATCAGGAGGTGATCCTTAGGGCATGACACATCCCCGAGCTACAGGGACACACAGATCCCTTCAGTCCACAAAAATTAACATCACCAAATACAAGGCTACAGATGCCAAAAATTAAATCCCTTCCTCTACCTGAACAACTGCCACCAGGTTTTTGTCACCTTGCAGGTTTGACAAAACACCTGAAGATAAAAAGACCACCCTGAAACATCCCCTTTAACCCATTCCCAGCTCTCTAAGGCTCCTTCAGGAATCACACTCCTTGTACAACCCACATCCCATGTGGAGGCAGAGCCCCTGCTCCCCCAGCTCCTGCCCCGACTGATCCCAGTAGATTTCTGCCCAAAAATGCAGCAGCAAGAAAGCTGGGGTGGTCCCAACAGACCCCTGGTGCTTCCAGGCTCTTCCCCAGGAGCAGAGCATCCCGCAGGTTAAAAACACCACACATCCTTCCAAAACTGACACTAAAGCACAGGAAAAAACCTCAGCAAGAGAGAACATTTCAACAAAAAGAAGTTGACATTGCATTGGCTTTCAGCCTCCTCTGCAGGACAAGATGTTTCCATTGGAAGAGAACCCCCAAAACAGCCACCTCTCTCAGCCAGAGGCAACTCAAGGCTCCAGCCCCTTCCACCAGATCATCAAATTCAACTGTGTTGGGCCAAAAGGAGAGGAAAAATAACCCAAAACTGCCTAGCTGGTGCACTCGCCCCGAATGAGCAGCCAGCAAAGGGTTTTATTGCTGCTCCTGCCAGGGAAAGGAGAGATGAAAGGCAATTAGGGAAAGCACCAGCAAATCCAGCTGCAGCCCCCTCCCTGCTGCCATGCAGAAGACCCTGACAAAGAACCCAGCACGGCCCCTTCGCTCAGATCACGTCGCTGCAGGATTTAATTTTGCCATTTAACAGGGATGAGACGTCATGGCAGGGAGAGGGATTAACAAAGCACTCCCGAGACCCAGGAGACCTCAAGAGGAGTCCTGGAGAAATCAAGATGATGGAAAGAGACAGCCCAGAGCAGCCTCAAGGAGGGGTTTTCTGTGCCACAGCCATCCCAAAAGCTCCCTGAAAGCTTTGATGCAGGAAACAGCCTTTGGAGGGGAGAAGAATGAAACTATTTAGTTGAAATGATCCATTCCAGAAAGGAGGAATCTGCACAAGCTGGAGCTGGGGTGGCTGCAGCACCAGTACAGCTTTTTGGGCTGGAAAAAGTAACAATTCTACAGAATCCCAGCAGATGGTCCAAAAACAGCATGGTATTCCACTTGGAAAGGGACAAGGGGGCATGAAAGCCATGGCTCTCTAAAAGGGAGGCCAGGAGAGATGATGTGGGACTCCAGCATCCCTTCCAGGAACTGGCACAGATCAAATCCATCACCACACCCAGCCAAGCATCCCAGGCATTCCTGTGGGTGCTGCTGCTGCAAGGTTTCCGGCCAGCTGCTCCATCCTGGACACATCACAGCTCAGTATCTGCTTCCCCAACCAGACTTCCCAGCAGACTCCAGTTGGATTCTGATGCAAACTACTTCAGTTTGTATTACTGGAAGGAATAGGAATGATAAATGGAGATAGAAGGTTTGGGTTTGCAATTGTTTCAGGTCATTTGGTGCAGAGGGAGGATTCGGAGGGCACCACAACCTCCATCCCCACGGGAGAACAGAGGGAAGTTGCAGAGGGCAGGATCCAGAGGGCAGCACAACCCTATCCCCACAGGAGTGCAGAGGGAGGATGTGGAGGAGACCACAACCCTCATCCCCGTGGGAAACGAGACAGAGGAGCTGGAGGACACTGAAACCTCCATCCCCAGGGAAGAGCAGAGGGAGGATCCAGAGGCCACCACAACCCCCATCCCCACAGGAAAGTTTGTTCCAGGGATAAGAGGGGCAGAAGAACTTCCAGGCAGGTACCAACATTGTGCTCAGGGCGTGTGGCAGGAGCTGGCAGGTTTCCCAACAAGCAATGATGTTCAAGGAATTTGTTCAAGGTCTATTGCTTGGATCAATCTTCCCCACACAGCCTGGGATAGGCTTGTGCTGCTTCCATGCTGGTGTATTGCTCATGGGCACTTCCAAGGAGGAAAAAGTATCAGCAATTTCAGGACACAAGATTTCCATGCCTTCACATCAAGCTCTTCCTCTGGCAGCTCATCAAACCAGAGGGTATAAAAAACATTCCGTATAAAACAGCTGCTGGCATTAGAACAGCTTAAAGAGCTAGCTGAGGAATTTTCTGTATCTCAGGGAAAGGTTTTCAGGGAAGAGGTGACCCAGGAGGGAAAAAACATAAGGCACAATGCTCCAGCCCAGGGTGCAGGTCTGTCCTGGCTTGCAGCATTCAGGATGTGTGAGCTTCAGGACAGGGCAATGCCCTTCAGGGAAATGTGCTGCCTGAAGGGTCCCATGGAGCAAAGCTCCTTTGAGATGCAGAGGGAAAGAGAGGATGGGATGGAGGGATGCTGCACTGCCCAGTCCCACAACATCCCACACCACAACCCACCTCCCCTTCAGGGCTCCAGCCGTGAGTGCTGAGCCAGCTCTGAGGCACAACCCCTCTCTGCAAGAGAAACAGCAGGTCTAGAAACACGGGAATAAGGGGATTCAATCCACGGGGAGAGAAAAAGCAAGTGCTAAACAAACCAAGTGCTGAATTACCCCCAGTAATCCCTACCGTGGCTTTACCAGGGCTCAGCTGAACTCCCCAGCTTAGCAAAATCTGCCCTGGCTAAAATTATCATCAAACACCATGAAGAGCCCCCAAATCCAGGGAAGCACCCGAACACCCAACCCCTGAGAGCCCGGGACATTACCGCTGTGTCCGGCAGCCGGGGCGGGAGCCGCGGGAGGTGGGGCAGGGCACGGGATGGAGCAGAGGTGCGTGAGCAGTGCCCTCCACGTGCCGGCCGCTCGAGCTGCATTAAGGAGACACAGAAAATCTCCTAATCCCTCTGCCCGTCACGGCGATTGGAACGAGCGGCATTCCCGGCCGGGGGCTGCGGGGCAGCTCCGTGCCTCAGCGGGACGGGCCAGTCCAGCTCCCCAGAGCACAGTCACCAATCCCATCCCAAACCCCATCCTGCTGGAAGCGCCTTTTCCAACCGGGTGGAGCACAAGGGTTTGAGAGCAAGGAAAATATTTTTTCATCCCAGAAATTCATGATCAAGGAGGGAAAACAGGACAGCACCCATTTCCCTGCACAGGAATGAAGCCAGGGGCTTTCAGCATCAGCGCCCTGGAGAAGGAGGAGATGGGCTGGAGAGCTAAGGGGCTGCAGGGATTTTGGGATATGTTTTACAAGAAAACTGCAGGATCCACCATCTTCTGCCAAGTTCTACCAGAGCATCGCTGGGCACTGCCTGCTCCCAGTCACACCAGCCAAGCCAGGAGGGCATTTGGCCCCTTTGGGAAATCCACTGCCACCGTGCCCATTCCCAGACAGATGTGACATTTCCCAACAACAGCTGTTCATGTTCTGCTCAAATCACCCTTTCCAGGGCTAGAGCTGGAGCTAAGGGAGCACTGTCCACTCTGTTTGGCCACACTGCTGGAGCATCCCAAACCACCAGGAAGCTGGAATACCAGCCTGAAGAAGCTTCTCTTCAGGTTATAATGACAAATCCAGTGAGAACACTGGCAGGGCAGAGCCAATCCCAGCAGCTCAAGTGTCCCCAGCACACACAGCCTCATTTGTTTAATTATTGCGACACAGGGAGGGCAAACAGAATGCAGGTCTGGATTGGTACCTTCTCAACAAACTGGCACCTCATCACTGCAGGGTGTGCCATCCTCCATGGCTGATCCCAAGCACTTTCCCAGTGGTCAGCCAGGAGAGCAGTTTTCAGAGCTGACAGAGTAAGAAAATTCCACTCCCTGACTCCAGGGAGAGGGAGCTGTAGATGGAGCTGGATTTACCCCAGGCACGGATGAGCCCAGCATGTCCCTCTCACAGCACAATCCCACTTTTCATTTTAACACTTCCTCCATTCCCAGAACAGCTCCAGAGAGGTTGCTTAAGCTCCTGTGTTGTACTACACATCCCTGATTGCATCCCATGCAGCCTTGGGGGACAGCAGGAGCAGGTTGTAGAAGGAACAGAGATTTTGGAAAGCATCCACCAACTCACAGCTGACATGGTTCATCAATGCACAGGCTCCACAGGGCAAAGGACATGGGCTGGGGAGCAGCTCCAGGCTCTACTCCTAGCACCCCCAGGTTTGCTTCAGCAATCCTTTTTTTACTATTATTATTTATTTTTAGGGACAACGTGAGCGTCAGCACACACAGAGCCATGTGGATAGTGTCCTCCCAGCCACTTCTGTCCTGGATAAGTGGAGGGCAGACAGGAGCAGGCTCCACACATCACCCAGGATAAGCAGGAAGCAATGAACCATCTAAAACCCTCCAGACTTCTGAGTCTGACATCCGTGGATGTGAGGACACAGCACAGCTGACCAGGGAGGAACAGCAAAATGGGAGGAGAGCACATTCCTACACAACCACCTCTAAAGCAGAAGAGTCCCTGTAACCCACTTCTGTCCTCCCAGGAGAAAGCCTGCAAGGATCCAGAGTCCTGGGACATTTCCTTTGGCTGCAGAAAACCAGCAGCAGGGATCAGGACTATTCAGTGCAGCCAGTTCCCTTTATTTAATGTGTTCTCCCAAACAAAAACTCCCTGGCAGAGGCTGGGAGGGCACTGCTGGATGCCCATGCTGCCAAGGCAGCCCTGACATGACCTGTCTTCTAAGTTCATAGTTTCTTGTCATTCCTGGAAATTCAGCCAGACAAGGAATGTTTTACAGCTCAAACAAGCATCCTCCTCCTCACCAGCCCTGCTCCCACATGAGACAGGAGCAGCAGCTCGGAGCAGGGCTGGGTTTTGCCCACCTGGAGTTTCAGTCTCCAAGGATTCCTCATCTGCAGAAGGACAGAGAGCTGCTGGCTTTTCCTGAGGAGGAGCTGGGTCAGGCATTTCCAAAGGACAAGTTGTTTTAATTCACTGATTTGCAGAAGCAACTCATCACAGCACCCAGGGAGAGCAGAAGCATCCCAGGGAATGAGGCCCTTCAGCCTCATCTGCAGAGGGGAAAGAAGTCAGATAACCAGTGCTCTTCATTCCAGGTTAAAAAGAAGAGCAGCTTTGCTTGAGCCACAAACAGAACTCTCCCAAGGTGTTTTCAGAGTCACCCAGATCCCAGAGGGGATCCCAAGCTTCCTGACCAGTGGAAAAGAGCTATTGCCACGTTTGCTTCCCTAAGACCATCCCAAACCCACTGGCTGCAGGTTCCCAGTGCCCCCAGTGTGTGTCCCTGTGCTGGCCCCTGGAGCTGGCCCCATTCCCACTGTGGCCATGCCAGGGCTCTGGGTTTGTTTAGAGGACTTGGCTGCCCTGTCCTCAGGCCCCCTCTGCTCTGCTCCAGGCTGAAGAGCCAGCCCCTGTTCCCACAGGACAGTGTCTAGACATGAGGCTGGAAACAGGGGACACACAGGGGGACACAGCCCCTGCTCCACGATCCAACAGGACACGGATTTTTGGGGTGGGAACAAGCAAGGCAGACAGGGATGGTTTTAGGGTTCTTTTTGTGTGAGGTTATCCAGCCTGGAAGGGTATTTCTGGATCACAGCACTCCTGAAGGATGGAAGGAAAGGAAAAATGCGGCACTCGGAAAAGAGGGATGGGGGATCAGGACTGGCAAATCTCCCACCCTGACGACTCACCATCCTCATCTCCACACTGGGGAGGGGAGGGTTTGGAGGTAGATTTGGCTCTGTGACTCAAACCATCCCATTTTCCCACCTCCAAGCTCTGGGCATGCGTGCCACTGCAAATTTGGATGGCAAAGGGCTGCACAAACTCACATGGGACTGTGGGCCAAGCCCATGGAAGAACCACCAGTTTCCCAGTTCAAATCCTCCCAGCAGCAAATGAATCCCCAGCCAGAGCCCAGGGCCAGGTGAAGGTGGGGGATTTTCCCCAGCAGTGCCACTTCTCCATTCCACAGGGATGCTGGAAGAGCAGGAGAGCTGCTCAGCAAGTGTCTCCTGGTCCTCCATAGCCTGAGCACCAAGGCTCTGTGAGAACTGCAAGTGGAGCAACCCTCAAGAAAAAGGACCTGCTTCTGCTCCAGGTGTGGCCTTTGCAAGAGCAGAACTCTCTCCCCCAACTTTTAGAAGAAACCCCAAGTGCTCCATTCAGACATCACAGCTGGAAGAGCTTCCCAAGGGTGCTGCTCTGTGAATAGAGGCACAGCCGTGTGGAATTTGGTGCTCCTGGATCTGTCCCTCTCACTCCCAGAGGGTTCACAGGGCAGGCTGTTCTCCCTAGAGGCACAGACCTGCCTGGCACTCTCCCCACCAACTCCCCAAGCAGGAATCCCAGCCAAATCTCTGCCTGGAAACCTTTACACTGCTCCCAGTGAAGAAATAAAAGGGCACTGAGGCTGTGGCAAAGCAAACCAGCCATGCCCTGATCCCAACCTCCATCCTCCACTGCCAGGGAAAGGCTGGTTGGGTAAAGCACTGAGGAAAAAAAAAACCAAACAAACCAAGTTTCTGTGAGTCCAAGAGGAGAATTAAGAACTTCCACATGAATCCCAAAATTTGACAGAGAAACAAAAACCACCAGGAAAGAAAGAGACCTGTTCCAAAGGTTAACAGGCTGGAAATCACCACACGATTTCAGTCATGATGGAATCACCGTAAATGCCAGTTAAAGGGAAAATAAACAGAAGGAGGGATTCAAGAAAAGAAATGTGATCTTGAGTGTTAAATAGTAACCGGGGATAAATCCTGCCTCATAAACACCTGGAGGTCAAAGGTGTGCTCCAGCAGGAGCAGAGGGAAAACTTCCCACCAGCAGATAAGGAGACATCTAGTCCTTGGCCTGCAGGAATCGAGGCAAAGTCTCAGGCCTGGCTTTGATGGAGCGGGATATCTCCTGGAACACAGAGGGATATCTCCTTCCTGACAGGAACAGCAAAAGTCCAATGTCTGGGATCCCTAAGGGCAGTGAACTCCAGCCACGTCTCACAGGTTAACCCCATAATCCCCATGAATGGGCAAACTGGATTTCTCACCTCGGGATTCATCCCCGGTGCCCAGCCAGCCTATGGCCCAGCATGTGTTTGGGCAGTAGGAAAATCAGCATTAATTGGAGCTACCATGCTGTAAGAACTGCACAGGTAAGACAAGGTCATGGCCCTGCAAGGACAAGGGGAAAGGCTTCCCACTGCCAGAGGGCAGGGATAGGTGGGATATTGGGAGGGACTCCTTCCCTGTGAGGGTGCTGAGGCCCTGGCACAGGGGGCCCGGTGCAGCTGTGGCTGCCCCATCGCTGGGAATGTCCAAGGCCAGGCTGGAGGGGGATTGGGAGCCATGGCAGAGGAAGGAACTGGGTGAGCTTTAAGGACCCTTCCAACCCAAACCATTCCATGACTGTGGGTTAAATCACTTCCAGCAGCTTATGGGGCAATCCAAGGACTGCTGGCCTCCAACAGGCCAGCTGGCAGAGCTGGAAGCCCATGGAAATGTGTTTGTGTGTCAGAGCTGAAAGGGAATCAGCTTTAATTAGCATCAATTTTTAAACTAATTAGAAAATGCCTCTCCAAGCACAGTTGTATGAGACCAAGAGAACACTTGGAAGCACTGTCAAATGGCTCGTTCAGCAGCACCTCATGGTTTGAAGGGAGGGTTCGCTACAAAAAAACCCAACCAAACAGAGATGGCCAAACTTCTGCTGCATAATCCTACAGCAGCCCCTGTGTTTTGGGGGAGAAATCACTCCCCCTGGCACTCTGGGCACCCCACCTGCCTCCTTCCCCCAAACTGTCTTGGAGAATCTCAGCATTCCAAGACTTCTATTGCTCTGTCAAAAAACCAAAAGAGCAAATCCCAGGAGAGGCTCCAGCTACTCTCAGGTACCCTTAGCTGATCCTCCATCCCTATGGCACAGCTTTAAGGGAAAACACCTGCAGGATCAGCATGGAAACAGAAGCAGCCTGTTCTGGAAAACTGGAAATCCATCCTCCCCCTGCCCTGACTGCCAAAGCCTCTCACTGTGGTATTCCCACTAGAGCTGCCCATTCCTCATTCACCAATAGACTACTTTCAGCCCTGGAAATTACTTGGATTTTCATACATCTGATGAGAGGCAAAGGAGGAGAAACATCAAGCTTCATTCAGCATGGGCTTTTCCCTGCTCAGGAGTCTGAGGAATCACCACCAGGATGGACAAACATCACCCTCCTGGATATTGAGTCATGTCAGAGCAAGGCCAACCCTTTCCTGCAAACCGAGCTGATTTCATGAAGCCCCTTTCTTCTAAAGGAGGCAGGAGGGATGAAAGTGATTTCCTCGTGGTGATGGCAAGCTCACTGAATATTTGGAGAAAGGGTTAGTTAATGTAGGAGACACTGGGCTGCCTGCAAGATGCTGACAGCTCCAAGGTCAACAGGGATCAGCCAGATGTTCTCGCTCCAAAACATGCCCAGGTTGGATGCAAAACTCTCCCCACAGTGCAGGAATGTGTGAAATCTGGGGCTCCCAGCTGGGATATGAAAGGAGGAGAGGCAGAAAACAGCAGACACAGGCTGAACCTCACCCTCATCTGGAAAAACGACACTAAAACACAAATTTCAGGAAGGCAAAGCCCCAAGGAGCCTCCTTTTCCAGGCTGCTCACTTCTTCTCACTGCAAAAGGCCAGAAGGAGTGATCCCCTCCACCCACAGCACACAGATAAACCAGGCTTCAGCAGCTCCCACCCAAATGCTGGCTCCTGAAGCAGGCAGCTCCTCAGGCAGGCAGGAACGGGTGCTGCCAGCCAGCTCCAGGTCTGTGGGGGCAGCCAAGGGGAAGCTGCACCCAACTCCAAGGGCTCGGGAGTCTCACCCGAATTACAATGGAGCCTGTTCAAGGAGCTGGAACATCATGTCCTCGGCCACCTCAGCCCTTTGGCTGTCACCAACCTGAAGTAAACAGATTCTGCAGCAGCAATAAGCTCGTTACCAAGGCCACCGTATTGATCCCAAAGTGTAATTAAAATTCACAGTTCAAGCAGCCCAACTCAGCAGGGCAGCGGGGGCAGCTCTGAAAGGCAGGACTGGCCTCAGCTTCCGCACCCCGCTTCCTCAGAGACACAGAACCCACGGGGGGAGATCAGCTGCCAAAAAACCAGCCCAAATTCCTCCCAGTGACAGTGAGGAGGACCTGGCACAGGGGGCCCAGAGCAGCTGTGGCTGCCCCATATCTCGAAGTGCCCAAAGCCAGGCTGGACAGAGCTTGGAGCACCCTGGGAGAGGGGAAGGTGTCCCTGTCCATGGCAGGGGGTGGAACTGAGTGATCTTTAAGGTCCCTTCCAACCAAACCATTTCCAAACTACGGCAGCGTCCTCTTTGGACCTTTGGGCCATCAACCAAGATACCCCAGAGCAGCCATTCCCAAGGGCTAACCACACCAGGGAAGCCTGCAGGGATGATGTGGGCAGAGGGGGATGGTGCAGAGTGGATTCTAGCACTGCTTGGGGTGCCCAAGCCCCTGGAATTATCCAGTTCCCTGGGAAGGGGCTCCACACAACCTGCTGAGGTGGCACCATGATGCTCCTCCTTGGTGGGGCTCCCTGACCCTTCTCCCAGCCCCTGACAGATCCAACCCCTGGTTTCACCGAGTCTCACTCTGGGAGAAGTTCTGGCACAAAGTCCTTTGCACTGTGGGCCCTCAGGGCCACCAGCAGGTCCCAGGACAGTCACCTGGAATGTCACCACCGTGTGCTGAGTGAAGGTGAGCCAGAGGCCCCAGATAAGCAGCTCTGATCAAAGGGCTCAGCAGGAAACGTAACGAGCCCTCTGCAAATGTGACCGTCACCCGCAGGAAGCTCCTGGTGATAAAACACAGTCAGGCACAAGCAAATCCCTCAGGCTCAGTGCTGAAGTCCCACATATTTCCTGCTCCAAAATCTGGGATGAGGCACTCACCAACTCCTCAGAGGTGCAACACACCTCACCTGCAAAGGATTAACTCCAACCTGACCTTGAAAACCTGATTTCCAGAGCAAAATATCCCAGCCGCAACATATAGCAGGGAGCACAGGAACCCGCCCCAACATTTGCACAAGCTGGAAAGCACAAAGAAAACTGTTCCCAAAGAAAGTATTGTGGTAGGCCGGTCCCCAGCAGATGATAACCTGGGATTTTGGGGAAGGTCAAAACAAAACACTGTGCTCCTGCCTCCAGCACTCCTCCCACACTCCAGACGTGGCTGCTCACATGGGAAGGGGGTCCCAGGATGGGGGGGTCTCCACTCCCACACCAGCAAAAGATGACAAGAGATGCTTCTGAAGACTGGGAAGAATGAATATCCAACTCTTCTCCCATCTGCAAAGGACTGGCATAAGAGTGGAAACCCAGGCTCCTTCAGAGATGCAGGAGGAAAAGGGGTAAGCAAAAGCCACAGGCTCTGGCATATCATTTTGAAGGTTTGTGCCCATCAAACCCCAAAAAAACTCCTTTCTTGCCCTTCTCTGGTTCAACAATTCAATTAAGTGTCTTCTGACCTTGCCCACTGCCAAGGCACTGGGACAAGCCTCCCCTCTGGACATTAGGGAGACCCTCCAAAACACCAAAACAAGATGGTCCCAAGAGCAACTTAGAAAAAAAATCAGGATTCTACCATTTAACACAACACCAGGAGTGAACTGGCTGCCCCCCAAGCCCCAGTAATTCATCTCCACTCCAAATACCCATGTGCTTTTTTTTTTCCCACTTATTAGGGTTTTTCTGCACCCCAGGGAAGGTCATACTCATCTCAGGACATCCATACAGAGGACAATGAGCTGTTCAACTCATCCCAGCACAGGCACCTCATTCTGAGAAGGAAAAACTGCCGTGACAGAGCAAGGAACTGGAGAAGTGAAGATGTGGGCAAAGGAATGAGGAGAGCCAGGTGCGCAGTGCCTGCAGAACAGCAGGACAGGAGGTGGCAGCCATGGCCCCAGACAGGCTCACAAAGACACAGAGGATTTATGAGCAGCCACTCTAAGGAATTACATTAAAGGGACAGGAAAAACGAATGGCTACAGGAGCTCTGTCAGGACAAACAAGGGCAGTCTCATCCCCCTGACAGCCCACAGGGGAAGGCAGTTTATCATCACCTGGCCTGGCAGCGCTGCAGGGATAAGTCACGACAGCCAAGTGGGGCAGGAACAGGTCTTTGGGAACGGGCTGTGCAGGGCAGGGATGCAGCCAGCTGCAGCAAGGTCAGTGGTCCGCAGGCCACTGCAGACAGGAATGACGATCTAGAGAGGACACCCAGCCCTCCCCAGGGGCCAGCAGCTCCCCACAGGCTCCATCCCCCTCTCCCCAGCTTCTCCCTGCTCCATCTCTGCCACCCCCACAGCAGGCAGCACCCGGCTGGCTGCCACCGCAAAGCTGCAGCGCGGTGCATTAGCATTCCCTGCCACAGCCGCGGGATCCCGCCGGAGCCGGCATCCATCCGCAGGGGCACAGCACCACCCCGGCACACCCACACCGGCCCCACGGGCACACAGCTCACCTCCCCAGAACCAAACCGGCGCCTTCAGCCCATCTCAGAGCCCAGGAACGCTGCAGGACAAAGATCTGTCTGCAGTGTCCATCTGTTTGGCAGCACCCAGGTGTGGAGGAGCCCAGCAGACAGCGATGCCAGCGGGACAAGGACACGGCGGGGTGAGGTGACAGACAGGGACANCCTGCCCTGCCGCGAGCACGGTGCCGCTCGCCGTGTCCTTCCCACTCCAGGGCACCCCCAGCCTGGCTCGGCTGGGAGTTTAAGGCTCCACCGACTGGCTGACGTGGATTGGGAAAGCGACGGCTGCCAAGGGCACCTGCAGTCTCCAGGGAGGCAGGAGAGCAGATGCCCAGACGCAGCAGTGATGGCACACAAGGATCTGGAGGAGCACAACCTGCCCTTGAGCTCTCCCATCATCATCTCCACATCCACGTTCACTAAACCTGGGTAAGCCACCAGCCTCAGCATTCCCAGTCTTCCCCAGCAACACCACAGCAGTGGCTGAAGGTGCAAAACCCAGCATTGCTCACCTCTGCCTGCAAACCACTCCTGGCCAAAGAACCACCTTGCTCAGACCAAACTGGGGTCATTATGCTGACAGACTAATCCCCACGAACTGCAGTGAAAAGGGAGCTCTGGCAGAGCCAGGAAATCCCAGCTCTTGGGGGAAAACATCCCCATTCCTCCTTTCACCTCCACTGACTCAGCTCCTACTTCAGCCTGGAGTTGATCATATTCAATCTCTTACCTCCTGCTTGTTTCACTTTTTCACCTTAAACAAGTCCCTGAC
Source organism: Illadopsis cleaveri (assembly GCA_013399915.1). Taxonomy (NCBI): domain Eukaryota; kingdom Metazoa; phylum Chordata; class Aves; order Passeriformes; family Timaliidae; genus Illadopsis; species Illadopsis cleaveri. The sequence goes on along the minus strand of VXBB01003602.1, from coordinate 35,945 downwards.
AAGAGGAAACAGCAATGCCAGGGGCTGACTCCCAGCTCCAGGTGACCCCAACAAGGAGACACCAACTTCTCAGCAGCACCTATGGGGCCAGCGTGCTTCCAGCTGCATCCAAAATGCTCCTCCAGGCCCTGGGCTGGATGCTGGTGGGCTCACACTGGCACTTTCCCCAAGTTCCAGCACAAGTTAGGGCTCCTCTGAAAAGCCATTCACAGAGAGAGCCAGAGCATGCACTGAGCCTGGCCACGTTCCCACCCTCCCCATCTCCAAACACCTCACGCAAACTGCATCTGCAAAGTTCAGGGAGCCCAAAAACCCAGGAGGGACTTGCTTCAGCAGCACAGCACGATCTTGCCCACCTCCATGCTGATAAGTCATCTCTCTCCACCATACCCGCTGGCCTCTGACCATGCCAGGAGCTCCAGGGCAGCTGGCACAAAAGTCACTTTGACTTGCAGGGAATCAGAAGGGCGTTTTAATGGTTTAATTGCAATCCTGTTCTGGGGCATCAGAGCTGCGGGCACTCAACAGCTTATCTCAGGAGAGCAATTCTCCCTTCCTTGGTCTTTCATCCTCCTGCCAAGGCCTCTGCCATTCCCCAGCACTATTTGCAGGAACTAGCCAGGCAAGGAAAACAGGAGCCCGGAGCAATTTGTTCCCTGAGCTCAGCTCAGCCAGCTCCCATCTCTGATGTTATCAGCCTCAAATGTCGTGTGTCGCTCTGGGCACCTTCAATATCCTCACCCAGCCAGGAAGAGCTGCAGCAGCCACTGAGTCCACCCAAGGCTCCTCAAGCTGCACAACCAGCCATGTCTGCAGCAGAAAATTCTGGGGATACAAGAGCTCATCCCTCTGAGAGGCTGGCAAACTTGCCTCTGAGGATGCTCAATGGATTTCTTTCCACCACAGGTATTTTGGTTCCATGGGATGCTCTGGGATGAGCAGCTGGCTGTCCCCTTGGAGCAGTCGGCTGCAGCCTGGTGCTGTTCACTCTAACAGAGATGATGGTTATGAAAAGGTAAAAACAAACTCTGAGTTAGAGCTGTGCTGAGCCACTGCTGAAAGAGGAAGATACCAGCCCAGAGGAAGATACCAGCCCCACATTCCTCTGCTCCTTCCTCCAGGCTATGTCCACAGCCCAGATAAACAGGGCCAAGTCTCCAACCCCTGCTCCCTGCGAGAGAAGACACCTCAAAGCCAGCTGACCTTCCCCAAGGGTCAGACACTCCCCAATCCCACCCGTGGCCAGAGCAGGCAGGAGAGATTCCCCCAGAGAATGAGGATGTTCCCATTCTCTGTGACTGCTCTGCCTTTGCATCCACCGCTTCCAGCCGGCTGCAGCCCCGAGGGGAACACAATGTTCAGCTGCACAGATCTGTGCAGTGCTTGGAACATGGATCTGCCTCCCTGGCAGGACTGAAACTTCAGCACTGAGCCCGGAGCACAGGGCCAGTTCCCCAGGTCACTGGGGTCCTGCACCCTGCTATAGTGCCAAGACCAGTGCTTCAGTGCCATCTGAGCACCCCACAGGGTTGTGGGAGCCCCACTGGGAGATCTCAGAGCTCCTGTGAGGCCTTCAAGGATGGAGGGGTACCGAGGTGACAGTTCCTGAGCCCAAATGTGCTCCCACCCACACTTCCAACAGAACTCCTGCCCCCAAAAAACTCAACACACTGAAATCTCTCGGGCACCCTTCTCAGTGACCCACAGCTGGATTCCAGGTTGCTTCTTCTGGCTCTTCCCATATAACAGGTCCCCCCTGCTTTGCCCCAACCACAAAGCCCTGTCACCTCACAGTCCCACACAAGGGTCCCATCCTACCTGTCCCCTTGCCGGGGTCACCCCTGCACTCCTATGCCACAGCCGAGGCCCCTGCTCTGGCCCCAGCCCCGCAGAACCTGTCCTGCACATACGGTCCTCCTGTCACCCGCATGCGGGCCAGGGCTGTACCCCAGTACAGAGCCCTCTCTCCCCAGCACTCGAGCCCTTCCCTCGCACCCCAAACTGGGCCAGCAGCCCCCCGGCTCATACCTGCCACCCCCAGACCGGCCCAGCCCCCTCGCCGGTACCAATCGCCCTCTCCACCACTAAATGGGGACAAGCCCCACTTCCCAGTTACCGCCAAACTGGATCGGGTCTAGCTCTCCCAGAACAAACCCCCATCTGTGGGGCTGCTCTTCCCAGAGCCGGGTCACGGTCCCCCCGCTCCACAACCGAGGGCTTCTCCCCCCAAAGCCAGGGCTGCTCCCCGCCCCGAACCGGAGGCTGCATCCCCCACTCCGACCGGGGCTGGTCCGCCCGACCAGGGGCTCCTCCCGCCCCCACACCGGGGACTCACCCCCGCAACCGGGAGCTGCTCCCCCTGAACTGTTCGCCCCACAGCCCTCAGC
>VXBB01003602.1:22348-32858 GCA_013399915.1 Illadopsis cleaveri | reverse complement strand
AATAATAAAGTTAATAACTTTTAGAAAAATGTCTATGCATTATATGTAAAAATTAAAATTAATTAAATTAATTACTTAGACTAACTGAAATAATTATAAAGATTCATTTTATATATTAAATAGCAACAACAACATTAATTATTAATCATATATAAATGTGTAAGATAAGTTATATACATTTACAATTATAAGTGATTATAAAACTATAACATTTATATAATTAATTTTATGCATATATATAATATGCATAAATTTATATGTTAACTGAATTAAATATATAGATTTAATACATAAGTTACATAATTTTTTACATAGTTTTTCTAAATAAATATAGAAACTAAATAAGTTACGTAAATTANTTTTTACATAGTTTTTCTAAATAAATATAGAAACTAAATAAGTTATATAAATTAAATAAATTAATCGATTAATTAATTGGGAAATAAATTACAAAACTAAAGAATGAGGGTTTTCAGGGTAAAAAAATATTTGCGTTTTTTCAGAGGGAAGAAGTAAAGCAGGAGAAAAAATACGATTAATCAGGAAAATAGTTCAAATAAAACACAGGTACAAAGTAAATCAGTGAAAAAATAAAACATCAAGGAAGCGGAGAAATNGTGTGTGCACAGCCCCAGACGTGTGTGTGTCCGGTCCCACATGTGTGTGTCCAGCCCCAGATGTGTATGTCCGGTCCCACATGTGTGTGTCCGGCCCCGAGGGTGTTTGACCCGCCCTGGGTGCCAGCTCCCGGTGACGCCGGGCAGGCTCAGCCGCGCCGGCACCGCAGCCCCGGCTCAGCGCCAGCCCGGGGTCAGGGCAGTGCCCTCNGGACTGGGTGCCCCCCATACCCCACTGGGGGTGGGTGCCCAAACCCAGGTGAGTGCCCGACCTCAGGTGGGTGTCCAGCTCTGCATGGGTGTCCAGCCCCGGGTGTGTGCCCGNGGGGTCAGGGCAGTGCCCTCCCGGCCCTCATTAGCCATTAACGAGCCGAGCGGAGCCGCGGGGTCACCGGTCACCCGCCCACATCCCCAGCCCAGCGTAGGGATGCCGAGCACTTTTTGGGGGTGCTGAGCCTGGCCAGGGCTTCCTCCCCCACTCTTCCTCCGCACCCCCCTGCAGTGGGGTCTGCATTCCAGGCAGGGACACAACCAACCTGTCCCCAGGGCCCGCGACACTAAGAGGCCCCATCCGCACCACGGACCGTGGTCCCCGGCTCCACAGAGTCCCCACATGGCCTCTAGGGACCATTCCAGGACAGGCAGGAAGGCGGGGCTCTGATCCCGGGCCACCCCGGGCCATCCCCAAACGCCCCCCAGGCAGCTGGGAGGGGTCTGAGCCCCGTTCCGCCTTCATTTCTCCCGGGGGCGTTCCCTTAAAACACAAGCTAGGAAAACATCGGTATGTGGGTTAAAACCCCAGGGAAAAGTGCAGATAACGGTTTTTTAACCAAAATCACTTTGTCTGGCCACAAAACGGCCTCTGGCCACCTAAATCCTGCAGCAGTTCCTTGGCCAAAACCCTGTCCTGGACCCGCCGTGCCCCGGGAACCGCAGCCTCGGGGCCTTTCCGTTGCTTCTGCCCCGTCAGCAGCTCTGCGGTGCCCGCGGCCGTGCCGGGGAGGGTTCCCAGGGCTGGCAGAGCTCTCTGGGGGCTCTTGGAAGGGGTCTCAGGACATCTGGTGGTGTCTCCGAGTGCTTGGGAGGTTTTGGGGCAACAGGATGAGCCTGAGATGTCCCAGCCTGCCAATGCCACAAGCAGCAGGGACGTGGGACCCTCAGGACCCCGGTGTGGGTGCTGGTGACCACAGTTTGTGCCACACCATGCCAGCCCGTACCTCAGGTCCCAGGAGCCTCTTGCTGTTGCTTTCCCCTCTCACTATCCATCCTTTCCCCCAAATCCCCTGTTCTCATCCCATCGAAGCAGCTTTTTGCAGTACGAACACCCATTTGGGACCTCAGGAGGGACCCCCAGATGCCACCACCCTCCGTGCCCCACACAGTCCTGGGGTGAGGGGTTCTTTTCTACCCTCCCCTACAAGTGCTGAGGGACAGGGATGTAGCTCTGTGTCCTCTCCAGCTGTGGGATTCCTGAGTGGGGAGCTGAGAGCAGGTTTTGCTCCCCCAGACTGCAGGGGCTGGGGGTGGAGGCTGTCCAGGATAGGGAATCACATCCCTGCTCCCACCCAGGCCGGTAACAGGGTGGGGAAAAGGCCACCAGCTGGGATCATGAGGAGCAGAGGGACCCTCCTGGCCCAAATCTGAGGGCAGGGAGACAGAGTTTGGCTTTCTTCCTGCATTTCCCAGGTGTTTTTACAGCATACAGAGCAGGCAGAAAAAGTCAGGGATGAGGGACTGTGGGGTGTAAGCACAGAGGGGGTGGATACTGGTGCTCCTCACACCTCCCCCAGCAGCCCAGGATGCTCCCACCTCTGCCCCCCAGCTCTGCCATAGCTTCAAGCTGCCATCATTCAGCTCCAGTCACCTTCTCCTGTGCAGCTGTGGAGCTGCCTGGAGCATCCTGGAGCAGGGCACGGACTCGCTGCCCTCAGCACTCCCAAACCCGGGCACGGTGCCCACCCCTAAGAGCAGCCTCTGGCCTCAAATACCCCCCAAATCTGACCATAATGATGGTGGCACGGATCCAGGAGGATATATATAGGTCCCACTTCCCTGGGAAGGGGATGTGGACCTGGGAAACCCCCGGCTGCTGCTGGGGAGAGGAAGGGCTGGGCTGAGTCAGCTCCCCTCGAGGAATCCTGTTTGTCAGCAAACAAGGCAACAGCTCAGCCCCAGCATTCGCAAAGTGCTCCCGCACCCCCTCCTGCCCCTGCCACCCCCTTGGATGAGCAATGGGGGTGCTCACCCTGCACACCCCATCGGCTGGTAGGGAGCCAGGATGGTGTAGGAGCCCCCTGGCATCCCCCTGGAGATGTTGGATCTGTGCGGGGGCAGCGGGACGTGGGGCTCCCCTAAGCCTGGAAAGAAGGAAGGGGAGCGGGGGAGTTGGAGGGAAGGAAATGCCTCTTCCTGTGCTGTCACTCTAAGCAAAGTGCTCCAGGAAACTTTGCCTCAAGTGTGTTTGCTCTAAACAGCTGCTTCCCAACCGTTCACACAGATTTTGGGGGGGCCCCAGCACCAGGGCCCCAGTGATGCCGGCAGGAGCTGGGGCAGGAAGGGTGGACGCATCCCTCTGCCCTCATTCCCGTGGCCATGAACTCCCACATGAATCCACAGGGAAGCAGGTCAGGGTAAGAGCACCAGGAGTCAGCCCTCCTCAGAGACCCCAGGGCTGGGACAGGGGAGTCAAAGGCTCCAGTCCCCCCTTGCATCCCAGACTCACACCAAGCTACACTTCTCTGTTTATTAATAATATTAAATATACAGGTTGTTTTCCATTATTTTCTTTAAATAGACTTTTAAATGCCTTTGTATAAAATATTTCAGGATTTCATTGTATAAAAAATAACAAACAACCCACCCCAAAACCAACCAAAAAACCCAACCAAACAACAACAACAAAAAAAGGCAAAATAAATCCAACATGGGTAAAGGCAAGTTTTCTCCCCCAGGAGCAGCTCCTCCACAGTGTAAACTGGTGACTTACACCACCAGGAGTTTGGCCCCAGACTTCCTGCTGCATCAGGGCTTTTATCCTGATTTACACCAGTCCCTCGCCCAGGAACCCCCTCCTTCTGCCAGTCATAAATACACACACATATATATATATATATAAACCCCAAATTAATAGTGATGCTTTCTTTAAAAACAGTTGGGTTTGTCCATACTTTCATCCTTCATATAAAAATAATACTTGAAACTCCCAGAGCAGCGCGGGCCACGCTTCATCCGGGGCTGGAAGGAGCCGTTGGATTTTGGGGCATCTCCAGGGCTGGTGCATCCCAAACTGGGCTCTTTCCAAAGCCCAGGAGTGGAGCTGTGCCAAGAAGCCCCAGGGTGCCCAGCTGGGGCAGTTCCAGCTCTTACACCCACGTGCATCCCATCCTTTCCAGCCCCATTCCCTTCTCCAAAGCGCAGTCACCAAAGAAATGGAATCCCAGCGAGGCCAGCTCGCGGCGAGGACCCTGCGAGGGGCACACAGCCCCCCCAGAACGCTTGTGCAGACTTTCATCCACTCTATTAAAAAAAAAAAAAAAAGCCCTAACAACAGGAGGATGGGGAGGGAGCGGGACGGTGCCAAGGGTCACCCCAAACCCAGTCCCATGCAGGGATATGGGCACGGGTGCGCTTTAAATATTCACAGTGTGAGGGTTTGAGTTGCGAGTCAGGGCTGGGTGTCTCAGGACTGGCCCTCCCGGAATCCAGGATGCTCCAGTTGAAGCCTCAGGAAAGGCAGGGGGAAGGGGCAATGGGAGCTGTGCCAAACCCAGTCTGCTGGGACAGGAGAAGAGCCAGAGGATTTGGGGAGCCGATCCCCTCCATGTCCATCCAGCACCGGCCGTGTTCGAGTGGGATCCATCATCCCACATCCAGCATCTCCATCGTCCTGCTCGGCACCGCAGCATCACCTCAGCCACCGCCGCCAAAGCTGCAGTCACGGTCCCAACACCTTCCAGCCCTTCACTTCCTGCTGCCCGGGGGTCCCAGTCAGGGCACATCCCCCCATCCTTTTGTCCCTGCCAGGGAGTTTTTTGCCGTCTCTGGCCACCGGCGCGGGGCAAGGGAAGAGGGAGTGTCAGCATCACGGTGGGATCGTGGCAAGGCTGGCGCGTGCCAACCCTCCTTCCATCCGGATCCGTCCCCCGAGCAGCTTCACATCCTGCATGGGGCCCTGGGAAAAGGAGGAGAGAGATGAGCAGGAGCTGGGGCTCTGCCAGCGAGGGCAGCGTGGGGAGAAACACACGAAAACCACAGGAAAAAATACTATGTATATTAAGAAAGTGCCAGTAATGGATTAACGAGCTGCGAAACCACATGCTGGCAGCGCTGGGGCGCAGACCTGCTCCTGTCCATGTCTTCCCAACCAGAATTTCCCTGCCCATGGCCAAGGTCAGCACCAATGGGGACAATCCAGGAACACAATATTGCCCTCACAGCTTGGACCAGAGCCCTTCAAGGTCCCACCCAGCCCCTCCTGATCACCTCAGAGATCCTGAGTCTCCAGCTCTGAACATTCCCTTGCTCCCTGCAGCGCCCTGTGACAGAAAGACGAGGGTTTAGAGCAGGGTCACCCAGGGTGGGGGCCCCCAAAGCCCCCCCACGCAGGATGCTGTCACACCCACCTCCTCTCTGGCTCCTCAGGGTCGCAGCCTCCATCTTCCAGCGGCCGCTCCAGGACCTGCATGGAGGGAGGGAAATGGGGAGATGAGCCCTGGGGAAGGGGAGGAGGCTGCAGCAGCAGGGTGGCAAATCTCCCAAAGAACATCCTCCCACCATATTCAGCACCACTAATTGTCCCCCAGTCTCAAAATTATGGGTAAAATGGGGCTCAACCCCCACTGGCCAACAGACAAGTGGGGAAACTGAGGCAGGAGAGAATCTTGATGCCCGGGGAGGAGACGAGGTGGGGATCTTACCCTGGATTTATACTTGTAGAAGAGCAGGCCTCCCGTGGCCAGCAGGACAGCCACCACACTGGCCACCGTAATGTAGATGAGGGGCTCCTGGCGGCCCTCCCTGACGGGCGGCTCCTTCCTGCGCTGCTCTGCGCCCAGAACAAAGCCAGAGTCAAAGCTGGGGCCGGCCCCGCCGCCATCCTCGGGGCCCCGCAGCCGGCTCGGCCCCCAGCCCCACGCCCTGGCGCTGTCCCTGGGGCTGCCCGGGGCTCGCAGCTCTGGGGCCATCCTGGAGAAGCGGAGCTGTGTGACGGGCTCTGCCGCCGCCGCGGGGCGGATCCTGCCTCCGCCGCCCGTCGAGCCGGCGCTGGGCGATGCTGTCGGAGGGGTGGCCCTGAGCCCGCCGGGCTGGTCCGGGAGCATGGAGCCTCCCCACTGCTGGCCTGGATCCTGCGACAGGTGGCCGGTGCCCCACTCCACCACCTCTCCATCCCCACGGAGGACGGGGATGTCACCCAGGGCCAGGCTCAGCGTCCCAGCCGGATCCTTGAGGGCTTCGGCACTGCTGGCTGGAGCTGTCTGCTTCATCCCGGGGGCCAACGGCAGCGCTGTGTCACCTACCCCGGCACCCAGGACCTCCTCGGTCCCTGAGCCCCCGTCCGTGCTACTGGGGGGCTGAGATGGGGCCTCTAAGTCAGCGAGGGTGGCATGGAGGAGGCTGGAAGGGACCTGGGTGCTAGCGGGTGCCATGTCCCTGCCAGTGGCAGCAGAGAGGGAGGGCTGGGTGGCAGAAGGGAGGGCAGGGGACAGGCAATTGCAGTCAGGATCTGTCCCCACACCTGAAAGAAGGAGAGAGAAGAGACAGCCGTGGGGTCACCAGCCTCCAAGAGGGGCACAGGCAGCAGATCTGAGGTCAGGGGCACTGTCCCCGTCCCTCCCCGCAGCCCCGGGCAAGCGGGTCAAACAGCCCCTCAAAAAATGGGAGGGCAAGGGAGAGGCAGGGAACAGGCAGGAGCAGGCAGGGCAGCACGAGGGTGACAAGCAGCAGGTGGGATGAAGCAGACCCGAGTCTCCGGGTCCCCTGAGCTGATGGCAGTGGGTTATTCACAACTTGCAGGAGCCAGACAGCCACGTTTAACGTCCCCCACGGCACAAGGACATGGCACAGCTCCGACACGAGGATGACAGTGAGACATCTCCTCCACGCAAACACGGCACGGGCAACACAGGGCTCTTCCACCCCAGCAGCAACGCTCTCCCTGAAGGCTTGGCCAAGGGAAACTGAGGCACGAGGCAGCTGAAGTGACACAGCCAAGGTCATGCAGCGTGTTGGTGGCACAGCAGTCCCTCCATTTCTGCGTGTTGTGCTCCACCCAGCACCGGGGCTTTGAGACAGAGCTGAGCCTGATGCCTCCTTGGCCCCCTCAGCATCTCCCCCTTGCCTTGCTTCCAGCAGGATTTAGCCCAAATCCCACCTAAAAATGGCAGCCAGCCCCTTCTGCCCTGACATTGATGCAGAGCTCACCAACACAGGGAAAGGGACCACGGTGGACACGTGCCACATCCACAGACACACGGCTCTTAAGGTGCTCCATGCAGGCGAGCCCAAGCCCCCCAGACTGGCACAGGTTTACTGGGCAGAGGCCAAGCCTTGGCATCTCACCTGGTGAGGATCCAGCATTCTTGGGTCCCGGGCAGGCTCTGCGGTAGACTCGGCTGCAATCCTTCTCAAAAGTCTCCTGGTTCTGCAGCAGACGCTTGATGTCCTGGAAGAAATCCTTCACCAGCACCAGCATCTCGTAGGGGGACGTGGTGAACTCCTTGAAGCACATCTGTGAGAGCTGGAGAAAGTGCCAGGCTCAGCATCAGCTCCATGACTGAGCCAGTGTCACCCCCACAGACACCACAGTGCTCCCAAGGCAGGATTTGCTGGCTCCTTGTGGCCCTGTGTCCATGCACACCCCACCTCTGCTCTCCTGTACGGCCCTGCCCCTGCACCCACCCCAGGATGTTCTGGACATCCCATTTCACCCCAGGATGTGCTGGACATCCCATTTCACCCCAGGATGAGCTCCCAGGCCCACACCCCCACGAGGCTGGGCACACTGTACCATTCTCTCCTCATCATCCTCCTCCCTGATGCAGGGGTCCACGCTCTCGTCGATGCGGTTGTACATCCTGCGCACCGTCTGCATCTTCCGGGCGTTGGACGAGTTCTCCTTGAACTCTGTTCTCTCCAGGATCTTGCCCATCAGGGGAAAGGCAGCTTTCACATAGCAGACAGAGTCGTTCTGCAAGGATACAGACCCGCCCAAAAGTGACAGCGGTTACTGGATGGGTATCCTACTCTGCCTGGGGGAAACTGAGGAACAGAGGCACAAAATGCCTTTCTACAATCCCACAGGATGCCCAAACTGTGACTTGGAAGCCACCTGGCCAAGCAGGATGGGTCCCTCCTGGGCAGTCTCCTGCAAAGGGAGACGAGAGGGGAGACTGGGGATCTGGAGACCTCCCACCATGCGCCAGCCAGCCCTGCTCCCTGTCCTCTACTGTCCCCAGCAAGAAACCACTCACCAACTGCATCTTGTCAATGAACTTGAAGGAGACTCTGCCCGGGTGCTGCATCTGGGTGTCAGCCTGGAAGGACAAAGCAGGATGTCACCCCAGATCCCCAGGGACAGCGCTGGGGCTGAGCAGCCCCAGATATGCCATGCTCTGGGCACAAAGGGGTGCCTGAGACCCCCAAATCCACAGGGCCACAAGGATTTTGCCCCCATTCCTGCTTCATCCCAACCCACACTCCTCCTCCTCACACAGGCACGTCTCTAAGGTCGATGCGGTGGCAGGAGTGAGCTCAGGATTCCTGCTCCCATCAGGATGTTGTACTCCCCGAATCGCAGACCTGCTGTGCCTTTCCCTGCCTGCTCCCACCCCGCCTCTCTTCCTCCTCCTCCTCCTCCTCTTCCTGCCAGCGCCACAGCAGAGCCCAGCCCTGCTTAATTCTCCTCGGGTCTCCCTCGCACCATTCTCTCCTCTAAATCCAGGCTGCAAAAGAGCATCCTGCCGTGCAGGAGGTGGCCGTGACACCGGGGTCACACATTCCCCGGGATCACACAACGCCGGGGTCCCACACGCAGCGCTGCCGGCCGCCCATGCCACGACCCTTTCCAATGGGACTAAAAACCCACCCGAACCAAACGCTCTCCCTTCGGGCTGGCATCTCAGGCTGGGAGGGCGAGGGCTGGCAGAATTGCCGGCCGACAATTCTCCCCCTAGCCTGGGATGCCGTCCCGGAAACAATTGCTCCATTATCCTGCAGGCGCTGGAGCGAGGGCCAGCTCCTCCATCAGCGAGGAGGGCTACAATCCCCGGCAGGAAAACCACATCTTCCATTCAAACCTGCTCCATCCCCTTTCTCCCACAGCCATGGACCCAATTTTAATCCTTGGGCGGAGAGCAAAGGCTCCAGGGATGTGGTGCGCGGAGAGGGCTCGGGCAGAGGAAGCCGAGCTCGCTCCTGGCCCCGCAGCTCGGTGGTTAAAGAGGAAGAGGTGAAGCGAGCCCGGACACGGCGGTTACACAGAGCCCGGAGCGAAGCTCTCGGGGACTCGGAGGCGCCGTTCCCGTCTCTCCCCGCACACCCCTCTTGCTGCAGGCAGAATTTAATCTGCGACAACCCTGCAAATCCCTGCGTGCCCCCGATTCCCGCTTCTCCCCTGAACATCCGCGTGATTCCCCGCTCGGAGGTGAGCCAAGGGCCACGGAGGGAGAGATACGGCCCCGGCAGCTGTATCCGATGGGACCAGGGCTGGCCGTGCTCCGGGGCGGCTGCCAGCACCCGGAGCTGCCCACGGGCCACACGGGATGACGGCCCCATCGCCCAGCCCGGTCGGCTCCGTAGCCCGGCCGGGCCCCCCTCGCTGCCTGCCACCCACCCACAGCCCTGTTGCCAGCCCAGCTTCCAGGCAAGCAGCTGGGCTCAGGAATGCAGTCGGATTCCTCCGCTTAACCCCTGCGCAGCCGTCCAGAAAGCGCCACAGCCCGCAGCGCGGGCCCCTCCACTGCTTCCCCAGCGCCCCCGAACCCATCCAGCCCCACTCCTGTCCCTTCCCGGCTTCGCTCCTGCTTCCGTCTTCTCTCATTCCTCCTGTCGTCACTTTTCCATGGCCACCCTCGAAACAGGCACAACATCTGTCACACCCCGGTGCCGCTTGTCCCTTGTGCCCGTGGATGCTCAGCTCCCGGGTACCATCACTTCACTAGGGGAGCTGAAAATCACCCCGTTTCCATATTTCAGCACTAAATAAGGACTGGAACTGCCCATCCAGTGAGCTGGCCCCAAACGAGCCCCCATCCCACCGCACAGCCCCAGGAGGGCACTCACCAGCTCCTCCAGCTCGGCCAGGTGCCTCTCTGTGATGATCTGCTGGCAGTAGCTGTTCTGCTCCGTCTCATGGATGCGGAGCAGGAGGAGGAGGAGGAGGGACGACAGCAGGGAGCAGCGGAGCAGACACACCTGAGCACGACACAGGAAAAGTTTGAAGCAGGGATAACCCAAACACACGCCAAGCCCCCTGCCCCTCTCCACCACCCCCCAGCGTGACCACCTCTGTGGTAGCCGGGGCTTGGCCACGGTCCAGCAGGATAATCCCACTGTGGTCCTCCAACCCCGTGCCTATCCCCATCCTGCTATTTTTAGGAGCACCAGGTCAGCAGGGAATTTCCCAAGGCCCGGTGACACAAGCCTGGAAGTGGCTCTTGGTCACCTCCACATTCCCGATCCAGCCCCTCTCCCCTCTCTCGCACCATTTCTCCGTCTCTCCTGCAAATCTCCTCCTCCGCGCTGGCTCTCCAGAGCCCATCTGACACACTGACCCACCCATCCCCAAAAATCCTCTTCCCACCCTCCAGACCCCCCCAGCTGCACCCGCCGGGCTCTTTCCATGCAGCAGCCCTGGCCTCGTCCCAAATTTCCCTCCCAGTCCCGCTGCAAAGAAC
>VXBB01003602.1:6653-21523 GCA_013399915.1 Illadopsis cleaveri | reverse complement strand
ACATCTGCATAGGTGTGCACACGCCAGGGACACACACTCACACGTCTGCATGGGTGTGCACACGCCAGGGACACACACACACACGTCTGCATGGGTGTGCACACGCCAGGGACACACACACACGCGTCTGCATGGGTGTGCACACGCCAGGGACACACACCACGCCTGCACACTCATGGTCACCCCGGGCACTGGTAGCCATGGGCACACACACAGCCCTGAGCCTGGCACACGTGTGTGTGTGTGTGTGTGTGTGTGTGTGTGTGTGTGTGTGCTCTCTGCTGGGCACACATACACACACAGATATTCATGTGTGCTCACACAGGGACCCCTCAGAGTGTGCACATGTGCACACACACCCCGTGTTTGTGTATGGGCACCCCTTGGCACTTGTGTCCGTGTGAACATACACACAACCCCACTGGATGTGCACGGACACCCCTCAGGACATGTCCATGTGTGTGCACACACACACAGAGCTCTGGGCGTTGCACATGGGTGTGCTTGCTCATCCCTGGGCACACACACAGGCATATATGATGGACACCCATCAGAGCATCCAGGGATGGATGCATCAGCAAGGGTGTGCATGGACAGATCCATGAGCATTGATCAGCCCACGTGTGCACGGACAGATCCATCTGCACGGATGGATTCACATGTGCACAGGCAGATGCATTTGTAGGGATGTGCACGGGCAGATGGATGTCTGCATACACGTGCATGGTAGATTGGCATGGACATGGACAAATCTGTGTGCAGGGACAGACCCACATGAGCACAGACAGGTACAAGTGCATGGGTGGGTTCACATAGGCATGGACAGATCCATGTTTGCATGGACAGATCCACGTATACATGGATGGATCCACATGTGCATGGATGGATCCACGTGTACATGGATGGTTCCATTTGTGCACAGATGGATCCACATGTGCACAAACAGATCTATTTGCAGGGTGTGCAGAAGGGATCTGTGAGTGCACGGATAGATCCAGGCACAGGGATCTGTGAGGGGCCGGATCCAGGGCCAGCAGAGCCATGTAACAAGCCCCATTCCCAGCTTTGGGATTTTCCTCTTGGCTGCCTGTCTCTTTTCCAGGCGACTGGAAGTGATTAGTGGCCACGAGGTGATCCATGGCAGTGCCAAGCACTCGGCATTCTGACGGGAAACAGAAAGCAAACTGCTCCACAAACACAGTGGGATGTGGCTGCAACAGGGGATGGTGGGTGACAGTGGGGCCACGTGTGGGTGACAGCCACCACATCCGAGCTTCGAGGGACCGGCAGGATCTGCTCCCCAGGGCTGGAAACGCTGCTGGGGTTGCAGAAGCTGCTAAGGGGTTTTCTTGGAGATGAGAGCTGATCCCAGAAGTGGAGGGTTGGGATCAGTGACCTGGTGGAGGAGCTGGGGAAGAACAGGGAACCAGCTGGGGCTGGGGACACCAGTGACAGCCCCAAGATAGTATCACTTGCAGTGGCTCATGGGTGCCACAGGTCCTGTCACCCACAGTGTCCCTTAGCAACAGCAGCAGATAAACATCTGAGGGTGACGGGGCCAGAGGGGGAGGGCGCTGGATTAGAGACAGCCATCCTCCCAAAATAACCCCTTTCTCCCCAAAACACTGAGACGTTATCTGCATTTTTCATCACAAGCTTTTCCGGGAGCCTCACAGCCCCCACGGGGGGAGGACACCAGGGTGGGCACCGAGGGACACGACGGGTGACGCCAGTACTGGGGGTGACTCACGGGGACCCCGTGGCCATGCGTGAGGACCTTTCACACCAACTGAGACCATGGGCTGCTCATCTCCTGCACACTCATTCCCCTCTGCTTTAAAAGGACAGGAAAAGTGTCATATGCTGGGTCATGGGACAAGCTATGGGGCGGCAGGACAGAAGGAGAGAGGGACGGAGGGACGGCAGGATGGAGGGACGGGTTAATATTAATCTGCCTCATGCATGACAGAGGGCGAGAGCAGCATCCGCCTCTTTTTTTTTGGCAGGGAAGTGGCTTTTGCCCCTCCTCCCTCCCCAAACCTGCCGAAATCCCTGAGTCACGGGGCAGAAATGGGGCTGCTCGTGGGTGGCAGAGGCGGCAGCAGATCCGTGCCCACGCTGCAGCTGGAAAAACTGGGGAAGGCAAAATTTAAGGTAGTTGTCCCTCTCCCAGTTGCAAACTGGGACCAGTGGTATTGTCACCATGCTGGTGCTCTGCAGGAGTTGCACCTCTCCCCCCACAACCACTGTCAGCCAAGGGGGAAAGGTGGGATGAGGTTGTGGGCTTCCTGGGCATCCCGAGGGTCTCTGGTCCCAACGCAGAGGATGCATTGGGCTGGAGGTAGGGCAGTGCAGGACAGTTCCTGTTCCAAAGGGCCTGGAAAAAACCAGCACCACCCCTGTGCAGCCACATGTCCACCATGGCCAAGGTTAGAGCATCCCTGGACCTCAATTCTCTTGCTACAGCAATTCCCTCTCTTCCCACCCCCCCCATGGGAGTGAAAGCACATCCCAATCAATCCCTCATTTTGGGAAGCTTTTTCCAGCCAGCATGCCCCAAAGCAGGGATAAAACCTGTGGCATATCAAATGTCCTCAGCTGCATCCTAAGACTAGCCTCGGGCTGCCTCTCTGGAGAAAGTTATTTCCAGCATGAAAGTGTTGCAAGGTCTTAATCAGTTCCTTCCCGGTGATTCACCGTAGGGCCAGGATGCTCTCCCACAGTCTCCAGGGTGCTGCAGCTGAGCCAGGACTCTGCCAGCACGATCCGAGCCAGAGCGATGTGTGCCCAGGCTGGAAATCCCCGTGGGAAGGTCCCGAGCCAGTTCCTTCAGGAGTGGAGGAATGTGGGTTGGAAGGCACTTCCCCCTAGCCAGCTGCCAGTGGGAGGTGGTGGGGGGGACACAGGATGTCGTGATGAGGCTGGAGCCTTCATCCTACAGCAACTCCCTCCCTTCCTCTCCCTCATCCCTCTCGTGCTGCCTGCTCCACACTGGGACAGTCTGGAACATCCCACCCAGCTCAAATCACCAGGGGAATCTCAGAGTTTCCCCGGCAGCAGCCCCCTCACCGCAGGGTCAGCACTCACGGGAGCAGAGCATGGCTGGATCCAGGCACAGGGAATTCAGCCAGGCTGGGAGCGAGGGAACCGCAGGGTCAGGCTGTGTCCGGTGGCTATGGAGAAAGTCCCTTCCCAGAGTTAGCATAACCTGGGGTCCTGCTGTCCTCAACCACAGAGCCCCCAGGAGACCTCCCACCACCCCCAGCACGTGCTCGGGGGTGCTTGGGCACAGAGAAAGCCCAGCCCTGGCATCAGGGAGGGGCACCCATGCCGGGAGCGGGTGCCAGGTGGTGAGGAGGGACCAAGGACGGGTGACAGCCCCACGTGGGTCACCGGCATGCCCCCAGCCCTCGTGGCTGTGGCTGAGTCACGCCAGGCTCCAGCTCCACTCCTCCCTCCACTGAGGAATGTGGCCAGAGCCAGAGCCAAAAGCCTTCCCAGGCAGCTGCCCACCGGCACCCACAGAGTCTGGGGGAGATACAGGGGACAGGGGCAGGAGGTGTCACCAACAGGGGTTACAGGATGGCAACAAGATGATGCCCACCCTGTGGCAATGTCCATGTGCTCATGCTCCGAGGAACTCCACAGCATCCCCAGTGTACCCTGAACAAAGGTGCTGGGGGCCACAGCACCCAGTGTGCCCCATTCCCTGCTTGGCATCACCCACAGCTCATGGCACAGCAGTGTGGGGGCAGCCCTGGCACCCTCGGCTCAGCCTGGCTGGAGCCAAGAGGGTCCTGACCCATGGCAGGGGTGTCCAGGGGAGCAGCTGGGCACAAGTGGGGGCAGCTTGGGAAACCGCAAGAATGCCAGGCCTCAGTGCCACCTGGGGGGGCTCCTGTCTGTCACCATGGCCAGGAACAAGGTGACATTCAAACGTGCCAAACCCCAGCCCTCAGACTGTGAGATGGACAGAGTCAGCACTGTCCCTGACCTCAGCATGTGTCCGAGGGACTAAATCCCACTTTCACAGCCCAAATTGGGAATGTGATCCCCACACATGTCCAGCTGCAGGCCCATGGGGTGACAGCCCTGTGCCACCCCCCGACACGGGGCTGGAGTGGCTGTTTGGAGCCATCAGCCCAGGCCGTGCAGCGGCTGCCGGGGCGTCGCAGGGAGAGCCCAGCGCCAGAACAGAGGAGCTGTTTGTGCTCCCGCCGGGGCCGGTTGTTTATCGGCAGCCGGAGCTGTTTACATCAGCCACTGGCCCCGATGTCCGCCACGGACACCCAGACGTGGGGCCCGGCCCTGGCTGCACCCCGCGGCCCCCAGGTGCCGGCGGGGCTTTGCTGGGAAGGAGGGGAAGCAGCACNAGCTGAGGAATGAGGGCTGAGGAATGAGGAATGAGGGCTGAGGAATGAGGAATGAGGAATGAGGGCTGAGGGCTGAGTCCCGGCCATATCTCACTCCACACCCAATAGCAGGATCCAGCCCCAGGAGCTGCTGAGCTCCTCTCCCTGCTTGCCCCCATCCTTGAAAACTGGAGGACCCTGAGCCCTAAGGGACATCCTTGCCAGCCAAAGGGACAAGGGCTGTTCTCACAGGGCGTGGTGGGGCTTATGTCCATCATCTTCCTCACTGTGGATGGAGGGGGACAAAGATGGACAGACAGAGGATTGGACAGGCCCCCAGCAGTGTGTGATCTCCATAATTCCATTCCCTGATCCCTGAAAAGCAGCTGGGGGCTAATGGGGACGAGGAGGGACAGCAGTGCCTTGCTTGCCGGGGAAGGAGCCCTCGCCTCTCAAAAGGAAGCAGCTCCTGCCAGGAATTCCAGGCATTACTCAGCTCACAGCCATAGATCAGCTGTTTGGCTGCTTGGAGGCTGTTTTTCATTAGCAGCAGTGGATTTAGCACCACAGAGCTGCCTCCTCCCTCCTGCCAGCAGCTCCAGGATGGTCCTGGAGAGCCGAGGTCCTGCCTGGCAGGTGGGATGTGATGGCAGGTCAGGGATCAGGAGTGGGTTATCCCTGATAAGCCTTGGCTGTGGGAGCTGTCAGTGGCTCACCTGAATCCAGCCCTTTCCCGTGGCAGGGATGAAGTTCAGGCAGGTTTTTGGAGGGATGGTGATTCTGAGGAAGCTGGTTGTGGCTCCACACCTGGACTCATCCCTTTCCCATAAGAGGGATGAAGTTAAGGTTGGTTTTTGGAGGAATGGAACTCCAAGGGGAGCCGCCAATGGCTCCATCCCTGGATCCATCCCTTTCCCAACACAGGGGTGAAGTTCAGGCTGGTTTTTGAAGAGATGGAGCTCTTGGGGTTACTGTCACTGCCCCAGGACACACACACTGCTCCCTCAGCTGTGCTGGCAGCCCTGGCTGGGGCCAAGTGGTTCATTTTGGGCTGAAAACAGGAGATTTTTAATTTGGTGGGGGTGGGGATGGTGGTGATGAGGGGGTGAAGAGGTGTAGAGGTGTTTGGGGGCTCACAAAGTTCTCTCCAGCCTCACACTTCTCCAGCTCAACTCTGCACTTGGGAAGGCTCTGAAACCCTCTCAGGTTTATTCAAAGCATCTTTTCAGCTCAGAAAAGCCAAACAAATGTGATACAAATATCAACTCCAACCCTCTGCTTCCAGGCAGCCCAGGTATCACGGGAAGGGACACATCAGGGTGGAGCATGGACAGAGCTGTGCCAGCATCTCCGGGTGCAAATCCAGCAGCCACATCCCACTCCCACTGCTCCCACTGCTCCCGCTGCTCCCACGCTCCTGGCCTGTGCTGATGCTAAATCTGGCCTTTCCCATCTCCGTCACAGCTGGACAAGGAGCCCCTGTCTTCATCTCAGTGGCCTCATCTTCACTCCCAGGGGACATTCCCCATCCTCTTCCCCCCACTCATCGCAGTTCCGTCCCATGCCAGAATGGAGCTGAGCAGCTCGCAGGGATGGGGTGAAATGGCTCCAGCTGCTTGTGTGTGATTGGAGGCTTGAATTTTGGTGTATTTGCTCCTTTCACCAAGAAAATGAATGGTCCTTCCAGCAGGTGAGCAGCTTCCCTCCTCATCCAGGGATCAAAAGCCCCACCCAGCTCTGGGTAGCATCGGTGCTGTGGCTGCAAAGGGGTGGCTTGAGGATTGCTGAAAAGTTCTGCTCATGCAAAATTAGTAAGAAATAGGGTCCCACAGTGATTTGGGGGTGCTGCAGTCATGTTTAGGGCAGGAGATGTCTCGGGATAACCAGGATCACCCTGCTCCTGGCATGATGCCTTAAGTTTCAGCTTTAGTGTATTTCAGGTTCTGTGCTGCCCAGGGGTGCAGCTCTGAGCTCACAGTCAGTGTCACTCAGCTCTGCACACAGCAGGGACACAAAACAAATCCTAGTCCTGCTGCACACCAAGGACAACTTTCAGGCCCAAAAGCACAAACAAGGGTGGCTGAAGGGAGGAACAAGCAGGATGGGACCTCACAACCTGAAGCTGTAATTGCACAATTAAATCCCAATATGCAAATGGACCAAAACTTGTAAAAGTGTGAGACCTGGTGACCGTTTGTCCATTTTGTGACCATTTTGGGTCCACCTTGGCTGTAGCCCTGGTCAGGCCCTGTCCTACCCAAGGTGGATCCTGGAGGCCTTTCAATAAATACCTGCTCTGTTCTCCAGCTCTGTCCAGTCTCTGTTCCAGGTCAGCCTTCCCAAGGCACAGTTGATAGCAGCGCGTGTGCCCCGAGGCCGCTCTTGCACCTACGCCAAGAGCATTGGATCATCCCCGGAACAGCACAAACAACCTTCAGCCACCAGCAGAAAAACACAGGCTGATGCATCTTGGCATGTGCTGCTGCACCTCCGCCCATCATCCCGCCCTGCAGCCCCCGGGATCGCCGGCAGAACGGCTCCTCCGGCCCCTCGGAATCCCTGGAGCAACACACCATCCCAGCAGGGAGGAAAGGGTGCCCAGAGAGGCTGAAGAGCAAAAAAACATGATAAAAAACCTCTTGTGGCCCCAGAGAGTGGGCAATGCTCAGAGGACCCCTCACCTGCACCCTGAGTGTGGGGCATCTTCCATGTGCTGGCAGGGGGAGGATGCAGGATTGGGGCCGGGGTGCTGAGGGCATCCAAGCCATGGAGTGTCAGCAGCTCCCTGAACTATTCCTCACACCCAGAGGAATGTAATGAATCAAGGATCCCCAAGGATCTTGGAAAAGTTCAAATTTAGGGCCTGAGATGAGCCAGACAAGTCGCAGCTCAACAAGGAGGGCATGAGGCAGAGCCATGCCAGCCCAAACCCATTTCCAGCCGTGGGGAAGGGGCTCCACAGCGCTGCCCTGCCCAGCACTGCTGCGGAGGGGAGCTGCTGCTGCTCATAATTAGGAGGGATAATCCGTCAGAATTTCATCCCATGGCTGCTGCTGCTGCCACATCTGGAAGCAGGAGTGGGCTGCTCGTAGCTGTGCGGTTTTTCCAAGGAACCGCAGGGGTTTTCCATTCTCTTTTGGTTTCAGTGTGGTTCCCGCCCCAGAGCCCCAAACAGGGCCAGCAGCCCCACACTCAGCCAGGGGCCTCGGGCCTGAGACGTCCCCAAGCAATGGTGGGCTATTAAAATTCATAATGTCCCCGTGGTTGGACTGTGCCACCCGCTGGGGACAGTTCAGCTCCTGCTGGAGGGTGGTGGCACAGCAGTGGGGACCTGGCTCCTGTCAGCAAGCGATCCTGCTTCCCAAAAAACAACCCCAGGATGGCACTCGGCAGTGGGAATTGCCCCACATCCTCTGAGGCTGTGCCACACACCAGGGCTGATGGCTGGGGAGCCCCTGCGTGTCATTGTCACCCCTTCCTTGGGGGCACCCCCCTGCAGGGAGGACACTGTCACCCAACAGGTGGGATAAAACCCCCAGGAGCTCCTGACTCTCACTGACAGGTCCCTTCTGCTGTCGCCGTGTCCCCAAGCCCTGCCCGTCCCCGCTCATGCCCCTCCAGCCGCGGCTGCTCCGCCACATCTGGGGCTGATTTTCAGCGCGAAGCCGCGTTCGCCTCTGGGAGGCTGAAACCGCGCCGGGAACGCCGGCGGGAGCGAAGGCAGCAGCCCGAGGGCTGGCCCAGGATGTGGTGGCTTGACCGGGAGGAAAGTGGGGCTGGAGGGGCAGTGGCGGCCCGAAACTCCCCCCCCTGCACTGGCCAGAACCGGCTGTGGCCCTGGGGACGGGATTACGCCGAGCCGGAGGCATGTCCTGCGGGGAGCCCAGTGCTCCATGACCTCACCACCACGTGCCTGCGACGAGGAAGGAAAAGAGGAAACTACTTTTTTTCAAGAATAACTTTTGCCGAGCTTTTCCTGGGGGTGAGAGTGTGACCCGTGGCCAGCACCACTCACCCTTTCCACAAGAGCATCACTCTGGGGTGACAGCGGGGCCTCCCAGCCCACACACACCCCAGGGAGGGGCGACGGACATGAAGAACTGCAATCCACCCCCTCAAATGCCCCTCTGCCTTGTCCTAGCAGCACAGCCACCCTTGTCATGGCAGGGGCTGTCACCCACGGGTGCTGCACCCATTGCACATCCTGGGTGCCTGTGCAGAACTCGAGCCCTTCTCTGGGAAACTTGGGCAGAGGAAGTTGTGCCCAGGCTCATAAACACATCAAAACTGTCTGTGGTTTCCACATGGGCCACATCCTCCTTCTCCCACCCCTGTGTGATGTCCCCAGGGGTCAGAGCCATTGGCTGGATCCCCATCCCTCCCCAGGACTGGAGCCACCAGGATGCAAGAAGGGAAATGGGAATTAAAAATAATGAAAATATTTAGAAGGGCACAGGCCTGGAATGGAGCTCACCCCAGGGATGCAGCCCAGCTCCGACTCTAGGGCTGGATCCCACGTCCACCCTCAGGGCTGGATCCCACTTCCAACCCCAGGATGCAAAATTTCCACCTGGCTGCAGCAGAGACCAGGATGAGATTTGGAGCAGGCCCCTTGGTTATCCCAAGCAGAAGGAATAGTTGTGAAAAAGCAGGATATGAGCTGGGATCCAGTCCCTGGGAAAAGCCCAAACCACTCAGAGCTGCTAGTTCCTGCTGCCCAGTACCAGCTCTCCCAGCCAGGACATCCCAGGGTGGTTTGGCTGCACATCAGCCCTTCCCTGGCAGCCCTTCCCTGTCACTGAGGTACCTGATCCCAAACCAGCACCTTCGCTTTGGCATGAGCAAAAACAAGCCAGATCCCAGGAAAGCAGGGGAGACATTGGCAGCAGGATCAGCCCCAGGATACAGATTCAAAAAAGAACAAATTTAATCCATACCCAGGAGCATGAAAGTGAGCTGATGGGTCCTCCATGTGCAGGGAAGGAGCAGGACCTGAGCTCATTGCAAGAGAGAGATGGATTACAACTGGGATTTGGATTAGGATTGGGATAAGAACCCAACAGCCTCCAAAACCTTTCTGCTGAGCCAGGGGGGCAATTCTGTCCTCCCTGGTATCAGGACTAACACTTGGCAGCTGGATCCTCTCAGCTCCCGGGATCCCAGGGTGGCTGGGCAGGACAGCCCAGAATCACCAAAGCACTTCTCTCCTGGAAAGGGAAAAGCAGATCCAGGGGGATGAATTTGGCCTTCCCCAGGAAGGGGCTGGGTTTGGAGGTGTCCAGGCAGATGTTTCATGTGCCAGAGCCGCAGCCCACCCTCACAGCCCCAGGATGCTGCTTTGGGGTTGTTTTCTCCCCATCCTCACACATTCCAGCTGGGCTGGGAATGTTTGGCTGAAGGTGGGGCCTGGGACCTGCCAGGGGTCTCAGGACCTTCTGGCCTCCTGCCCCCCACCACGAGGGGAGACCCATGGAGCCTCCCCAGGGAGAAGCAGTCCCAATCCCAAAGCACCTTTGTTAATGGGGCTCCCTCATTAATGGGACACCCCAATTTCAGGGCATCCTCATTAATGGGGCATCCACATTAATAGGGCATCCCCTCCTTGGGGTGCCCTCATCTTTAAGGCACTCTCATTAAAGGGGCACCCTTGTTTTCAGGGGCATCCCACCTCCATGACACCCTCATTAACAGAGCACCCTCATTAATGAGACAGCACCATTAATTGGAGATCTTCACTTCTGAGGTACCCTGTTTTTCAAAGTGTCCTTATTAATGGGGTACCCTCATCTCTGGGGCACCCTCATTAATGGACACTCACTTTTGGGGTGCCCCCTTGTCTCCAAGACACTCCCATTAATGGGCCACCCCCATTTCAGGGCACCCCTATTAACCAGACACCTCTGTTAAAAGCTCAGCCCGATTGTGTGACACCTTCCAGGACACCCCCCCCTCCCTTGGCATCCCCCCACAGAGCACCCCATGGGAATGGGGCTGGGTACCCCAAAGGCAGACAGAGCATGCAAGGGGGCGGGGGGCACCCATCACCTCTCTGCCCCCCCATTCTCTGAGCTCCAGGCCTGGCTCTGTGCTCGCAGAGCCAGGAACCAGCTGTGCTTTGGAAAAGAAGAGGAAAAATTGAGTTTTCCTCCTCTGTAAGAATGAAACTGCGGCAAGGAGAAACAGCTCTGGGTCCTGGAGTTGTTGGTGGACTTTCCTCCCTGGGGGAGGATTTTATTCAGTTGATACAAACGATATCTGGGACTTTTTTGATTTTGGTTTCCTCCCGGCAACGGGTGGAGATGAGTCAGAAATCCAAAATAAAGATAAATAAGTTTAAAAATAAAGGGAAGCAAAGGCACAACTCAACTCCCACCCCACTTGTAAATAAATGCTGGAGCTGCTGGATGGAGCTGCAGAGGCTGGAGCCAGAGCAGGAACCCCGAGAGCTGGGTGGTGTTCAGGGCAGGTCCTCAGGAATTTTGGGGCCCAAGGCTGGGTGACGCTGGGATGGATTCCCTGCTGCACGTCCCTGCAGGCCACGGCTCAGGCACACCTTGAGGAGTGTCGCTCCTCAAGGCGAATACCCTGCCTGGGTTACGGTTAACAATCCAGGAGTTTGGACCCTGGAGCAGGAGTTTGGATCCCGGAGCAGGATTTTGGCAGGGCGCTGGGTTTACTCAGGCTGGAAAGGAGCTGGCTCCTCCCGGGATCCGAGAGATTTAACCCTCCGTGTCCCCTGGCCGTGCCCATCCCGGGGTGCCAGCTCAACCTTCCCGCTCAGTTCAATGCACCCGGACACTTCTCCGGGCCAGAAACGCCCCGGGAGGGTGGTCCCGGCTGGGATTTGGGAACAGCCAGCGTGGCTTGGCCAGACACACTGCCCGGCGCTGCTCCTCATCCTCACCGCCACCGCAAACCCCACGGTCCCCGCGGGGGCTTTGCCGAGTGACCCCAGGGCCGCCTCCACCGCTGGATCCCGAGCCAACATCTGGGCAGCGCCTCTCGCAGCTTCCTAATTAAGGAATTCATTAAAACACCTCCCGCGCGGGGGCCGTGCGCCACCTCCAGTGACGCTCTTCGCAGCCCCAAAATTCCCACCACGGCCGGCGGCGCTGGATTTTGGCAGGAGCAGCCGCTTACTCAGGCTGGAAGCGAGCCGGCTCTTCCCGGGGCAGAGTCTGCACCCCTCCGGCCGGCCGGGCTCCGGCTCCACTCCACCGCTCCGGCTCCAGTTCATCTCTCCGGCTCCAATCCACCGCTCCGGCCCCAATCCATCAATCCACCGCCCCGGCTCCAATCCATCAATCCATCGCTCCGGCTCCAGTTCATCCCTCCGGCTCCAATCCACCGCTCCAATCCAATCCACCGCTCCGGCCCCAATCCATCAATCCACCGCTCCGGCTCCAATCCATCAATCCATCGCTCCAGCTCCAATCCACCGCTCCGGCTCCAGTCCATCCTCCCGGAGCCTTTTCCCTCGCTCGGCTCCCCCGTGGGCGCTGCTGGTCCTGGGCACCCCAGGACCCCCGATTCCAGTGCTGGAGCCGGCTGGATCTCGGTCCTCCCTGGAGCAATGGGATGCTGCTGGAGAATTGAAAAAAGAGGTGGAAAAAATATCAGCAAAATAACAGAACAAAAGAAAACAGCTCTAAGGGTGACGGTGCTGCAAGGAGCACCCACACAGGAGTGGGGATACCGTGGGGAAGGGATGTCCTCTCCCTCTGCCCCATGGACCTGGGTCCTTGTAGTTCCAGCACCCTGGAAGCTAGAAATAGGTTGCATATTTTATTATTTTATTCTATTCTATTCTATTCTATTCTATTCTATTCTATTCTATTCTATTCTATTCTGTTCTATTCCACTCTGGGTTTTATCCTTTTAAATTTTATTCTGTTTATTTTATTTTATCTTTTTTATTTATTAAATTTAGTTTCATTATGTTATTTATTTCATTTTGTCTTTATTTGTCTAATTTCTTTTTTATTTTGTTTACGTAATTTTATCTTTCTTCATTTAATTTCCTTGATTTTCTATCATTTTCTTTTTTTTAAATGGCAGCAATTGCTCAATTTCAGCATCTAGATTCCAGAAATTCCCTTTTTAAGGACTGGGACCTCTCTGAGTACAGATCATCCTGGCTGCTGCCCTCAGCCCTGCACTGAAGGGCCCCACGAGGATCCTGCACCTGCAGGGGCTGAATCCCAGTTCCGATCCCACCTCCAGACCCTGGGACGGCTCAGGGACCCTCAGCTCTGTCCTGGCCCCTGGCCCAGCCTTGGCCAAGGTATCTCCAAGCAGAGCAGCTGCGGGGCTGAGGAAGAGGAGGCACCAGCTTGGGTCCTGTTTTCCCCCAGTGTTGGGGAAGATGAAACAGGGAAACCTTATAAATATGATTGCTTGGCAAAAGATTCTGAAAATGTGAAACCTATAAGCGAAGTAGAAACGAAAGCTGGCTTTGAGATGCAGGATACTGAGCCATTAGTTACTAAATAACCAGAAAACAATGGTCCAGCCAGCTGAAGGAGAATCCCTTTTGATTGAACCGTGCCCTTCTGCTGGCTGAGGGATCCAAAGGTCAATGCAGCAAGAGGAAAGAGTCTAAAGAGTGGCTTTTAGAGTTTAAAATGTAACATGGTATGGTAATGCAGTAGTTCCTATAGGCTGTGTGTGGATTCTGTAGGATTTGTGTCCCGTCCTGGTTGGTTGGTGTAAATTAGAACATCCAGCACAGAAGGAGATACAGTGTACTGGAACAGGAACTTGGCTGTCTCACTCGGGCGCGCTTTTAGCTGTGGCTGGCAGCTCAAGCAAAGCTCCTGTACCCATGACCTGTGTAATAAACTGCATGTTTCAAGAGCTGCCCTGGACTCCAGAGATCTCCAGAGAGATCTTCCCGCCTGCTCCTACACCCCAGGACCACCCACACCCTGCAGAAGTAACAAGGATCCCCCTGGGAAGCTGCTGGGAGCATCTCAGGAGGCATCACCACATCCCAGCCACGTGGACCTTGGCCTTCCATCTTCCCTGTCCTTTAGAGCCACTTTGAGAGCTGTGGGATGCCCAGGTGACAAACTGCCCCCCCAGGGATGCAGATTCCTCCAGCTCCTCCTGAGCAGGGAATGGGCACTTCCAGGGATGAGTTGTTTCTCAAACCATCCCTGAATCACCTGGGTTTGTTCTTCCTTTGCCTTTGCCACGTCTGTTGCTGGCACAGACATCCAGCATCTTTCAAACCAGGATGAAAAGTGGCAGGATTTGGGTTGGATTCAGGCCGGAGATGCTGCCTGGGTCTGTCAAAGCCAGAGTGAGTGTCCATGACTCCAGAGGTTGGATACTCTTCTTCAAAATTCACATTTTAGACCAATTTTAGGACCTGATCAACCTGTTCCTGCACAGAAAGTAGTCGTAGATATTCACGTCATCCAAGGGCACAACCCTCCTGATGTCCAGCAGAAGCTGCACTGGCTGAATAGGATGAGTTCCTCCTCCTGCTCAGCTTCCCACAGGAGCCAAACAATAGGGAAGGTCAAACACTGTTGTATTCCTCTAAGGGGGAAAAGGTTTTCCCCCCAGAACCCCTATAAGAGATAGCCACATGGTTTGGTCCTTCTACCCCAAAGACCTTCCCCCTAAACCTGGATTGGCAGAGAGCCAATCTTATCTATCCCAGAGAGTCCATAAAACCCCTAGAGACTTCCTGCCTCTTCCTCTTTACCACTGTCTCTCTTTACCATCGGCCTCTCTTACCATCCTGCCCTGGCCACTCGCCCCTGCTCTCCTGCCTCGCCTGTTACCCCCCAAGGAGGCCTGAATAAAACCATCTCTGCGAATCACCATCTGTGGTAAGAGCCTGTTCTAATATCCTTGTCCTGTCACCTAGGAAATAATTTTCCCCCCAAGATCTCCCTTATACCTGAGCTAGTCAAAGATCCCTGGGGGGTCTGTGGGGGGAGGTTACTTCAAAACACTTTCCATTGCTAATATTTATCAATGGAATTATGTTTTCTGGCAGGAAACAGTTGATTTTGGGGGGGGCAAACAGCTGTTTGTGTCCCAGTCAGCCTGGACCCTGCTGGAAGCAATGCTGGGGGGCCTGGGACACCTGGACTCCCGTCCTGTGACTTCCATGGGGTGTCCATGGGCAGGGGTGAGAGAGGCCACCTGATGGCAGGAGCAGCATTTGGAGTTTTGCTAAAACACGTCACAGTGTCCCTCACTCACCCTGCTCCAAACAGCTCCCAAACACCCTCCTGGGAACTCTGGGCCTTTCTTCCACCCCTCCCTGCCCAGCTCCCACCCCAAGGGAGGAAGGACCCACGCAGGATTCCAACGTGGGAGGAGGAACCTCCCACCCGGTTCCCTGGGAAGCTCCTGCCGTGGGCTCTCCCTGCCCCACACCCCACTGAGGGCAGCTGCTCCCCCTTTCACAACTTCCTCCAGAGCTTCTCCCTCCAGTGCAACACCCCAGGCCCGTGCTGGGCGTCACGTTCCTCACCCATCCCCCTCCCCAGGGGGTTC
>VXBB01003601.1:646083-668967 GCA_013399915.1 Illadopsis cleaveri | reverse complement strand
TTTTTTTTTTTTTGAGAGAGAGTGTCTTTGTTTAATAAGCAATCCACATTTATGTGCAGTCTCACCTTTTCAGTAAAAACATAAAAATTGTTATGGGGCAATCCAACCTGGCAATTATTGTGCTTACAAAACTTAGACCACTTAGTAACTGTTTTATTAACTGTGTCTTGATAGCATGGAATTCTTCCAGAATTGTTTTGTCTGGCATTGCAATGGAGTAAAGGAGTTAGTCACAAGTACATGTGAAATTAAAGCAATAGTTTTAAAGCTGTCTCATCTCTAAAAAGATACCCAAACCAACCAACCTAAAATCCAATCTGTTTTTCAAATAACGAGCATTATTAAATATTTTGTGTTTTGCAGGCAGATCAGTGAGACCAACATTGGATACATCCTCTGACGTACATATCAAATCTTGCACTAAAGTTGTGTGTGGGATTTTTTTGTTTTTATTTTTTGTGGGGTTTTGTTTGGCTTTGTTTTTTAGAAAGCCAAAAGTAGGTACTTTTCTTAATAGATGTATTTTAAAGAAAGGATTTCTCTTAGCAGAGTGTTAATATAGGACCGTAAAAGCTACAGCTTGACCTCTCCAGTTCTGATGCTATTGAGTCATGCTAAAACTATCCTGTTCTGCAGCTGGAACTGCATGAAAATCTGCAGAGTTCTTCATCTAATAGATCTCAAAGTGCTTTGAAAAGGTGAGAAACTCTTTGTCATTTAACAGAGGGAGGAGAAAGCATTCTAATAGGTTAGGTGGTTCCTATTGCTCAGTTGCACAGCAAATGAGTGATCTGCTCGTGAATAGATATTATTGAAGAAATAGATTCTTAACTTTGGGGAGAGATCTGCTTAGCTGAGATGGTCTTTTTTAACTTCTAGGGAATAGACTGTGTATAAGTTGTAAGAATTCAACTATAAATACTGTGCACCCTTGGCATAGATACCATTCCAGCTCTATAAAGGAACTTTGTGAACTACAGCCTGGGTAGAGACAGACATCCTGGTATAAAGTAACATGAAAAGTAAGCTCTAGCCCTTGAACTTAGGAGTGCTGCCTTAGGTCAGCCCTGCAGTTTTGCCTGCTCATGCTTTTTAATATTGATGTTAGATGAACACGTGTGGCTGTTCTTACAGTACCTAGAACTCTTGTGGGACCCGCTTTTTAATCTGACATTTAATGGCTCCTTTTCTCTTTGAGACCATATTCCATGCTATTAGTTTACAGCTGTGGTCCAGGAAAGATGAGGCTTCACTAAGATATACAATACATAAAACACATTTTTGACACATTGCACTGGCAACCCTGTATTGGTAGGCTCTGCTGTCCAGGGAATAAAGATCATTCTCTGCTCTGTGCTTTGAGGCAGCGCTGCTGTCCTGAGAGGGCATTTACAGCATTGTCTGCTCAGAGAAGTGAAGACATCAGTAACATGTTCTTCACAAATTTTGTGTTAGCCAACAGCATAGTTGGCTTTTCTCCTCAACTCTCAGATAATTGGGGCTTTCAGAGAAAAATAGGATTCTAAATATGAAAGAAGAAATCCTTGAGAGAATTTGTTGTTCACAGTATCTAGAAAACTGCTTTGTAAACAGTATTGAAATTTATCACAGTATTTTGGCAACAGCAAACATTGAATACAACCAGATAAACCTAGAAATAGGTTCTTGTGGCTTAAATTGCAAAGTTTGTTTGAGGCTAAGGTGTGTAATGTGACTGGAATATTTCTCTGCCTTGTTGAGATGTTAGAATGTGGGAGCCATGTATTTTAGCAGGATGCTGATACCTTTTACAGTTACTCAGTGTTAGGGTGATTACTGCTTAGCAGAAATTCCCCTGTTACGAAATGTCTTAATTTCCTTTGTCTTTTGTAAGGAAGGAGTCATCTGCCAGGGATTTTCAACAGGAAATTAATAATTCATAGGCAGTGCACCAGGTCCATTTCCCATTTCTTTCTGGGCTGTATAGTCACAATAGGATGTATGTTTGTCACTGTGGAATTGAAATACAACTCTGAATGTACAAAGCTGGCTTTTGTGTTGAATAAGACAATTTTATTTTGGCAGTCACTTTTACTGATTGTAATATTTGACTATTTGTTTGCATAAATTGGGAGTCATGTACGTTTGTTTTGACAGTTTCAGTGCTCTTTTTATGATCAAAAGAAGTCAATAAAAGTCATATTCATGTAGAGAAGTGGTTCAGGACCAAGTTGTTGCTTCCTGTTTGGTTTTTCTAAGCATGGCCTGTGATGCATTTCTCTGCTAGTATGTTTTTATAAATAAAGAGTAATCATATTTTTATGGGTGTGCACATATTTGTTTTCTATTATTTCTGTACTCTTAAATGTCACTATATCCAGAGCACACTATTATATTCCATCTCCTTGGGATGCTTAGTTCTAAGTTGATGGGGCTTGTATTTTCTTAACCTATACTTTGCCCACTGGAAGCTGATTTTTATCCCTTGACTTTCTTGTTAATCTTTACAAGAGAAAGGTATCGACTTTTCTATTGTAATGTAAAAGCAAAATCAGATTGTAAGAATAGTTTGAAAAGAGTGAAGGTTTTTTTAGTTCACTAATGCAGAGGTTGCATCAGGAATTTGCTTAGGTAAAGGTGTTTGTTATTACTTAGATTTTATAAATGCTCATGATTTGGTCAGCATTTTCCAATTTTAGAGGAAATTTATGTCCCAAGGACTTTAAAACTGAAAACACAGGGGAGAAGAGGAGGGATTGAACTTGAAAACTGTTTCAGGGTCCAAGAATTAAAATTCCTTTATTTTATACAGATACTATTTTAAAATGATGCTATTGTTCCTAGAAATGCCATCTAGAAGAAGAATGAGTTGTATCTGTTTTGAAGGAAGAGGAAAAAAAAAAATCCTTAAATCTCCAGTACGATGAATATGACAAAAGGTAGGAAGGTAATGCATATTAAAATAAATAGCAACTTTATTGTACTCACCATGTTTTCCATAGGGTTAGAAAAAGTTAAAAGTATTACATGACTAACATGATTTGATTCTAACTTCAGAATTTCCACAGCATGTTTACTGTGTCCGTTCTGTAATGCAAATACAGCAGTCATCTATTTGCCAAAAAAAAAGGCATGAAAATAGATCTTATGATATTACATGATAACATGCATCACAGGAACAGCATATAGGAACTCTCAGAATTCTGGTAATAAAAGAGGTTGAAAATGGGCATGAAAGACTTTCCTTGACATTTGGATTGTTGATGCTGTCCTATTAAATAAAGGGTAGAATTTAAAAGTGAAGCAAGTTCCATGCCAGTGGTAATTGTGGACTACTGCTCCCTTAAGTGAGTAGTATAAATTGTGCTGTTTGATGTTCTGTTTTGTAGCACAGTAATTATGCTAAGCTCTTTCTTTTGCTTGTGGATCAACTTGAAAACTGTTGATGCTGTGTTAATAATAGCAGCTCTGCGCAAATACTCCTTTTGAAGCCCTAAAACTCACATGCATTTGTAATGTAATCTTGGAAATAGCAGTGCCATTCTATGGAAATTGGAAAATTCTACAAATGCCACAATAGGTGTCTAGTTCTTGTAAACCCATACCACTATTAAAATACACAGCTCTTTATAAAAGGCTCAAATACAATTCTTCAATGGTGTGACAGCTGCATAAATATGAAAGCTGCTGAAGTGGTGTATCATAATGCAAGGGTTTGCAAAACCTGCCATGTTCTGTAGGTGCACTAATACCATTAGATACTGAAGGGACTCTGGCTTCTGAATCTATTTGGATATTCTGAAAACCTCCTTGAAAGGTTGAAACTGACACTGCAAAGAGATATATAAAGTGCACTTCATCCTTCCAAGTGGTAGCTTGAAGTAGGCAGGCTCCTGCTGAAGTGCTTCCTTTGAGGCAAAGTTGAGTTTAACACTTGCGGCCTGCCGCCACGGGCCGGGGCTGTGTGACACGGCTTGCCGGGGCCGCCCTCAGCTACTGCCGCTCCTCCTTCCACAGCTCCCGCTCTTCAGCAGCTTCAGAGGGACATTTCCAAAATCGATGGAAAGGTGTTCCTTTGTTAGCCTTTAACGTGCTGGGGAACTTGCAATTTGCCTTGTTCTGCTTTTAATTCACTGATGTTATGACATCTGAAACTGCAGCTTTTTCGGTGTGAACAGGCCTGAGGCTGACAAAAGCAGGAACTAAGTGCGGCAAGGACCAGAAAATGAGTGAACAAACAAGCAAATTGCAGAACTGCCTGCTTACTTGTTCTAGTAAACAAATATTACTGCAACTCATCTACTGAACAAGTTAGACTGCTCCCTACTCCTTCAAAACTTGCAGAATTTGTACATCAGGTGAGCTGGGGATATATACAAGCAGTGGTCTCTGGGGTCCCCTCAGCCCTCAGCTTAGAATAAAACTCAAATTCATGGTAGCAATAATGTCAACTTATTAAAGCAAAATATAAAAATAGTAGGAAATCTACCATGAATCAAAATATAGCTACTTAGATTTTAGTTAGTGAAATTTGGTACGTTCTATGTATTTATGTATTCTGCATTTTTTATGTAATTCTATTTTTTCATGAAGAACTATATATACAAAGAGAGTCTTTTTAAAAGATAGAGTAAAAACTATTTATATTCTAGGTTGTTTTAAGGATACAGTACTGTAGGTATACTGTTGATCTCAAGTTTACTAAAAATTCACATCTATGGTATAACTTGGAGAAAGCAGAAGGGACATTCTTTTAATTTAAAATTGCACACCAAAAAAAAGTCAAAGTAAAATTTTGAACAGTTTTGATAAGCAAGGCCTGTGGATATTCTGATTGTTGCTTGATTTTTTTAAAATTATAAATATAATAGGTTTTTGAAAATAAAGTAAATAAATAATACAGTGCCCCTCTGACATTTTTTCAGATGAACAATTTTTCAGGAAGATTACAAGGCTGAGTAGTCAGTTTTTGAGAGGTGGAGTATGGTTTAGTTGGTGGGCCTGCTGTGATTGGAATTGATTAATGGGTGTTGTGATAAGCATAGAAACAGATCAGTGGCAGCTTATCCTGCTTTCAGCTGTCACAGCTGTGCCTCTTCACTCTTCTTCTGGCCCTATCACACTCCCTGGCAGCCTTTAAAGTACCTCCTTCCCAGTGGAATTTCTGCAAATCATCTACTCAAATGCCAAGATACCCTAGAAGCAGCTGTGTCTGAGAAAATTTGTTCACATATTTGTTGTGATGAAGAATATTACGTTAGAGAATCCTTTCCTCCTGCAGGAGGAAGCATGCTGTGCCATACCCTGAAGAGAGAGTTAAATGATGATTCTGATGGGCAGATGGGCTCCTTAGTCAAGAACTTTCAATGCTGGCTGGAACAGGAACACAGTTAGCAAACCTGCTGGCTAAGAGATATCACTGCTGCTGCTTGACAGTTGCAATAAATAACCCCTGAATGTTAATTTTATTGCTAATGGCTTGGGAGAAGCAATGCCGTTGCATGTTTAAAATCCTGGTAGCTGCCTTTTTTTGTTGTAATGTTCAAAAGATTTTCAAATGCAGGTTTTAGAAGTTCTGAATGTGTTCTGAAAGTATTTCCCCGGTTTTGTTAATGGGAACTGTGATCTCCAGTGTGATCACTGATGCAGGTAGTTTGATGGGAATCGTGCAGTTTTAACAGAAAATTAGAGGTGTGTGGATTTTATCCAAAATGAAGGTGAGACCCTGAGGTCCCTTCTAAGCTGGCATTCAGTGAGCCAAACTTTTTATGTATCTTCATGGATTTGTGGAGGATAGCCTAGGAATTATGTGCTTTTCAGAGTATGAGACTTAATGCTCTGTAGGATTTCTCTGATTACTTACAAAAATATTTGGTTCATTTTATTGGAAAGTGAATAAGCCTAGAGCATGAAAATAACTGTACTACTCTTTCTGGACCTTTTGTAGATTATAATGCTTAGGTGGTAAATAGTCTTTTTATGAAATCTCTGGGTGCTGTAAATCATTGTTGGCTTCTCTGTGTGCTTCAAATGCCTGAGGCAGCTATCCCAGCATTATCAATAAATATTAAAACATGTTAAAATAAGTTTAGACTCTTTAGGAAAATAAAAACTCACAACTAAAAAAGATGATTTATTAGGTTTCTATTATAAGAGCATGTACAGTTCCTGTGTTGTACATAGAGTCAACTAAGTCACTTTAGTGGGAAACTACTTTTCAATGAGACAAAAAAAAAATCTTATTTCAAATTTTAATTATATTTTACAGAGGAATATATCTAAGATAGTCTTTAAAAATCATGTTATTTATTTATTCTATGGTTATATCATATGTCAGCTGTATCTTGTAATGTCTTCTGGCATATCATACCAAACAAAGTCATGTTACATTAATGACTTGTCTGAGACTGCTTGTCTATAATTCCATGTTCCTTTGCTATAGAGAAAACATGACTCTAAATCTTAAACAGCTTTTGAATTAAGGCACCCACAATTATGATATGATAAAATAGTCCATAAGTTTTTGACTTGGTGCTTTCCGTTTTCTTCATTTAGTGGGTTTTGCTTCAATTTAGATTTGCATGTTCTGCAATCAAAAAAAATTCTTTTAATTCAGTACAACTTCAAAATTCCCTGTTTCTATACTATCTAGCTGCCAAAATTGACTATTTTAAATGAGAACTGATTAAGAAGAAAGAAAAAAATGTGATTATATGTAGTGTAATTGTTAAGTTTTCCACATCTTCATCTGCTACAGAGGGGCTTGTTCTTTGGGAATTCAGCCTGCACTTTTGTCCTTCCTGTGATTTCTTATTTCAAGCTTGATAGAGAAAGCATCCACTGTTGTATCATTTCCTTAGTGCTAACAGCTTTTATTCTCTTCAACAAGTGTTTACAGAAAAGTGTTGATGCTTATTAATCTGTTTCTTGTCTTACAAATGTGCTTATGCATGATTTGTGGTAAAATTGGCATTTCTGACAGCTCTCAGTGTAATCTGCATAGCACAACAAGATTGTTACATTGAGCAGATGTGGCTTGGAGTTGTTATTCTTCGTAATTACCGTCATTAAGTGAAAGCATGTGTCAATCAACTTTGTTCTTTAAACACACCACTCATTTGTGAGACACATGCATCTGCATTTCAGATACAGACTAAAGTACTTGGGTTTGAAATTTATTTCTGTTGTTTCTGTTTAATACAATACTCCATGAAACACATAATGCCCAAAGATGTCAAAGCAACAGATCATCAAGTTAAGAAAGGCTTTACTGGGGGTTCATGTAGATATCATTTTCTTTTTGGAGGGAGAAGAGAGGAGGGTGATAATAATAGATTCATCCTCCTTTTCTGGTGTAAAGGAAAGGCATTTACATTTAATTTTATAAATTCCCAAAGCCACTCTCCTATTTTGATGTTTATGATGTTCTTATTTGAAGGAGGGAGGTTCTGTTTAGTTTGATCATTTGGGGGCAAAAATGAATCTGCACCAGTAAACTGACATAATGCCTTTTAAGAATTAATGTTTGGGTCATTAATGTTGCCAGGATACCTTTTAGGGTCACAAATGTTCATGCTGGTAACAAACAGGATTAGATCAGGAAATTGTATTTTGAGTAGAGTTGAAAACAAAGGGGTCTTAGCTTGATTGCACAACAAATGACAATAGAATCTGACTGCAGCACACAAAAACAAGGAGGTTTGGAGATGACATTCATTTTCTCCTTGTTTCTGTCTATATGGACTTCAGTTCTCTGTGTCAGGGACAGCAGAGATGATGGCACCTGTGTGCTGGGGGTTTGTGGGGTTTTCACCCTGTCCCGTGACGCTTCTTCAGTGCCAAAGGAGCTCGACTTGTATATAAGCCACAAAGGGACACTCGTGTTGAGGTGGAATTGCCTTCAAAATTGGAGGGTATTTTAGCCTCTACCTTTACAATGAAAGCATTTGTTCTGTGATTTTTTTTTTTTAATCCTCCCAAATTAGTGAAAGAGAACAAAACAATTACATTTTTATCCTTCCATTTTCTTTAAGGTCTTTGCCTGCTGCATTAAAGATGATTCTGGTATCCTGGATGTGGTGTGTTACTCGTATCTACTTTTTGACAAAAAACCCCCATTGTATAACTATTATTTGGAGTATTTAATGAAAAAATATTGTCTAGATATAGAGGCACAGAGGCACATAAGACTTCATATGAATGCTGATTATTTTTTAGACCCTAATCATCTTATCTTTACTGAATCTTCTAGAAGTACTGAAATAGAAATTTAAAAGAATCTATTTGAAAATTAGAAGCCAGATTAGCTACAGCCAAAGAATAAATAAAAAAGAACTAGGAAATAACTCTTCTTTTCATTGAATTGTCAAGAAAAAAATTTATTTGCAGTCCAAGTCTAGAGCTGAATATAGAACCAGAAAAAACATGGAACTGACATGGGGAACAGTCTGACAGATAGTGAAATCAAGTGTCTTTTCTGATCTCAACCCTTTCAGTTAAAGAAGAAACTTTCTGACAATCACTTCCATGTTATCTAGTAGCTGTGTAAAACCAGTCACTGGCAAGAGCACCAGGGCTGTACGTTGATTAGTACTTAAATGGTCCCAGCCAATTTTGCATGTTTGGTAAATTTCTTTACCATTAATTTCTCTCCCTGTTGATGGGGATGATATGTGGCTACTTGGAGTTTATGACCATGCTGATAAAGCAGTTTAGCAGTGTTGGAAGTCCCACAACATTGCAATCTGGGGGCAGAGGAAACCCTCGCTGCCTCTGTGACTTTGGCTAATTGTCCATTATACTTGCAGACTTCCAGCTGTGGAAGTGACTGGACCTCTATTGGAGCAAAGTGCTGGGAAGAAGATTCCCTCATACCCTTTAAATTTAATATAATTTTGTTCAAAATAAGGAATTGAACTGCTGAATGGACTGGAATTCAATGTGCCAAAAACTGCCTTATGTAGACCCAACTATAAGCATGAGATGTGAGATGCCAAGGCAGCTTGCAGTGGTGCTGTGCTAACCAACCCTATCACTCCTTGTTTGTGAGGAAGGTTGTAGAAGCTAGGATGTCTTGATTTTACTTACCTCTGCCCTGATCTCCTGGGCTAGTGAAATTCAGGGTAGGTGTTCTGCTATTTCTTGCATGGCTGCCTTTTCTTTCAGCTTTTTCAAGTATAAGATATGAATAAGGAAAACTTCCCATTTTCCTCAGTGCAGAGAATTGTACATGAAGTACCATATAAATGCCAGTTATCTAGTATTACATTTTCACATATCCTGATAAAAGAAAATTTGCTATCAAGGAGTAAGGGTTCATTTCTGATGCTTTTTCCTAATTAGTGGTTTTCTTGCTCTTGGAAGTCCTCATAGTCCGTACATTGTTGAAGATAGTGTTACATCAGCTTTTATGTTTTGTTATATAATTTATTTTAAATGTTTTAGAACATCTGTGTAGTATCCAGTAAAGAAATGCAGGACTGGACAGTGCAACACACAGTGTACAACAGACATAGTCTGCTTCTGTGGTAAACCCCAGCAACTCTACATTTCCTGCAGGCACACCTATTCTTTCTTGCATATTGTTTTAATTGTTGAACTTTCCAGGAAACTTGTCAGATACCAGCTTTATTTTAGTTATTCTACCATGTTATGCTTTCAGTTACTTAAAATGTAAGGAAATATTACATGGAGGTAATGAAAATAATTAACTTTAAAAAGTGATACAGGCTTTTATGTATTTGATTTTATTTTGGCTGTTTACTTGGGTTTCAAATGTTAGTATATTTTTACATTAGTTACTCTGCTTTAGAACATGTTTTATTTCTTGATGTTAGGGTCCTTTTATTTATTTACATGTATAAAATGCACCATTGTTTAAACACAATCTTTGCTCACTAAGATAACATTTTCCTGGCATGTTGGCAGAAATAAGAGAAGAGAATAATCTGAATTGCACACTACATGCAAGTAGAGCAAATATTTTCTACAGACTAGGTTTTAGTATTTATATTTTTTTTGAATCTGTTGTATTTTAGGGAAGTAGTACTATTGTTCTGCTGGGAGAAGCTTTTGTATCTTCTTGAAGCGGGTGAAATAAAATATTTAAGTATATCTGAAAAGAGAAGTAGATGCCTGGCCTTCTGACCACTGAGTTCCTCTGAAGCAGAAGCTACATTATGAAGAAACTTCTTCTTGAGATGTTCTTAAGGTTATTGTTATTTAAAATAAGCTGAAGGCACATTTTTAAAAAGCTTTGCTTTGGGTTCACAAGAAACAATGTGCTATTAGGCTATATTTAACAAAAATTTCTATATCCTTATTTCAACCCTTAGTGCTTGTATGGAAAACCAGCAATAATTAGCATCCATTTTCGAGAATTTAGAACTCAGAAGAAGTTTTACATTTTAGGTACTAATCCTTCCTTTTCCCTTTGCCCCCATGATATTATTTAAATGGAGAAAGGCAGCTGAAAACATCCTTGGTTTTGTTTTCAGTTAAATATCAGAGTAATTTTTTATACTATAATTAGAAGCAATGAATAGACTCAAAGGTCTTTCCAAGAGTAAAGGATTCTATGGTTCCATGAAAAAAAAATCCCACTTTTGTCAGGGACTTCTTATTTTACTATTATCTTGGAAACAACCAACGTTATTTTCTTTGGAAATGGCAGCAAAACAGAACATAAATTTATATCACTTTAACTTATTTTCAATACAGAAAATTAAGAGGTTGAAAGAGTAGCTTAAGTTACTCTTATGCCCTGAAGCCATATAAGCTTGGAAGTTAAGAAAAGCATAGAAAAAAGATGTTGTTTGTAAAGATATTTCAGTGGTCCGTGTGTGCTCAGAGATAGGCTTTTGTAGACATTCAGTGGAATCCATTTCTGTTATGCATGTTTTATTTATTTTACTTTTTAATGTAGAACCATAAACAAATTTAGCAGTAACTATTTAGGGATGTTGTAAGTCTCTAAAATGGGATGTGTTTGAAATCTGGAGCAGGCATATGTTGTGTTGAGAATAGGAAATTTCTTGTAAAAATCCACCTATTAGGGCATTTTCTCCTCTTGAGGTGCATATATAGTTTTCATGAATGTTAATGAGGTTTATAGAACTGCAAAGGAAAATGTGCACCAGAGTATATGTTGTATATGTGATATTAACATCCCACAGGGCTTTGGTATTCTCCTATGTGCTATGGAGCCCAGAGATGCACAAAAGACCAGCCTAAGTCTGACATTTTGTTTGTTGTATTTGGCAAAATTGCTTTTGAGTGTAATTAGCTCCTGACAAACCTGTTCCTGTCCTGTTTTGGCAGCGGTCTGGATATTTATTGATATATGTACATGTGAACAAATTTACTTGCCTAAATATGAATTGACAGCTGAAAGCAAGCGTTGGCTTTCCCAATGGTTTATGCTGGGTTAAATTGGGATTACTCATTGTTTTAACTGTCGAAATTTCACTTTTTGTATTCCCATGACTTTATCCTTGTTGTGCTTGAATACTAAAATTATCTTCAGAATATTAATCCAGTGTCTTTAATCCTTCATTCAGTAGCCACAACTCAAACAGTTTTGCTTGAATTTAAGATCTATTCCAAAATGCAAAGGAAGCATTTTACCTGTGGATAATGAGATCTGACAGTACCTGAGCTGCAGAAGGAGATGAAATCACTATCTATAGAAAATAATATTTTTTCTACATATTCAGTTTAAATGTGTGCACATCCTGGTAGCTGAAACATCTGTTTCTAGCTTGTTGTTCCTCATGGCTGCTTCTCAATTGGATTTCCTCAAGCAGGTCCAAAGCTTGTCACCTTAGCCAGGGTCTGTTAACTATCACCACTGGCCCCACATTAAGTAGGAGGTTCAGGGCTAAGCTAATAACTCTCCTGCCTTTCTGACTGATCACAGTGATTCTCCCTGTGGCTACTTATCATGCTGTGCTCCTATGGGAGGGTTATCTTCTTTGTCTCTTCTTCAGCTGGGAATTATTTTTGTTTTCTTCATTCCTAAGTTTTCAGGTGCTAATCCTGAAAGCCTTGTCACTTTCTGAAGCAGCTGTTTGATTGCCACCCATTATTTCTCCCTTATCAGTTTCATGCTATCTCTCATTTAAATTTTGCTGTTTTCCCTTTCTCTGGCTGTAAATGTCGCTGCCAACTTTCAAAGCAGAAGTTGTAACTAGACACGAGGTGGAATGGATGCAATAGAAACATGAACGTAATGCTAGTTTGTGTGAACCTTGAATCAATTCCTGTGTTATCACAGGTGAAGTGATTTTCATGATTTTTGCTTTAGTGTATAGTGCTGCTTAACATTTTTACATGTCCTGTGTAGCTTATTAGGCTGTACCTACCATGAGCTTTGTAAGAGAGCTCAGGAGAGTTGAGTGAGAGAGAAGAATCCGTGAAACTGCTGGTTTGTGTCATTGCCTGCCTCGGGGCCTCACGGAAAGCAAGAAGTCTATGGAATTGGTTTGGTTGGCTTTAATGGGCATTGAGTAAGGTCCAGAATGAATATTTGGGTATTCAGTGGAGGCTTTTTGCTTGTTGAGAATTTTAGAAAAGATGGTGGTAGTGCAGGCAAATCCATGTGTCTTCCCCAGAAATCCTTCTGTGGAATTATAGAACGAACTTTAATCAGATTTGAAAAGGATATCAGGCTTCATATAATGGGCCAACACTTTGAGAATGTATACAGTAAAAACTAAGTTTACTTAATTCTCCCATTGGGGTCTGATGATCTGTTTTGGCTTCTAAATTCTCCCTGTCCTGGGTATGATGGTTTATGTTACCTGTATTAACTGTTCACTTGATAAATGGAAAAGACACTGATGTAAAGTGTAAGTTTGACAGAGTTTGTGTTTCAGGGAAAACTCAAATTGTGTGGGGCAAAATTCGGCAAAGAGAAACAATATTGTTATCTCTCCTGTATTTAAGTCTGGAAAAAAGCTTCCTGGGTCATGTATTATTACTGTGGAGAAATGAAATGTTGTTTTACTGAGTGAAACTAGTCTGTCATCCTGTTCAGTTTTGGTTTTTGTCTGCATGTGAAGAGATCAACACAAGGACAACCCTGTGTTTGTGAATGGTAGCTTTTCAAATTGAAAACAAGGGTAAACGTTGTATAACCCTCACACAGTT
This sequence comes from Illadopsis cleaveri, assembly GCA_013399915.1. Classification (NCBI taxonomy): domain Eukaryota; kingdom Metazoa; phylum Chordata; class Aves; order Passeriformes; family Timaliidae; genus Illadopsis; species Illadopsis cleaveri. The sequence goes on along the minus strand of VXBB01003601.1, from coordinate 655,839 downwards.
GTGAGAGTTTTATTATACTGTACTGTACTATACAGTTTTATTTTACTGTACTATGGTTAGCTTGGGATTAGTCAGATCGGTCACAAAACGTGGTATAAGCAGGGACATGAAAATATGGCCCCTCAGTGAACAGCTACTTTTTCATCCTAACAGGATCTGCTTGCTTTCACTTTATCATGCCAATAATTGTGAAGGCTGAACTGAGTTATTAGGCAGTCCTGAAAAATTTTAATGATTTAAAATAAGATTTCTCCCAATCTATTAAGCAGCAACTGTATTTTCAGTCCATGATGTAGTACTGCAAACTCTTAGGTCCCTTTTAAAGGTTGTGAAATGAAGGAAAATTGGTGATGGCAGAAGATGAGAAATGGAATCTGAACTGAGATGTAGCCCAAACAAGAGTGATCCCCAAATTGTTCATGAGGTAAGTCTTACAAGGTTGCATAGCATATGGCAGAAATAGTTGTAAGTGAACACAAGAGAACAGCAATGACAAAGAACCTTGAAGACTGAAATGTGAAAAAAATAATGGCAAAATTAATAAGGAGAGATGACTGGGAGAACATTACAAGAAGAGGTAGGGATTTCTGGGAAACATGACAAAATCGACAAAAAATCAGAAAGCAATTGAGCACCCAAACCTCTGTGCATTCCAGACAGACATGGCAGACAGCAGGACAAGAGAATAAGGAGTCTCATCATAAAAGTTCTCTTGCCAATTAGTAAACTGTTTTTAAATTTCTTCCTTTAATTTCTTGCTCGCCTATGGGTAGTCATTTCATTGTTTCTTACTGTCCTTTAGTCATAGTGTCCTTCTGAATCTCATCCTTTCTGACCCATCCTCCTCTTCCATTCTTAATTTATTGTTCTAGTTTTCCTGAAATATCTGAAGCTCTCTTCTTTAAACACTGTATTTGGGTCACGAGTGGTGTGGAAATATTGCATTGAAAGGGCTACTAGAAGTAAATTCTCGTCAGAATTTTTTTCAATTTTTGTTCATTAATGTTTAAATATTTAGAATATTATGTAAGTACAAAACATTACTAGCCAAGATCTGACTATAACTTACTTCAAGTCTCATTCCTAGCTGATTAAATTAGGACAGTGATCTACGTGGCCAGCTCAGCTGAGCAGTGCCAGGCAGGAGATTTATTATTTCAATCACTAAAACTTGCTGGGGAGTTCAGTGAAACTCCCACCCAACGTAATGGCCATGTTTTGGTTTAAGTTGCCTGTGGTTTATTCTCTACAGAAAGTCTGAACTAGGCCACTTGAACAAAATTATGAAACTGAGAAGCCTGTATTTCTTGCAGGTTTTTTATCTGCAACATCAAAATATATTTAATAGGAATAGATTGAGCATTACAAATACTGACGAAAGTAAACAAAAATAATATTTGTCTTTCTCTGATAGTCTGTATAGTCAATTAAGCACACAGAATACTAAAAAATATTGCTCAGAATAAAATAAAATACTGCTTTTTAAAATGTATTTTAATTAATTCTGCAAATATCAAAAATATGACACTGACCATGTAGAGGAAAGAAGGGAATAAAGAAGGAAAAGACAACAGAGAAGTTATTAATAGATCTGTAATGATCAGAAGTTTACTCTAGGGTTGAGGTAAAACTTAATGGTTCATAAATAGCAAATTCATTATGTTTTTAATACTCAGGTTATATTAACGCTATATAACATCTTTATGGTACCATTAGTACCACTTTATCCTAAACTAAGTTTGGAAATAAACATTTCCAAATCTTTTATTTCATGGAACAATTGGCCAAATAAATTATTTTTACAATAAATACTACCTGGTTAGTGCATGGCTCCTTCAATCATAAACAGCCTTATAAATGTTTTGTGCCAACTCTTGCACAGAGTTCTTAAATGTTAACAAATTAATTTATTTTAAAGGCCGTATCAAGGTGAAAACACCAGGGCCTTAGGCAGAAGGACAATACATCACAGAGCCATTTCTCATTCAGTTACAGTAATGGCAAAGGATATGTTAAGACATAAAATGTGATACGGTTTGTTAAATATTCATTTATAATTTGCATTCATTATTAAATCATGTGTTAGAACTAATCTTTAATCTCAAAAATACATAATGTGTCATGAAGTCTATTTGAAAGCATAACAATAAATATTTTATGCTTTTTATGTTGCCTTTTAAAGGTTGACTAGAATACACCAAAACGCTTGTCATTAATGTAATTTAATTATTCTGAGGAGATTTGGTCTATGCTGATGTTGATTTCAATAATTTATTTCAACCTTTAGGTCAATATAAAATAAATACCTGTTTAGGAGATGGGCTATTGTATGATTAATGACAATTGAGCTCCCCCAGCCCACCACACAACACTGTAGCTCATTGTCTGAAACCTTGCGGTGCAATGCGGTAGCTCCAAGAGGTTGATTTTCCCGAGGTCCTCAGCAGTTTGCTTGGTGATTACAGTGCAGCTGCTTCACTGCTTGTGGCTGCTGGAGATCTCCTTTATATGACACAATAGCTTAAACATTTGTACTGCTGGGAGCTGCACTGCCTGCAGTGTCGTATTTGCTGAATATCCACGGAACTGCTATTCCGTTTCCAGTTCACATTCCTGAGAAGAAAAGCCTGTGTGAGAGGGGTGAGGGTGACGGAGAAGTGATTTGTATTATAGGAGACTGGGAGCTACTCAACGAACCATGTAAAAACAGTTCATTAAAATGTTGATGTGCTTGGCTGGTTAATGCAAAGAGAGCTTTATTGCTGTCTTATAAAACCTCAGTAACTTCAGGTTGGAGTCAGATCAATGCATCCATAGTAATTCAGACAAATACCCAGTTTAGGCTAAGAACCACTAAAACAATTGGCAAGAAATAATAATCTTCCAAACTGGAAGCCACTTGAATATTTATCTGGTACAACTACAGAATATCCATACTTAAAAAAAGATTTTTGGACAGAGCTACCATGTGTTAAGATTTCCCTGGAAGCCTTACGTGTCTGTTAGGTGGGATCTGAGGTGTTTGGACATTTCCTAATTCTGCAGCGCTTGTGCCAAGGCTCTGGGAATAGTTGGGATGCTCTTAAGGTACGTACTGTGTCCTGTGTGTGCCCTTTACACCTCACCATATATACAGCTCTGGAAGAATTCTGCTTATCCTATTTTTGGAGGCTACTGCAATGAAAAAAGAAGTTAAGCCTCTGAATTATACTTGCCATTTAACTGTTGACTTGATGTAGGAGTAAGAGCTTATTTGAAAAAAACGACATCAGTGAAATGGCTTTGTTTGTTAGTTTGTCCTGAAAAAAGAGTGTGATTAGACTGGTTAGATGCTATGGGATTAATATTAGCAAAAGTAAATCCACAGTAAAATGAAGTTTCCTGGTTCCTGTTAGAGGCAGAGAAACTACAGTTCTTCACACCAGCTTAGCAGGCAACTAGCAAAGACACTCTGCAAGGAGAATGTGACATCCTGGAGATTGTCCAAAAGCAAAGAAGCTGGCCTGCATAGGAACCCGCAGGAACATGGGCAGAGCTGTCTCAGAAACTCACAATGAATTGGGTGGTGATTAATAAAGTAATGAAGCAAACTTCCCTCCCTGAAAAGCAATGCTTTCCTTGAACAGTAGGGAATATTCTTATTACATTCTTCTGAAAACTGCTCGGAGAGGAAAGGAGTCTCTTTAAAAGATGCATAGTCAGAGCAAACCCCAGACTCCTAATCAGCCACATCCTCTCCCCATCCTTCTGGAGAATATGGACCATCAATTTCCCCATAAGATGAAGGGGAGGCAAAGCAATAGTTTAGCATCCTATGCATTATCTCTCTTTTTATGATTACAAATAGAACACTTATGTTCACTGACCCATATCTCATACCAGACATCAGTAGCCAGGTCCAGATTTAGGTTATTGTTCCAGCATGGGATTAGGCCATGTGATCAGAATCAAATTTATCTAATATGATCACTTGATTGTGACATTTCTTGCTGGGGCTGTACTTATGCACAGCTGAAACTTGAAGACATACAGCAAATGCTCTTAAGGCCCAAAAGTACAGTTGTCAGTGCTTTCACAATGAGCTTCAGAAAGGTTGAGGAGACACTCTCTATTGGGTTAATTAAGCTGTCCTTTTGCTTGCAAGTTTAAAAGGAAAAAGTGAGTTTGCTGCCCATGTGGCTTTCCCAAACTCTTTCAGCTGTAGCTCTAAGCTTAAATGACCCTCAGTCCTGCAGCATATCAACTTGATGTATATAATTGATTGCTAAACATTTTTTTCAGCTTGTTAAAGGGTAAGGCTAAAAAAAAAAAGTAATATGTGAATGTTGATTGAAGTGCTTTTGTAGAGAGGGGTCAGAGATATTAACAAGTTAAAAAGAAAGTGTGAGCTCTGCTGTGGTATGGTACTTCTAACCTGTACACTTCATTTTGGATAATTGATCCCACATGTTTACTCTAAGGACATTTTTGTCAGGTTTCAAACTGCAAATATTAGAATTTAGAGTAGGGTGTGCTCCAGTAAGGACACTATGCAGAATACTCAGCAATGTAGATTGCTGGTATTATAATGGCAACCATTATAAAAGGAATAATTACAGTAGCTTGTAATTGTGTGATGAGGGAAGAGGAAAAAATATCAAGGTGTAAAACCTCAGAGTAACAGTAAAGCTGAAATAGATGAAAACAGACATTCAAATTATAATTCTCAGTAATTTTAGTTTCATTATAATTTGTGGGGCTTTTTTTAGTAATTGACATAGAACACAATGTGTTTTTCAGGAGTTTGTGGTATCTAGGCAAAAAATAGAGTCTGTCACAAAATCTTTGTAGCTCTTTTATTGAGAAAGGAATGATGCTGTTGCATGAACAGACTGAAAAACATTCTGACTGTACCTCCAGGAGGTTTTTACAGTGACTGGGTATCTGCAACAGAACAAATGGTTTATAAGTTTGTTAAAAGGCAAAGAATAATTACCCAGTCCTTGTCTGGGAAACAATGCCTCCAAAGTTTAAAAAGCACAACTTTCTAATACCGATACGATTTTCTATATTGTTTTTTCTTTAAATTATTAGTACTGTTAAAGAAAAGGTGAGACTTGCTAGAGTTGCCCAGCCAAGTTATTATCAATGAAATTCACAGGGTTGGTAGGAAAGTTTGGTCATTGCTATTTCTCTCTAGCTATGCCATTTAAGGCTAATCACAAAAACTCATTCACTGTGAGTTGTACACAGACACATCTGACAGTGAATATAAACTCAGAGCTTTGTGTATATATTGTTGAGTAACCAATGCAGAAAAGCAAGTTTTAGTTTACACCAATCTAAGCAGGATTTGAAACAGTCATTTGGGGCTGCAAAGTGGAATGTTTATTGTACAGAACTTTGGAACTCTTCCCTTCCTCTCCGTAGCTTGGTTTGTGTGTTTTTCCTAAAAAGTCTAAATGTAGAATCTTTATTATACTGAATACTTTAAAAATAGATTGAGACATAATTTATTCTCTGGAATGTGGTACTTCAACAGTTATTTTTCAAAAGAATATTGTATATTTGTATCTATTGGAAAAAGGACAGAGTATTTGTCTGGATGGTAAAGTGGAGCAGGCATTTGATATTATTAAGTCATAACATTATTTAAATTGGTAATAGCATCTGTTAATTAGATGTACCACTTTTAAAAAAGAGATTCAACTGAAGTGATTTATTTTAAAAATTGCTGAAGAAGATATATTTCACTTTTGAGATTTTAGTTTATTTTTCATGTAATCTACAACTATAAATGTTAGTAAGATGACCCTAATGTTATTTCATTTCCCCCATTTACCCATAAATAGGAACAATGCTCTCAATATTGTAAGTTTTATTGTGATATGTTTAAAGATAAGACAAAATGGATTTAATTAAAAAAACCCCAGTCATTATTAGGGTACTACTTCTAAAAGGTTTTGACTCTGTCACAACTTTTTAGCTGCAAAGGACAGTATGAGTTAGCTAAAATGGACTTAGAATCAAAACCAGACAAAAGCTACACACAATAAATCCTATTGCAGAGGAAAAATGATTGGGAAAGTGACAAGAGGAAACGAGAAAAGAATATCTCTCTTAACCATGGTCTGGTTGTTTTTATTAATTTTGCAGAGAATTATCAGTAAGACTTTTATTTTAACTGCGCAATATCTTGATAATACATAATTATCTATGTGCCTAACATTAAGTTGAAAGCTTTGTAACTCAGTCAAAATATTTCTAGAATAAGTTTCATTTAAGACAGCAGAACAACAGTGAAGTTAGAAACATGTTTGTGTCTTTTTTTCATGACTAGCCCATGTCTATTCTCTATGAAATTGATGTCAAAAAAGTATTATATATTTTCAGTGGGAAATAGAAGGCTGCCCTCTACTATCCTTGTCAGGACGTCGTATCCCTTTAATCATACTTTTCATTTCAGTACATTGAAATTTCCGTTACCAAGGACAACATCATAAATAAAAGTGTTTGTGAAATTTTTACCTGCAGCTTCCTAACTTTGTGCATTAAGCATGAGACTAGCAGAGAGGTGGTCAAATGTGAAAATTTATAATCATTTATTACGTACGGCTGAAGCGAGAAGGGAATAAAAGCGTGAAGGCATACATCTATAAACTGGAGCAGAAAAGCTTAAATGAAAAGTAAAGTGAATTTCTGTGTCTTGTCATAAAGTAATGAGAAGCTAGAGCTTTATTCATAGCAACCCAAGATGCATTTACTCTCAATCTAGCTTTAGCAGTAAATGCTTCCCTGATGTATTGCTTCGGACTTACAAAGAAATATTTGTGCTCTACATAATAGTATAGTTAGGAGAATTACTGCATGGCTGAGGAGATTCTATAAAGGTTTATAGCTGGTGCTGTTACTGTAATTTAATCACAATGTAGCTAATGTAGTACTTTAATATCACACGTTACTTTTTTATTTACCATTTATTAGTAGCTGACAGTCAATCATCACCACATCATAAACAAATCACGCAGGATTCTGTAGGAACCCTGAAGTTCCAGAACAGATGACTGTAGCTCTTACATGTGCTCCATAACGAACTAGACATCAAATTATTTTTTAATGGAGTAATCATGTAAGTCAGGGTTCTTGTTTTCATTCAGTTCATCAGTCAAAGAAAATATTTTAAGCTGTAAATACAAATAGTGTTGCACATTGTGCATACATGTTTGAGTTAGCACACCAACCTTCTACAAGGAATACAGGAGAATGCCTTCAAAAACATGAAGATTTGGATAAAAGACACCGTGTACATACTGATGGATGCATTTATACAGACTGAGAATTGTGCTGTCTCACTTTCAGCCACCTTTTTGTTAGATTTGATCTGATTTGTAAATGGAGAAAGTAAATGTAGCAGTGCTCTTGAGGCACTGAAATCACAAAAAATATGTTGTGATAAGAAGGATTTTTTTATCTTAAGAATGATAACTTTATTGTCCTTTTAGATGCACTGTAGGATCAATTTATCTCAGATTTGATTTCATGATCAGGTTTTAGTACAGAATCACAGTATTTCTCTGAAGTCACTGGTGTTAGTAAAATTAAATGCTGATTGGCACTCTGAAAGTGCTGCCTCTTTGGACTGAAACCTGTGCATCTCTTAAGACCCTAAAGATCTTTTAATTGCAAACAAAATCTTTGTTTTCCAGTCCTCTCCAGCTGTGGGGGAATGACAGTAACCAACATCAGACTGCCATGCTGATTAACATGTAGCAGTAATAAGCCCCTCAGAGATGTGTATTTGTGGGCTATTGGTGCATGTCCTGGGTATGCTGCAAGGGAACAGCCTGAACACCAAGGGCCTTCAATCACTTGAAAGGCTTGCCAGAAAGTCTAGTAATGCACACCCTGGCATGGCTTATTGCTATTAGAATATGTCTCTTTAATTCAAATTTCATGGAATTTACCCTTTGATGGTGAAGAATTATTCCTAGAAGAAAAATGTGAAATATTTGGAGGAGGTATATGGGAAATCCCCCTGCTTTGCCATTAAATAAATTAGAAGATTAAATCTCCTCTTTCATTCAGCATTGCATTGCTTATGTCCACAGGCTCTCCAGACCAACTGGACATTTTCAAATATTAAATGTGATGTAAAGAGATTGCTGGTGATTTGACTTTTCTTAAGTGACTTTAAAAAACCAAACCAAAACAACTCTCCCCGTTTTGCTATTGGGAGAACCCTGTGAGCAGTCTTTTCCCTAAAATTACTGGACACATATTTTAGGTCCTAGTAAACATTTGAGTTTGTTTATGTATTTATTGACCCTTTGATATATTTTTAAAAGGAAACTGAATCACTCTGTATCCCTTGTAGTTAGCTCAAGTAAATGGATAGTTGTGCCAAGTGCAGCCAAATGAAAATGGCTACTGAATATTTAAACATAGAATTATTGGTAATATGTTAAAAAATGTGAAAGGGAGACACTAGTAAAAAACCATCCTCATTTCTGTCTCTAGCTTCCTTTTTCTTTTGAATGGCTCTTTGTGTACAGTCACTTCCAGCACATTCTCCAGTGGTCTCCAAAGATCCAATTTAAATCACACTGCTCAGAGATCCATTATGTGCTATTCTGACTTGTAACTTCTAAGGGCACTTTCTGGTTAAATTGACAATATATTGAACTTCAGACACTAACCTCTATTTTTGAAAGGAGGATTTAATGCATTCAGGTGCATTCAATTAATGCCATTGTATCCATATCTATTCAAAACCTGTATCGATCCTTGAAAGCTGTAGAGAGATTGTTTCTTTACAGAGTTATTTTTAAACAATTTTTCTGCTGCCTACATTTGGGACAAAATTCCTGGTATTTAGTCCTTCTGTTCTAATCTAATTTTATTGTACCTGCCTGAGCAGCCTGATGCAGTCTCCTAATTGATACTTTTCTTCTTTGACTCTTTCCTTGCCTCATGTTGTCCTTAGCTTTCCTCACAGACCTGCTGATCATGCTGTCCCTGTATTGCTCTGTCTCTCACCTGGAGTGGCTGCTTTCCTTTCCCTGCTAATCACATGTCAGATGTTAAGAGGGGTGCCACTATGTGAGGAGTGGGAAGGCTGGCAGGAGAATGTGCCAGGACAGTTATGGATGGTCACTGGGATCTGAAAGAGGTGCTGCAATGCAAAGTGAGATGAGTCTTTGGAATATAAATCTTAAATGTCTGCTTTTCATAAAATATGTTGTTAGAGCACTCTGTCTCATTTACAAGCTAATGTGGTAATAGACCCTATTTTCTTTCCTTTCCACCTTAAATTTGCTTAGCTGAATTATGAATTATTTAGTGCTGGGCAGAAATTAAAACTTGGTTCAACAGAAATGTTGCATGAACTTGCATTGAATTCTCAGACTGTTTTTTTCAGAATGAACCTTGAAAGTGTGGGTTGGTTTTAGGTGTGAATAATTTGGTTTGATTTGGATTTATCCACCTTTTAAAATATCTTTCTGTGAGGTCTTTAAAGACTCCTAAATGAAGCCAAATGAAACTTAAAAGTTTTGGGAGTGTCTTTTATTGGGGGTGGAGGCGTGGGGAGAATGGATTGTTCCCTTAAAACCCTCCCCTCCACAGTTAAAATGTTTTTATTAATTTTGATATGAGAACAGAGAACATATGCATTTTGGGTCAATCCTGAAGTATCAATTAATTTCAGCACCTATTTTGAGACAGGGATTTAAAAATCACTTATTTATACAGCCATACAGTTCAATGATTTTTTTTTTT
>VXBB01003601.1:613917-636308 GCA_013399915.1 Illadopsis cleaveri | reverse complement strand
GAGCCCCCGGCGCCTCCGCCCCCGCAGGACGTGACTTTCAAGAAGGAGCCGGCGGGAGCTTTCCCCTCCGCGTCCTCCTCGCAGAGGAGCCCCTGGGGCTTCCTGCAGTCCCTGGTGAGCATCAAGCAAGAGAAGCCCAGCGAGCAGGAGGAGGAGCAGCAGCCGCAGCACCATCACCACTACGGGGGGCTTTTCGGGGGAGCGGCGGAGGAGAGACCCCCCGGCCTGGGCAGCGGCGATGGAACCGGCCAGAGCGTGATCCAGGACCTCAGCCTTCTTCACCACCTGCACCAGCATCCCCACCGAGACCTGCTGCTGACCGGCAGAGGCGAGGGCGCTCCAGGGAGCGCGGGTGAGCCAAAGCACGACGCCCAGGTCAAGAAGGCAAAGAGGCCAAAGCCAGAAACTCAGGGAATCAAAGCCAAGCGGAAGCCAAGCGCTTCATCCAAACCCCCCCTGGTGGGAGATGGGGAAGATGCCGTCGCGTCCGCCAGCCAGAAACCTCACGTCTGCGAACACTGCAGTGCTGCCTTCAGGAGCTCCTATCACTTGCGCAGGCACGTGCTCATCCACACCGGGGAGAGGCCTTTCCAGTGCAGCCAGTGCAGCATGGGCTTCATCCAGAAGTACTTGCTGCAGAGACACGAGAAGATCCACAGTAGGGAGAAGCCTTTTGGGTGTGACCAGTGTAGTATGAAGTTCATCCAGAAGTACCACATGGAAAGACACAAGAGGACGCATAGTGGAGAAAAGCCATACAAATGTGACACTTGTCAGCAGTATTTTTCAAGGACTGATAGACTGTTAAAGCACAGAAGAACATGTGGTGAAGCCATAGGTAAAGCAGAGCCCGGATCATCAAATAGCATGGGTAGTTTGGCTGCATTGTCTCAGGGAAATACAAGTTCCTCAAGGAGAAAAAGTAAAACAAAAAGTACATCCACTGAAAACAAAGGAAACAAGTGTAGCAGCAAAATAGCTGAATCTCAAGTTACAAGTAATGTGGCCATGCCAAGTTATGCAGTTGATATTCCTATTGTGTCTTCCAGTGGTGGTCTAGTTGGCACAGGTGTAGAAGAACTTCAGAAAAAGGTGCCAAAATTGGTCTTGAAAAAAACGAACAGAAAACAAGCAGACAAAAATTACCTTAATTTTGTATCACCACTGCCAGATATTTTGGGGCAAAAACCACTGTCTGGGAAACAGAGTGGCTCTCTAGGCCTAGTAGCCAATACCGGTGTAGAAACTATTGGCCTTCTCCAAAGTGCAAGTGGTAAACCGGGTCAAATAAGTAGCAATTATGATGATGCCATGCAGTTTTCAAAGAAAAGAAGATACTTACAAACTGCAAGCAGTAACAGTGCCTTTTCACTAAATGTTGGACACATGACTTCCCAGCAATCCGTCATCCAGTCTCCAGGTGTTAGTGTTATGGATAACGAAGCTCCTTTATCTCTTATTGATTCAGCATCTTTAAATAATGAAATAAAGTCTTGCCATGACAAGTCTGGTATTCCTGATGAAGTCTTACAGAGCCTCTTGGACCAGTACTCTCACAAATCGGAAGGCCAGAAAGAAGATCCTTTCAGTATCACTGAACAGCGCGTGGACTTGCACACCTCAGGAGAACATTCAGACATGGTTCAGGAAGAAAACCTGAGCCCTAACTCTCAAACAGTTTCAAATGATAAGGCAAGCATGTTGCAAGAATACTCAAAATACCTCCAACAAGCCTTTGAAAGAACAAGCAACAGCACTGGTTTTGCTTTTGGACCCAGTTTCCAGTTTGTTAGCTTGTCCTCTACTCTCCATAACCACACTCTGTTTCCAGACAAACAGATATACACTACATCTCCACTTGAGTGTGGCTTCAGCCAGTCTGTTACCTCAGTATTGCCAACTGCGTTGCCAAAACCTCCATTTGGGATGTTGCTTGGCTCTCAGCCAGGCTTTTACTTGTCTGCTTTGGAGGCTTCGCATCAACAGTTGACTCCTTCTCAAGAGCTGGATGATCTCATTGATCCGCAGAAAAACTTAGAGACTTCATCAAACTACCAGTCAACATCTCAGAAACTGACTGGCCAGAAGGAACAGAAAAACTTAGAATCCTCAACGAGCTTTCAGATCCCATCTCAGGAGTTAACCAGCCAGATAGATCCTCAGAAGGACATAGAGCCTAGAGCAACCTACCAGATCGAGAACTTTGCACAAGCGTTCGGTTCTCAGTTCAAGTCGGGCAGCAGGGTGCCAATGACTTTTATCGCTAACTCTAATGGAGAAGTGGACCATAGAGTAAGGACTTCAGTGTCAGATTTCTCAGGGTATACAAATATGATGTCTGATGTGAGTGAGCCATGTAGTACACGAGTAAAAACCCCAACCAGCCAGAGTTACAGGTAAGGTCCTGACTGTGACCAGGCTGTGGGGTCTTCTTAATGTAATTTGTTTTACTTTGACAACACTGCCATTGGAATGTTTCTACACGGTCCTATTAAGAATAATGTAACATGCCCTTTCAATGCAACTTTTCATATTTAGTTTATTTTGTTAGTGTGATTTTTTTAGCTCTGTTTATTATGGTTTTTAATCAAAAATCAATAGTTTTTAAAATAGCGTTTTTGTTCAAGTGACAATGTGTAGCAATCAAATTTACATTATGTAGATTGTCAGGGAATAGCCCAAGAGTTTAAAATGCAAAAAATTAACTTTGTTCCTAGGACTAAAGTTTATTCTAATTGCTTTACTCTCAGGAAAGTGTAATGAAGCATGGGAATTCTATGCACCGCTAGTGTATTGGAACTTCCAATTTACAGATGATGAAATATATCTCAGCTTTTTTGAGGAAGGGATCTTTGACATTTCAAATTGCTGTCTCTTATGTCAGCTGATCTGAAAGAATTTTGCTACCTAAATCTTGTTTTTAAAGTACTCCTGCTCTTCCAGGTGATGCTCAGTCCAGGCAGGTGGAGCAAATGTTCTCGGGTCTGCACGATGAGCCCAGCACGGTAGCTTTAATCTGAACAGTAATGTCCCCAGAACTCCTGTGTAAGACTGTAATTCCCTAAAGAGATTCTGTTGACACAAACTGTGAGAACAAAATGTGTGCAGCTGGTTCATGTCATTAGAACCCAAACTTGAAACTACAGTCCTAATCCAGATAGGGTTTTGGGATACGTTATTTGTTACGCACGGTTCAAAAAAGTCCATCTCCTGCTCTTCCCCTTTTCACATTCTTTTAGTGTAAAGGGTTCCCTCTATTTTATTGTGTTCCTGGTTCCTCTGGACTTGATCTTGGTTATCTACCTGCCCCCCCCCTCCCCCCCCCGCCTCCCCTTGTCCATCCCCTTTTCTTTCTTTTCTTTCCCTTTTCCCCCTACTCACTCTCTCAGCCCAGTGTAATAGCTAGCGTTTAAAAAGATTTACATTCCAGAAAGTGCATATCTTATGATGTGCTTTCTGATGTCTTATGACATCAAATGATGAACAATGAACACCCACCTGTTTCAGAACTATGTCGAGGTTTCCATGTACAATAAGAAATAATCTACTCCCAATTGTACATAGAAGGCCCCTATCCTGCATCAGGATCAGCTACCACAGACCCCTGTGCCCAGCAGTGTCCCAGTGGTGTCACTGGAGCTCTTTATGGAGAGAGGGGCTTGCAGCAGTTCATCATGGCAGGCTTTTAGGGCCTAAGGCTGCAATTCCATCAAAGGATTCTGCTGATGGCATCAACTACAAGAGTAGAACTTGAGTGGCTTGTTAATATCAACAGAACTTTTCTTTGGAATTATTGCCTTACTTTATGTATATTTTGTGGTACATTATTTATTATATGTGAATCCTGATTAATGCCTGTGGAGCCATGGAAACCTGCTAGAAATACTGGTGGCCATTCAAAGCTGCTGAAACGCAGTGGCACTGCTCTAAACCACTTTTTGCAAATGATTTTTTGATTAGTTTTTTAATGTAATTTTGGTGATGTTTATGACGATGGTTTTTTATGTACTCTTGGTGATGTTTCAGTCTTATGTACTTTTCTGTTGTCAGGAAGGTACCAGTGGTTGTTTGCAGTCTTATTGTGTAATCAGCCTATTACAGGCTTCCATGTATAATAAAGTTATTAACATTGTGCAAGTGTAAAACACTTCTGTTATGAAAGTGGTGTATTATTAAAGAAATTGTTACAAAAATCCTGGGTAATTTCTCCTGTTGTCCCTCACCACTATGAATAGAAACCTGAGCCCATTCGTGATCTCTTTTGCTAGTAAACCTTTTTTTTTTACCCTCACTAATCTAGAGTTTGTTCTCATAGTATCTGTGTAACTCCATTAACTTTTTATTTATACTTGATTCTGTATTTCACGCTATTTCAGTTTAAATAATCAAACAACAACTGTTCTCTAACCACAGAACCCAGCCTGTTATCAGGGGTGGAGTAGTCCGTAACCACTGTGTTGGCTTTTTTAGTACCTTTTCTTTTGTTTTACAGAGGTTATAATTTACATTCTTTATATTGTGTGTAGTAGAAGTTGCATATGTATTGTTCTGGCTGTTTGCTTTAACTTAATAAAACCCATTATTCACAGAACCATAAAGGCATCACTTCTATTATCCAGTCATGCTTTTGAGAACTTATTAAGGAAACATTAGGAGATTAAATTTTGAGAGGGAGTAATATAACTTACTGGAAGGTTTTCAGTTGGTTTTCTTCAGTGTCCTTTTGTGTCAAATAATCAAAATGTGCAATTTTAGAAACCAGGGGTCTAATTCATACCCTTAGCTTAGCAAAACTTAACAAATTTCCTGAATTTAAAATGTTTATACAGCCTCTTTTCAAATCTGTGATTTTAGTTAAAATATCTAAATTGCATATTGTTAACTGCAAAGACTTTTCGTAATTGATGGAAGTTCAGAATGACAAATACATAATACAGTATTTTAATTCAAGGTGGGGTTGTAGAAAATCCTCTATCTGCTTTTTGAGGGTCTTATTTGGTTGTAATTTGCCCTCACCCTCCTGTTAATTCCTGCATTATAGTGAAAGTCCTGTAAAATTAGTACTATAGCAAAATATTTTACCAGCATTTTAAGTGATCTGAAGATAGGTTGTGGATTTACCTATTCTGTGTTTTTCTTCAACTTTGCATGTGCATTTGAATCAAGGCAATGACATGGATGAGAAAAATCCTTGGCATGGTGAAAAACAGGGACAGAAACCTACCAAAAAGTAAATATGGGATCTGCTCAATGTCTAATATTCAGAACATTGCTGGGAATCATTTAAAAGTATGATGGGAAAATGTAATGGGATTTTGTAAGTTCTTTACACAGCTTAGTCATTCAAACGTGTTTCCAAATAGAGCAGAACTAAACCTTTTTCTACTTTATTATGGAGTTCAAATTTTATTTTAATGAAGGTAGGGATATGTTAAAATTGCATGGAAATCAGGCTATGGCTTTACCTGGTCCATATTTGAAAACTACATAGTAAGTAGCAGTTAACCCACATGAACTTTATTTAGGGATGTGTCAGCAAGAGAGGGAAAAGAGAAAGCAAAATGACTCTTGAACTTTTTTCCCCTTTATTTCAAGGTTTAGTTTGTTCTTGTTTTTAAAGGAGTTATGGGAAGGGAATGATAACCTGGTTCCTACCACTAACAGGACTGTAAAGAATTCATAGATGTAATGATAGAAAATGTTGCATAAACTGTTACACTTCCTCTTAGTGTAGTTCACATAACATTGCCTTGGAACCTAGTGCATTTTGGTACCTTGAACTGTGATTGCATCTCCCTCCCAAGCCACTGAAAGTGCATGTCTGACTTGCCTGCATATGATCTAGAAGAGCTAACTAAAATTTGTTGTAGTTCCTGAATTACTTCACATGAACACAGACTTGTGGGAGAAATAATAAGAGTAAGAAACTGAAATGAAAGGAGAATAAAAAAAAGTGAAAACAACGGTGTCAAAGGTATGCAATTACAGGTTTATGGACTACTGATAAAGAAAAGCAGCTTGATGCTTCATGGAGACCTTGACCTACTGGAATAATTCAATGTATTCTATTAGTAGTTTTTTGTTGTTTTAATTGTTGGTCTTCCCCTCACCCCCAGCATTACGTGCTTGATGACAGTGTATTTGAATGATGCTTCTGTTTTTTTCCACACTGACTAGAATTCAGTCTTGTTCATGTGAGGCTGCTGTTGTGGCTGTGGAAATGTTTGTAACACCTGGGAAGATCCATGTGGGAATGTGTAAGTTACCAGCTCCATGGTCTAGTGGTTGAAGAGAATCAGGTCACTTTAAAATCAAAGATCCTGTTTATGGCTCCTGCTGAGTAGCAGCTTTTAACGTTTGAGCTGTAATTTTCCAGTCTGTCTGTCTCATGCTCTGTGCACTGTCTTTCTCTGGGAAACTTCTGCAAAAATTGCCCACGTATTTCCTAAATTAGATTAAGGAAGAAAACTTGTGTTCCATTGGTGTTTTCATCCCATGCTTCTTCAAAACCAAATCAGAATCATCCTTCCCCAGCTAGGACTTTAGACTGTGTTGACGGATGTCTCTTGTTGAATCACTGTTTTTAAAACCTGGTAAGTTTTTGAAAAATGTTTTTATGTTCAGAAATGTGAAAGTTTGGTAGCTGTATCTCCAAAGATGGTCCCTCGAAGGACAATGCATCAGGCTGTTTCAATCATTTGGTATGCTAGCCCACATGGTCATCTTTTTTCTAATGTGTCAGACTGGAATCTTTTCTTGCTGCTTGTATGTGGAGTCTTCACTTTCAATGTTCTTAACTGCATTTTGTGCATTTTTTTTCTTTGTACAAACAGCTAGGAAAATATGGTTTACTATTGTGCACATCATTTGGAACACAGGCTGTATACCCTGCTTAGCAAATGAGCAGCTCTGATACACGTTGTAATCTGTTGTTTGCAACACATTTCTTGTGCAGCCTCATCTTGCAGGGTCCTGCTTCATGCTCTGTGTCCTCCTGCTCCATGTGGCTACAAACAGCAAGGCAGTGTTACTTGGAAGAAATTCTCTGTCATCATGTCATCAGTCTGTTGTACATTCGAAATGGGGTGAATTGAATCAACAGAAGATTTAGCTCTGGCATTTTTTAACTTATAATGCTTCATAATCTTTACAGTAATGTAAATTTTTGTATATAATGTACTGCTTTATTTTCATATTGATCCTTTTCAATATTTTGATTTTATTAATTGGATAATGGATCTGATAGTCTTAAACCCAAGGTTCTCTTAAGTAATGGGATGATGCCACACTAGAAAGCTGTCTGTTTACTTGGTGACCTGGCCTGAAATTTGCTAAAATATTGTATAGCCAGACTCAAAATGAAGAAAGAATTAATAACTAATTTAAATATATATATATGAATTATTTTAATACATTCTGTCTTACCTGAAATGTATCTTAAATAGTCTCTTATTTAGTGCTACAGTTAGCAAAACATTCTGTGAGCTAATGAGGCATGTAGTGGTTATTATGCAGGATCTGCAAAAAGCAGATATCCGCAACACACAGATGTTCTGTAGTAGCTCATGTGCCACATTTCATGCTAAAACCTGCTTTATCTAAAACTAGGTTATTACCTTTCACAATATTCCTGTGTCTTGTTCAGTTGGAACCTTTACTTTGTGCTGTTGGCAAAAGATTTCATTTTGATTTTTATCTCAGAGGTCAAAAAGCTGGTTGTTTTTTCATCCCAGATTTCTCCTTACAGTGTGCACTTCTCTGTGTGCTCATACTCTGTTCCCACTGGATAGGTCAGTCTTGACTGGGATATGATGTATGTGAGTGCTGGCATATGGCCAGAAATTATATTGAGGATGGATCAGGCTGCTCCAAGATTCTGAATACTTTTTTTTCTGGAGAGGGGAACAGTACCTCATAGGTGGGAATGTTTCCGGATGGTGTTATATTCTGAGATGAGTGGGAATAAAATTGGGCTGAGACCTGTGTAGAGTAGAATTTACAAAGAAATCCATGTGCAATTTGATGAGTGACAAGGTTTAGAATCACTTTAATTTGCTTTCCAGTAATGAGGAAATATATAGATGTGTAATAAAACATCTTGCATGTTTCGCTGAGGTGCTTGAAATTCAAGTGGGTAAAATATGTCAATGGATCTTCTTCCCTCTTAAAGAAAGTGATCTCTAGAATGATAAAAACATTCTCTTGGAAGCTGCTTGGTCATACTGGAAAATGAGACTAATAAGGATTAGCTTCTTCAGCTGCAGAGGGCATTCATGTTGTGTTAGCTATCTGCTTGGAATTCGGTCAGGGTGGTGGTAACACATTTCCTTGTGGAAGCTGCTGGCCCCGTGCTGTCTCCAGGGGCACAAGGCACTGGCAGGGTGAGGACATGGCCTGCCTTGTGCAGCTGGGCTGGGGCCAGGGGCTGGGCAGTGGGAGAGACAGCGCAGCCAGCTCCGCTTCTTACAGCACTGAGGGGATTTTGAAGGCTGCTATTCCAAGTGTTGATTCACTTTGTGAAACTGAAATGCAGAGATCTGTGCCAAAAGTCTGCTAGCTCAAGTTTGGCCAGAGGGTTGAATAACCCCAGGGGTTATTCAGCAGTGATCAATGGAGATGTGACACCAAAACTAGTTAACCTGTTTAGCTTAAGAAATCTGTGAAAGGTAGGTCAGATTATATCATGTTCATGTACTTGGTCCATCCAGCCTTATAACATAAACATTTACACTTGGTAATCTTAGTGTAAAGTCTGCATGAAATGTGTAGGTGATTTTTAAAAATTTACTTCACGAGCATTCTTAATTAAAACTTCTTTCCAGTCATTTAATACTAGTCTGGGGACATGAGAGCTAAACTAATTAAACTCTTTTTGTGTTCTTGGAACTTGGATTCTTGGAGAGATGGCACATTCATGCAGATACTAAATTTGATTATTTATTTTGGAGTTGAGAGACACTTTAGAGTAAAAGTATTTTGATATTTTGTTTTATGTGGTTGTGAAAATCATACTTCACACGTTATCTTAAGAGTGGATGGCAAAGGGAGTAAGACTGCTGAAATCATTAACTTTTACAATTTTTAACACCGTATTTTGATGCTTACATGTTTTGTTCTTCTCACAATGAAGCTAAATTAAAATCTCTGAGAAAGAGGTCCCTCTAATATAGCATAATGAAGTCTTTAAATGGGTACAGTTGTAGGTCATCGTAAATAGGAATGCAGTGACCTTTGTCTTGACAATGAAGCTGACACAGGCTTCTCAGAGCTGTTCTTTTTTTTATTATTTCTCCGCCAGAAAGGACACAAATAAAACAGAAGATCCCCCTTCTCCCATCAGTGAACAAAATCAAAAGACTAGAAAATGTGTTGTAACTTGTCAGTTTGCAAAATCTAGAAATAACACAGACTTCTTTCTCATTATAAACACTGCTGCAGGAACAATTTGTGGCAAGGAGTTGGGAAAGGAAGGAAAGTCTACTTGACTGGCCATATGACTGGTAAAGGGCTTTCTGGTTTCTTAAGGGACTTTCTAATAGCCTGTTTGATTTTGGGATATACAGCAGCAAGGCATTCAAAATTATTACTTGTACCTACTTACAGTTTTGTATCTAGAAAAGTCACAAATCTTCCTGTCATTCATTTTACACTCACTTTTGCAGTACATTGCAGATTTGCAATGCACTGTGTTGGAATCTGGCAAGGCTTGAATTTCTTGGTGGCCCATGTAAAAAAGCAAAGTGTTTTGCAGAAAGCACATAAATGTGGCTGGGGAGACACCATTGCTCTATCCAACTTCATCAGAGGCTTGTGAATTGCAGTGCTCAGCAATTCCATTTAACCACAGAGAATCATCTGTCATTCTTAAATAATGGCACTACCTGCTACTTTAGGACTTTCTCAAGGCTTCAGCAATGTTGGTCTGAACTGTGCTGCCTCCATGTAGAGGAGAGGCCTGTGTAGCAGAGCAAACTCTAATGTGTGCAGTCAAGGTAACAAATGGAGATTTGTTCCCTTTGTAAGAAGTCATATCTCTAGGACTGGTTCTCTGTGATCAGATAATGGTTTTATTTATTTTTAGCCAAGGACTAAAGCTACATGCATTTTTTTTTAAGAGAATCTTGTTTACTCAATGATGATCAGTGATATTCCCATAAGGCCACAGCCTGGGAGAGTACCTGGAACAGGTATTTTTACTGGGAATGTCCCTCTCTGACAATATGCTTCATCAAAAGGAAAAAAAGAAAGAAAATAAAAGTTTAGAGTATGCACATGTTATTTCAAAGCTGTGTAAACTAAAAGAGTGAAACAGCAGTCAACATAAAATATTATAAGTTTTTAAAACCTGTTTCAGGAAAACACTACACTGATACCCTATAAAAGGATCTAGTGGACAGTAAGAAGTGACTTCAATAGATGAAAATGAAAAGGTATGTGGGACAGTATGTTAATAATTGGCTACAAATATTTAACTTGTTGTTTTGAGAAGACTTACTCATAAAGCTTACTTAATAAGCTGGTGACCAATTGATACCAGAACAGCAGTGTGCCCTTGTGGCAAAAAAGGAGTCCAGCAGTGCCACAGGGATGAAAAAGCACCTGGATTCTCTTGGATAGCAGGAGGGGCTGAGGGAGCTGCGAGTGTTCAGCCTGGACAACACCAGGCTCAGCAGGATCTCATCAATACCCACAAATACCTAAGGGGAAAGAATGAAGATGAAGGAGCCAGACTCTTTGCAGTACTACCCCCTAACAGGACAAATTAAAACACATGAAATTCCACAAGAAAATTCCTGGGAGGCTTGTCAAACACAGGAGTAAGTTGCCAGAAAAGTCCTGGAATGTCTGCCTGTGGAGATATTTGAAGCCCAACTGCACATGACTCAGGACAGACTGAATCTCTACCTGAGCTGGCTTGAGCCATTTGGGTAAAATGAACTCTAGAGGTGCTTCCCAACATCAATAATTACGTGATTCTCTAGTTTTGTTTGATTGGTGGTCTGTGCCAAATAGCAATGACAGGTTCCATGCTGAAGGGACAGTGAGTGTCTCTAGGAACTCTGTAGTACAATGGTGTGTCTGTAAGTGCACTGTTTAATGGAACAAATGGGCTCAGGAATGCAGCATGTTGCTGGGACTCCTGGTAAGTATTCCATGTTTCTGATGTCTACCTTGGACACTTGAGTCTGCATTAACTTGCAGGCCTTTTCCATGACCAGTTTTCCTTAGACTGTTGTTAAAGATCAAGAAGAAAAGATGGTGAAAGCATTGTGAAATAAAATGTTTGCTGTTTCCATTAAACAAAATACAAAAAATATATAACATAAAATATGTAATATAATTTTTCTCATTTGTTACTTTGTTTTACTAACTTTCCTCTTTTCACTTCTTGTCAACTGCAGAAGTTACAAAAAAGAAACATCTAACTGACACTAATTTACTTGATTTGGGAGATGGTAATTGCTTTTTCCCTCTCCTCCCAGCTAAAATGGCCTGACTTGAAGCTGCTCTTGTTCAGACCTCGTGCAGAGCAAAGCAAGGAGAATGCAGCTTCTGGTTTTGGTTCAGACTTTTGGCTTGAAATCTTTCTTCTGGAGAAAGGCCCTTGCAGAGCATTATCTTATCGGTCTGTTGATAAGTGGTAACAGCATTAGGCTCTTTCAGGCATTGCTGTCTGCTGTTGTTCTGGTCACGGGCTTGGTTGTTGCAAAAGACTGTCTTGACAGGGTGAGACAGCTTTTTTTGTTTGTTTTTTGCTTTTAAACAGAAAAAGAATTGTTAAAAAGGATGGGGATTAAAATGTGTGCAGTGAATGGATGACTGCAGGAACATAAGTTTTGTATTCCAGATGTTTTTCGAAGCTTAATCAAAGCTGGATATTATGGTGATGTTATTTGGGTCGTCCTTGGTGGGTCTGGTGTGGCTGTTCCTCGGCATCAGGGCAGCAATGCTAAATGGTGCTACAGTGAATCCTGAGCTTCCATGTGTGATAGCTGTCAGTTAGAATAATTTCATAATTTTCACACATCTATTGTAGATTTAGTTTTAAGTACTGGCTTTTAACAGAGGTCAGCATTTTTCTGACATACTTGCAATAGGCCTTTCTTTGCTCTGCTCTACGCTTCTTTTGTTTGTTAGACTTGATTTCATCACAGACCTTGGGTTTTATCAGAGGGTGTTGTTTGGACTAACTCAATATTTCCATCTTCAACTTTTCTGGCTTCTATAAACGGTAAGTCTTTGTTGGTTTATGCTTACAGATACATGTTTTCATGCTTTTAAACCCCTCTTTGTGCATGGTCTGTGTACACTTGTGTGTATTTGTTAAATATGTATAATGTAAATGCAGCAAAAATTTCTGTGAAAATCCCTGGTTCTCTAAGATGTTGCAACAGAAAAATGTTATATTTTTTAAAGGGTAGGTACTGGACTAGTGTTCATCTAAAGTGTTAGAGGATATTGTCCTTTTTGACATGCAAAGCTATATTATTGCTGAATGCTGTGATTATTGATTTTTATGAAACTTCTTGCTCTAATAATGTGGGAAGGCAGCCCTTTATTCATGTATGTCAGTCTGTAATTACTGAACTTAGGGGGATTTTCAGAAAACATTAAATAACTAGCCTCAGGACAGATTTATGGATTTAAGTAATCTTGATATTCTTCTACAGTTTTTCTGGATATATTTTTCCTTTTTGTGTTTTGTTTTGGTTTTGTTCTTTTAAGATAGCAATCTGAGAAAACAGCCACAATGCCCCAAGGTGGACTTTCTGTTGGGGATCATCCTTTGGTTCAGTAGGTGGGTCTGAAGCCCTTGGATGAGAAGGACCATTGACCTTTGAGCAAGAGAGTGACTGATGACAGTAGCTGGTTTCACCCTCCGTGGAACAGGGCCAGGGGAGAACACACCTTTGGAGTTGTTTTCATGGCAGATGCTGATATCTCAGTAATGGTGTACTTGGGATAATGTTGCTCCTTTTCATGGGCTAGGAAGCAGTAACTCAAGAGGATGGGCTCTTGTTATCTTGGCCTTGACCCGGTTCCTTCTACCTTGTTCCAGTCCTGCTTCTCTTTGTGCATTTAATGCCAGTTGTCTCATTCAGATCTCCCTGTTCTACAAGTCTTACAAGTCTTTGCCTCTCTCTTAGCTCTTGCTTTGCTATTTCCATCATCCTATATGTCCCCTCCTTCAGGCCTGATCTTGTTATTTCCGCTCCTGCATTCCTTGCCTGGTCAGTTTCTGCATCCTGCTACATGTTCTGTTCTTCCCTCCTGTTCCAGATTCCTTGTCTCTATGTGGTATTTCCCTTTGTCTGTGAAGAGATTGTATTTTTTGCATGAGATGCAAAGGATTGGTATTTACTCACCATGTGGATGTCTTGCTGCTGTTGGGATAAAGAGCTGTTGTAACTGGCCTTTACATGAATAGTTTGGTTTTACTCCTCTTGGCAGGGCAGGAGGCACCTGTCCTAGCCCACTGGAAGAATAGGGCCAACTACAGCTTTTCAGGAATTTATATCATGTGGATGAATTTAGGTGGATTTTCTTGACAATATACAGTAGTGTACACCTGTGACACAATGGGTGCATTCCTATTGAAACTCAGTCATCTTTGGGAGTACCAGAGACTGCCCTTTTTTTCATTTTTTTTGGTGATAGTTAAGACAATGTATTTTTCATTAGCATTCTTCTTAGAAATAAGCAGGGCTTTCTGCATAACTAATGTATATATTTATTTTCATGCACATGTGTGCACAGAAAGCATCTGACAGTGTCAAATGTGGTTGATGAAAATGTGATCAGCTTTGCAATCACAAGCTTGACAACAAGATCGTGAAAGGTTTTGGGGTAACATTTTAGAAGGCAAACTGTACACTGTAAATTAGAGTAGATTAGTTGAAAAATTATTAAAGGTAATGGAAATGGACAGAACTTTTCACAACTGAAGCATCAGGAATTGCATTGCCTTGGGCAAGTAATGTTACCAGATACAATAGGTAGTTTATCTGTTGCTGCAGGTTCCATATTCCTATAGAGGAGCTAGTGCTGCAAATTATCCAGTTGTAATGCAATAATCCATCAGACATCTACTCCTTTTGAAGGCTGTTTAATCGAATGAACTGCAGTATAAACAAGTTGTATGGTTACATATATGAAAGACCCAGAAAGATGTGACTTAGTCATTCTGTTGCTCTTCCAAACCATTTTTTTTTAAATTTGAAATGGAGAATTTTAGAAGGATATTTCATTGTAGTGAACATTTAACTGTTCTAAATATCTCTATGTAAGTTAATACCAAATCTTCTATCCTTTCAAAAAGTAATTGATATTTTATGGAGGATATTTAAGAAAGGCACCTTCTTCCAGTAGTGCCTGCAGCCAGAAATTAGTTTTGGTTTACCTGTTAAATTGGTAGTGTTGCTTAAATGAACCACTCTCAACCTGCAGGGAATACTGAGCAATGGTTTTGGGAAGTGTAATTGGAACTGCCCAGATAATGAATTAAATGCTTGCACAGTCTTTTCTCACTGAATAAAGAAGATGACATCAATTGCACTTAAAATGTACTTTTTAAACCATTTTAATAAAACTTTCAGTTATTTTGAGTTGAACCAAATTAACTTAGCTCAGGTTGAGGAGTTATCTATTTTGAGCTAAATGGGAATCACCTGCACATATTGCAGATGACCACAGAAAAGGTGTTATGGTTTTATTTTAAAAGTTTGCCATAAGCTAAAGCAGTGCATCACATACAGTGGAATATACACTTCCCAGTCTGTCATAAACACTGTCTTGTTGACTAGTGCAGAGTGTAAGAGTATTGTCAGTAAACTTGGTAGCAAATGCTATTTTTTCTTCCACCTTTTTTGTGATGAGAGGAGTAACAGTGTGAGGGATTTAGGGCTTTTGTACAGTCAGTGGTCTTGTGTTCTGGGGCTGCATTTTGAATGCTCACAGGTGGCACAATTACTGAAAGAAGCCAGCCTGCCTTCTGCAGTCCTTGGCTGCTTGCTCTCTCCAGAAAAAAAACCCCAAAAAAAACAACAAAAAAAGGGCAGCTTGTTTTTCATGTAGATAATGCATTTCATCCCATCCTTTGCAGCTCACAAAAATACCCCTGCACAGGTGTGCATGGGAGCGCTGAATAACACAGAGCTAGCGGTTTTCTGTGAAAACTTGATCTAAATTTGATCATCAACATGTTTTTCCATGAGTTTAATTGCTGATTGTTCCTGCTCTTTTGTTGTACTCTATCTAGAACTTCAGGTCAGGAGGTCAAGTCTGCTGGCATATTTTCCTGTGCCTTCAGAACGGCGTTGCCTCTGGCCTGTGCATTCATCTCCCTGTGTGTCACACTGTTAGTGCTTCCTCTGCCGTGCTCACTCTAAAAGCACTGTTTATGGGTTGAGATACTCCCTGCAAAACATAAACATGAATAATTTAATTTATATGTGACATCACTGTAACTGATATAAACATATGTAATTGTGTACAGTATGCTAGGAAAGAATTATTTCAGTTATAATGCCTGTTATTTCTAACTGATTAAACTGTGTCTTTGTCAAATTCATCTGGAAGGGAAGAACTGGCAGAGAGCTTCTTTTGACCTTTTGAAAGTTGAGTACTGCTGCTTGATGTATGCACAGATTTTTCACTTCTGACAAGAAGAAATCCTGTGTCATTCTCATTTATAATGTATAGACCTCTCTTTCCATATTTATATTATTTAAATAAAGAATACTGTGAGTTCTCAGAAATGCTGCCATTCAAGTGCAGAATGATGGTACCCAGCCTTCTGAGTACAGTTTGGAATATGCTGAGGATCCTCCTGGCTTAATTATTGTGCTGCTGCTCCTCTGATTAATGACTAAAACCTTGACTTATTGGACAGCCAAAGACCCATCTGAATTTTATTGTTTATGAGGACATGCACAGCTTTGACAGGTCAAGAGAAGGAAAAAATAAGCTGACTTCTGGCTAAAATTCAGTAATTCCTCAATTGCTCCTTTGAATTAATCAGGTCTTCTTGCTCAGAGAATACCTACAAGTGTGAGAAACAGGAACTTCCTAATTCTTCAATCACTGAGTTTGATTTAGAAAATACATTGGTAGAAGTTAGAGAGTCAAAATATACTGTGGAGCTGGATTCTCCACAAATCGGCACCTTTCTGAATTCCAGTGGAAGCACTTGTGTCCATAGTTAGGACAACTACTTAGCAGTTTAATTGATTTCTTAAGAAGGGGGATTTCTGCAGGTAGTAGGATCTCTGAAAAATGCATTGATTAAAAATAAATCAATCTCACAGCTGCATAATTCTATGATCTGGTTGGACTTGTACCTCTAGAAGACCATTTGGTTGTTCTGTGGGCTCTGATGCTGGGAGTTGGTAGTTGAATGCATAAGTATTATTGGTATTGGCTGTGCATAGCTGCAAAGCCTTCTGTAGTCTTCTACTATTAAAATTGCCTGGAGGTTGTCTAGCTCTTAAAGAATAGCGAGTGCATATACAGTATCACAGCATCCCTAATCAAACCTACCTGGCTGTATTCTTGCCTCAAAATCAGACTTTTTTTTTTTTTTGCAAGACTACATAAATAAGCTTTTTGAAGTTTTTGGTTTGATTTTATCATCTTACACTAATATAGCACTGCAATATTTAGGATTACAAATACAGCTTTATTTAAAACAAACAGCTTTCAGTGAAATTGCATTACTTTTCTACTACTAAACACAGATTTATATGTGAGGACTAGAACACTGAAGGTCTCTGAGTCCAATGTTATAAATGTGAATGCTTCCAGTAGCTAATATTTATGCTTTTTCTTATTTTCTGAAAGGTAATATTACTTGTTAGATACTCATAGTGAAGAGTTGAATATCCTTTTCTTTGTATGAAAGCGTAGCAGTCTTCTCTGACTGATTGTGCAGTCATGACATAGCTGAGGTGAAGATCCAACTTCAAACATTGCAAGATAAATCATTTCCACATTCTTGCTTAAGTGGCTATTTTAGTGTAGAGAAGCACATTTTCTGTTGAGTGCTAATGCCACTGTCTCCTTGACCCAAGGTCTTAACTATTCTGAGCAAAGTAGATTTGGTACTTAGCGTAAGAAAGAGTTTGCAAGTAAAACAGTTGTGCCACGTAGAAATGTTGAAAATTCTGTACCTTGTGGGATTGTCCATTGATAAAAGCCTTGATTGAATGAAGTACGCTTTATACAAGGTATTAATAGACATATTCTCCTTTCTTATTATAGAAACTGGAGTGGGTGGCTGGGATCACAAGCTTGTGTAAGGGACCTCCAAGGAGGGTGCATATTTCTCAAGTTATTATTTTGGCCAGCTGCTCTGCCCTTGTTTTCAGCAATGAGATCTATTAGCATGAGGCATTTTGCTAAAAGGGGAGGAAGTAGGAGTGCTTAATGTTGCTTAATGGGAACAAGACTGCAGTTTTATCTTAATTTTGCTGTTTGAGGGCAGTCTGGCAATTAACTCATGAGAAACAAAGACACAGAACTATTTTGTAGTCTTAGCAGATAAATCTCTGGAATTTTGTTAACTAACAATGCTGGTTCAGCTTCAGTAGCTTTATTGCCACTAGGAGTATAAGGGAATTAACTACAGTCAGCTACATTTAACATGTGCTCAGGCTGTGGCCATTTCTGCTTTCAGTGTGCTGCCTTTGAGACGAGTTGCTGCTTTCAGTCTGAGTTGCCAGTACTCTGTCATGATGTTCCCAAACCCCTTGGGCAGTGGCAGTCCCATTACAGAAGAGCCTCTTCTGCCCCTGGATTGTACCAGTTTGTGGTGTCAAATTGTTCCACAAATACAGACAGGCCTTGAAAGATGAAAGGTTTTCTAAGTTTCAGAGAGGAAAAGGGAGAAACAGGGAGAAAGTATATGCAATTATTCTGCTGTTCTTTTGGCTGCTTATTTTTAGTGGCTGCATAAGAAATTCTAAAGTTGAGCATTTAAGTGGGAGTAAAAACAAGGATGCTCTTGCCCTGGTTTGACCTAGTGATTCTCCAATTCTCCAATTATTTTTCTAACACAGAACTGTCCAGCTTTATCTGCCAGCATAGAAGGAGCATGGGACAAGGTCTCTGTCTGCTTCATGCTGTTCCTGCCTTTTGCAAGAGTAGTCTTGCATCTCTCAAAGAGATGAGCTGTTGTTTGGAAAAGGCTTTTCCTGTTTCTATTGTTTCCTCATCTCAAAAAAAAAAATAAATTGTAAAAGATAGACGGCATTTCCCTTTAAATGAATTTTGCTGGGTTTAATTCAAGCAGCAATTTCAGTGACTGTTTATCAAATACCATCACACTGCTTGCTTTTTAAAGGAAATGGAAAAAATATCTGACACAAAGGCATCTGAAATGAAACACTCAATAATCGCAGTATACCAAGATCTTACCTACTGGAAATACTGTGTGTCAGTGTTAAAAATAAAACATAGACTCATTTTGTCCTGAGCATTTACAAGTAAATTGTTTGAAACAAGAGAAGAGAATGGATAGAAAATGAGTTTTCCTGAAAAATAAACTTGGGTACTTCAATTTGTGCATCTTCCAATAGTTATTTTAGTAGTGTGCATAACAAATGTAAAGTTGTTATTTAGTAATGCAAACAATAATTTCAGCAATAATAAGGATGGGTAATGACAGTCCAGCAGCATTTTGTGGCTGAGGATACCAAGGGAAAATCTGTTATTACTCTGCAGTTGGTAAAGTATTGTATATATATTTTCTCATTCTTACTTCCTCCAAGCTGCCTGTCAATCAACTGTCATTATGCTCTTTTATGTCAGTGCATTATAGGCTGGACTAGAAAAGCTACTCATGAAAGATTCAGCTGCATTAAAAGAATTTGTTTAAAAAACAAACTCCTTACTGGCTTTACAGGACTGCTCAAAGGAGTCAAACATACATGGATATGGCAAGTAGCTATGTGGCGGAGCATAAGGAGCCATAAAGTGTAAGTATGGCATATTGAATCCTAAATAGAAGCTGAAAAGTAAAAGCAGGTGTGGTGTATGTTTTGTGTAATACACATCTTTAAGGATGCAAAGTAGCCATAGAAAAGTCACTCAAGACCTTGCTTCCCTTTCTCCTCCTCTTCAGTTCACATTTGCACCCAAAATTAGATTTTAGTGAGTGAGAAAACTCAACGCTCTTTTTTCCCTTTGGAAACATATTTAATGACACTTGCCTAGCTGCTTCATATTTCTAGTCTTTCTTTTCCCTCCTTGAAATGGAAAGATTTACACAGCGTCTGCAATAGTATGAAACATGACAAAACGATTAGGTAATTGTTGGGCACAGTATGCTGAACATAGAAAGCTTCATGTGACAGCATAAGGTATTAGCTGCAATTGAAGATAAATGTATATTCACATACTCTGCATACTAATTGGTGAAGTTCTGGTTGAGCTGGCGTCTCCCATTTCCTGCCAACCTGAAAAATGTTTTCTTTAAAGTGGGATTGCAGTGGTGGTTTGCACTTAAATTTAAGATGGTTTTATATTTTTATTTTTCTATTCCTTGATTCTAATAAGAATAGTTGTAGGTAAGACACAGAACAGATTTCCATGTTTTTAGCTGGAAGTGCTTTTAGAAGTACCAGATCTTTTTATTGTTCTTTCAATTAAACAGTGAAATACGCGTTATGAATGGGTTGCACTGCAGGATGAGTTCACAGTTCTCAGGTAGCTGCAGGTCAGTTGCATGAAAATGATTTTTGATAACTCCTCCAGTGCAGGGATAATGTAATTAATGAATAACTGCTATTTCACAAAGTGTTCCTGAATATACAAAGTACATTTAGTGTTAATTTGCATATCCAACGTTACAGGCCTTTCATCATAAAGACTTTTCTTTTTAAATTGATATTTCCTTTCACCATTGTTCTGAAAAGGAAGGGGAAAAAGAAGTCTTTGAAGTAAGTACCTATAGTTGAAATTAGCGTGGACTGAGTTCAATGTAACACAGAAGCAACATAATCTCAAACTGGGACACAGAGGAGGAGACTTAGCTCATAAAGTACTTGGTGCAGTCAAAATATTTAGTTTTTCATTTTTCTCGCTGTAACTCTCAAGGCTTTGATCTCCTTGCAGAGAAGATGGAGATTTGCAAGGGGCAAATTAGAGCCTAAATATTTAGTAAAAACTTACGGTGCTTAGAACAATTTTAAAAATGGAGCATTTATTAATTGGATATTAGCATTAATTATTAGTGTGAATAAAAGCATGATTAATTAGGTTATTATTTGGCACATTTAGCATCTAGAAGAACCCCTTAAAAGTTGTTTTCATGTTTGCCTTAACCGCTACTCTTTTTCCCCCCTTCAGATTTATGGCAGTAGTACTAAATGTGTAGGTTTTCAAATACAGAATCTGAATTTCCTCAGCCTTTTTCTGCACAGCTTCTTCCCTTCTTGCTTTCTGCTTGTCTCCAGTTACCTTTTTCTTACCCTGAACCATTGTCTGTTAATTGTTCCTTGTTTCTCTTCTGGCCCAGCTATGACTGTGACCTTTAACACACAAAGAAGGACAATTTCTTCTTTTCTGGTGTTACAGTTTTCTGTACAGGACTGTGTTTGTCTGCAGAGAAACTACCTCTTCTGTTGTTGGCATCACCCAACTAAAAGCTGTGTATTTAAATTCTTAAGACTTCTGTGCATGTAACTTTTTTCTCAAAATCATACACCCATGTGAAGAAAATGCGTGCTTGCAGGGTGCTGCCACTGCTATTTCCCTTTGACTGCGTTGTAGGGATTTTATAGCCTTTAACTTTCTCACTGTGGGAGATGACACTGCAGTGCATGGTGAAAGGAAGCACTGGGGAGCAGAGGAGCTCTGGCTTTAAAGCCAAGTCAGCTGTGTTGTAGAAACTAAAAGCAAAAATCAGCAGTGTGCTGAAAATAAATTGTTGTCTGGGAGAAATGTTTTATCTGTGGTGTTTCTGTGATATCACTGAACAACTGAAATAAATATGTGTCATGAAAGCAGCCCAACATCCTCATTAGAGGAAGTTCAATTTTTTTTTTAATAGACAAAAAACCCAAATTACTTCTGCATGGCTCTAAACACAGATGGGCAAAAGTTTCTCATGTTTAAGTCATTCTTTAAGAAATGTATTCTGGTTAACTTCTTGCCCCTAATTGCATCAGTATTAGAAACTTTCTTTTGCATTGCTGCCTGTAGCTTTGACACATTAATTTACATAACCTATTATTTTTAGGATCTGTCTCCTTGGAATGGCTAACCTCTACTGTGTTGCAGAACGTACTCCATGGAGATGCTCAGTGGAAGCATCTACTTTTCTTTTGGTTGCCTCGAAATTAATTTTTTATGTGTGTGTCCTCCTCCTTTTGTAAAGTTCAAAGTCATTTTTATTAAAAATAATTGCATGATTCATATCTGTGACTCACTGTTTTGCCCAGCCCATCAAAACAGAAATTGTAAGGCCACCACAGGAGTCTGCCTTGGGTTAACACATCAGTGTGTTAAATGGGGAAAGCTTTAGTATGCAAATACAAACAAGGGTCTTGGAGAATCCTCAGCAGAGGAAAATGGGCCGTTTGTCAGTTTTGTAGTGTTTACATGCTTTTCCTATTGTGACAACAGATTTAATTCCTAGAGCCCGTTTAAGCCTCAGTGTCACTGTGTTGACCCCGCGGGGCTCCAATAACGCCCTTGAGCGCGGGCGAGGGGGCTGAGGAGGGACCTGGCGTGAGGCGCGCCCTCATGGCAGGGTACAGAGGGCCCTGCCCGGGCTCTGAAACCCTCCGCGCCCGGCGTGTCCCCGCCAGGCAGGGCCGGCTGCAGGTACGGAGGGGCTGCAGGCAGAGCCGGCTGCAGGCAAGGCCGGGCTGCAGGCAGGGCCGGGCTCAGCCCGGGCTGTGCTCCCGCGGCCCTCAGAGCCCCCGGGCCGGCCCTGGCTGCCTCCTCCGCGCTCCCACAGCCGAGCGCTGCGCGGCCGGCAAGGCGCGGGGAGTGCTTTGGTTGTGCTGGCCCTGCCTGGCAGCTGCATTTCTAGCAGGGCCCTTGTACTGGCAGTGAGGTGCTGAGGGATGAACACAAGCCGAAGAGTTGAGTATTCCCCTTTCTCTTCCTCTTTGCTGATTTTGGGGCTCTGAATACCGCATTTCCAGTGCATATTCTTTCCAAGGATTTTTTGGAGCAAGCATAAAGGCTGGCTCATTCCTTGAAAGTAATCAAATTCAGCCTTCTGCAGTTTGAATGAACATCTTAAGGCAGATTTACGAAATAGTCAACAGATGTGTGTTCCCTGCCATGAAATGAGAAAGCAGTTATGTTGTTTGGTTGCTTCTTTTCTTCTTCTTCTTCTTTTTTTTTTTTTTTTTTTTTTTTTTTTTTTTTTTTTTTTTTTT
>VXBB01003601.1:526625-613910 GCA_013399915.1 Illadopsis cleaveri | reverse complement strand
TTTTTTTTTTTTTTTTTTTTGTATGTAAAATAGAATATTGCCCAAGACGTCCTGCAGGGAATTGGGAGTTTCCATGAAGTTGTCTTACAGTATTCTTTTAAAGGAATACTTTCTATTCCTAAAATTCATGTTAGGCAATTCCTCTTATTGCACTTTTCTGCCAAGAAACATGTAAGCTTGTACTGTCTGTTTTGATGCAGACATTCGCTGTAATTGAATCCCGTGTTATCAGTGACTGTACTTGCTCCGTCACTAACAAGGTACATAGTTTGCTGACATCTACATATGAATGGGTTTGGAACTTGTTGTGTCCTGTAGTCATTCCTCCTCAAAGAAAAGGCTTGGTGAGGAATGAGCCCTCAGGAGCTCCAGACCTGATGGCATTCATGGAGGGGTCGTCAAAATTCCTTTAATAGTTTATTATTCAGTGGAGTCATAGCCTATGGTACTGTCTTAAACTCTTAAGTTTTTACAAGTTTTGCTCAATTTCAGAGCATACTGTTATCAAGTCAAGGATTCTTAGAGCGTTTTGTTTTGTTTGTTCCATTTTGATCCGATCGCTTCACTTACATCCACCAGCTAGACAGTGCTGTAAGGTATTTGCCCGTTAAGCTGATCATTGTATCCCAGTGATAAGAAGTTGTTTATTTTCCATACCATGATGATTCTGGATGTTATTCTTTCACTCCAGGGCTTACAGTTCAAGAGGAGAATTTTATTACAGAAGTGATAACTTTCAGGTATTGCTTTAGAATTGAGTTTGTATTATTCAGATGTTTTAGTATTTAAATAATTCCATTTAATTATGTGTTTTGTAGAAATTATTGCTTAGTTGTAATTTCAACTCTGTTTTTCTCATTCCTTAACTGAAAAGAATTTTACAGAAAATGTTAGATTTTTTTAAAATTAATAATTATAGAATGGTTAAGGTTGGAAGTGACCTTAAACATCATCTACTTCCAACCCCCAATTACTTGTTGAGAATGTGCACAATTTCTGCTCAGGTGTCTGGGAAGAAACTGAACAGCTCTGGATGTTACTGCTTTCTACCCTAGGTAAGGGAGAAGGAAATGTGCTCAGTATCAGGAGCAGCTGCAAAAGGAACTGCAATGTTTGAAGAAGTGCAACGAACCTGGTAAATTATTGTCTTGATGTCACTCTATGTAAAGGTGAAGGAAAATTAAGAAGAAGGGTTTCTTTTTTTATCTTTAATAGTGGCATTTGAGCTTGTTTCAAGTAGTTACAGATGTAACTCACAAATGGTTCAAAAATTGCTTTTCTTTCTCTGAGAAGTATAATTTTCAAGCAAGGAAATTTTCTCTACTTTTTCTTTCATTTTTGGTTTTTCTTTTCTCTTTTTGACCTGAAGGTTTGGGCCAGCTATCTATTATTTTGGCCTTCTAAACAATTTACAAAGGTGGTGTAGCTGTGCAATGTATGTAGGCTGTGTGCCACAGGTTGAGAACAATTTTATTCCTGTATTAATTGATTTGTAATTCCTACTAACTTCTGTAGAATATAATTTAAAATAATTTAAAGTAAATGTATTCTCATTTCAAAATGCATCCTGCAGAGATGTGTAATATTGAATATATATTCCCATGCACGAAAACTCCTGGAATCCTTTCAGTCAAAACTGCCATTGGTTACAACATGAAGGTGGGGGTGGGAGTTTTATGTGTTTTTGTTTTGGTTTTATTTTTCATTTGGTAGAATTTGCAAGTTTCACTCAGCTTTAGAGACTGTTGTAGTGTTAATTTAAAAGGTGTAAATTATAGCACTGAAAGGACTCATTTGAAAAGACCCTAAGTTAAATCAAATATTTACTATGAAGTTTTATTACTAGATGTTTAATCTTGGACAGATGGAAAAAGTGGTGATTGTGTAACCTGTTTGTCTGGTTTGTTTGATTCCTGACTTAGGGTGCTGTCTTCCTTTTGCTAATTGTACACTTTTATTAACACTTAATAACATTATGTATTTTACTACTGTTGTGGAAAGCAAAACTGGAAATGGAGGGTAGTGGATCCTTTGCAGCTTCTGAGCAGATGATTCTCTGAATAAACCAGTGGTTAAAATAATTTGAAACGAGCACTGTTTCACTTCTACAGCCAAAAGAATTGTGGCTGTTGTCTTGAGCATCACTGAAGAAGAGGGATAGTATGTATATGTTTGGGAGGTTTTCCAAAGATTCTAGAGGAGAAAATAGAAGTGGCCTAGAAACATTTTGTGTGGAGCCAAGTAGGAGTCCTGAAACACATTCTTTATGCCTGACAAGTGTTGACATAATTCTCTTTTTTAATATTAAACATTGTTTAGACTAGTATTCAAGAATCATCCTCCCTTTTGGATTATCGGATGTGAGGTAGACAAAATAGCTGCAACCATGTTACCTGCTCTGCCTTTGCTGGTGGGTGTTTGTGATTCACACACACGCAGATCACTGTCTCAAGGGGGTTTTTTCTCATCCTTTCCTTTTGCTGTAATAGATTTATAATTAGTTAAGAGTAAATGTAGAGATAATAATAATGTAGTGCCAATGGCAGCCTGTCACAGAGCCATTGCACCTCACCTTTCCTCCTGGAAAGCTGCCTCCAAAAGCCACTGTCACGTTGTGTGCCTCAGGAAGTGATTCTCCATTCTGAACGAATTGTATTGACACTTTGTTTTTCAAAGCTGTATGTGCCCCTGCATTAAGTTACGCTGGCTCTGAAGTTTGATATTTTGTTAGATTAAGGTTTACTTCCTTCCTTCTTAGTGCTCCTGGCAGTTATGTTTTATGAGACATGGATAAATCAGCCCTGTTGTGTTCATGTGCTGTTTCAGGTATGGTTTTGTATCTGTATCAAACCAGTGGGTAGTGAATCTTAGGATGAGCAAGAGTTTATCTGCTTCAGCAAATTGGAGTACTGGTCTCTTCCTGCATGTTCTTGTTAAAATACCCATTTGCTTAATGACTGAAGACAAATGCATTAAGGATACTGTGACCTATGTCTGGAATCATTAAATAGGGTTGTGATGATGAAGAAACAATCAGGAAAATTAGGTACTCCTTCAAGATTTTTTTTTTTATTATTTTTGATGCTGAGACCAGCTTAATTCACTGGTCTAACAGCTCTTCTGTGGCTTTTCTTGTCCACAGGCTTTGAAAAAGATGCAGGCTGTTTTTCATTATTAAATACTATCTTTCTCATGTCTATCCATGTAGTGGTGACCAGAGAATAACTGACCAAAGCACAGATTATGTTGCTATGTAGTGATTACTTAAGACATGCAGTGATCTTTTTCTGTTCCTATCAGCTATGTATCAGGTTCAGTTAATAGATCCACGTTTGAAAGTGTCTTGCTTAATG
This sequence comes from Illadopsis cleaveri, assembly GCA_013399915.1. Taxonomy (NCBI): domain Eukaryota; kingdom Metazoa; phylum Chordata; class Aves; order Passeriformes; family Timaliidae; genus Illadopsis; species Illadopsis cleaveri. Next base: position 610,557 of record VXBB01003601.1, on the reverse strand, counting down.
CAGACTTTGATGGTGCCTGCCCAACCTGACTTGGAGGAGGCTCGAGGTTCTGGACTGTTTTCCTTGCCTGTGAATCATGCAGCCCAGTGTATTTTTAGTGCTGCAGTGTATTTACGTTCTTAGATTAGCAGCAGCCTCTCCTGGACTGGGCAGTCACACGTGGGCAAAGCTAAACCAAGTGGGAATGCCTCCACGGAAGATGGTGCTGGTGGCCCTTGCTGCTGACATTCTAGAGAGACTCTGAAGGAGTGTCATGTTCTCCATCTGATCTCTTAATAACATCCAGTCGTTTAGGTGCAAAACATATGAAAGTTGTGAGTGCAAGGAGCGTCCCAAAGTACCTTAATCCTCCTATCGATAGCACCGCTATTGGGTTACACGGTTTTAATCCCAGAGGAGTTGTTGCCTGACATTAAACTGTCCAAATAGTATTTATATCTGCTGCTGCCCTGCAAGATCACTTAACCCTGCACAGCAGTTTAAAAGTAGTTAATGACAGACCCAGCATGACTTGCCCCTTATGAATGATCACATAAGTTCGACCTGTGCTGTCATGGTTTATGGAGGAAGGCAGTTTGTCCATAGCCTGCTTCAGCCACAGCAGGTAATTTGAAATGAAATGAGACAGTTTCTACAAGCAGATTGATTTGGGAATCTTGCCTGTTCTTCCCTTTGACCCTTGACAAGTTGACACTACAAAGATTGTGACTTTAAAAAATGATTGGGTGCAAATACATTTAGGTAGATGATTTACTATGTGTTAAAGCAAGGACAGTGCATTTAGAGTGGAGCTGTGAGGGAAGGTAATTGTAAACTTTAACAACTCGTGTTTTATGTTTCTGTATCTTATTAATTATCTGAGTAGGTGAATCTTCTGATAACAGGAGACCAAGTACTGTATCTAATAAACTGTGTGTGAGAGTCCACAGACTCTGCATACCGATATTCAGTATTTTAGTTATGCAGAAATAAGTGTAAGGGATTTAGAAATGCAACTGGAATGCTTTCTTTGAGCTGCAAGGGTTAAGTCTGGAAATGAACACCTGGATGTATAGGTTTCCCAATCCAAAGATGTCTTTATTTTGTTATTTTTTTGTAAATGCAGTCATGCAAATACAAATATTGAAATAGCAAGTTCCAGCATACCATAGATAACTGGCAAATAGTGAAATAATGAAAGGATGCCAGTGAGAGAGAGAGAGAGTGAGAGAGAAAATCACAATTATGTGTCTATAAATACTCTGGTTTTGTAAAGCATACACCCTCATAGTTAAAAAGAATTATGTAGAGTTTATGAGACACTAAATGGAGATTTTATTTGAGTGCCTTTTTCTGATTTATCTAATTGGATTTTTCTTGAACTATTATGTGATTAATTTTATTGTTAGCAAATAAATAGCTAAAATGTCTTGCTTCTGAATAATTGCCATACAGTGATCCAGGACAGTATGTAAAACACGAGTACAAATGTTGCTGAAGTATGTATCCTATGAATGTCATTATAATTTCAAATTGAATGTTTCATTAAGTAGCAGTCGTAGAAAGCATAGACTAATCTTTGATAAGCCACCTAGCATTAAATGTGTTATGAGTGTGTAGTTGTAAAGGCATAATACAAAGTAGATGTTTGCACAAAATTCATCTCTCTGCAGGTCTTTCTCCTACTGTCTGTTCAAAATGCTTCGTGTGAAGCATTATTTTGAAGATGCTTATAAAAAAATTCTTATTGGTCTAGGTTGAAATTGTTTAATACCTTTTTGACTGTGTCTTTACTGAAGAATATTAGAAGTATTTTGCTGAAGTGTTTCTTTATGTTGTCCATTGGGTTTAATAGACGTGCCATTTAATAAGCTCTCTACCTGTAAGGATAGACTATTTGACCTTTGTGACCTGCCGGTGGTAGACATAGTATAAGATTGCTTTGTGAAATAAAGCTGTCGGTAACATCAACAAAATAAAAAATGATCGTATTCCAATACTCTCTGCTCAGTACTATGACAGCGCTGAAATATGGAATAAAATTGAAAGTAGATTAGTTTTGGGTCCTAAGTCATGTTTTGACAAGATATAAGAGAGGAGAACATATCTTTGAACTTTTAGTTTTAAAGTTTTTTAATGAAAATATTTATCATTTTGTAAGGTTCCTTCTTTCTTTATCACAACGGGGCTGTATAACCTTAAAACAATCCATTCTCTTATTGTGAGGGGTATAAATACTGTACTATCTTTTATATTAAACATCATAAAGGATACATGCACAGTAGGAGATTGCTTGACACTTGCAAGTAAAGGACTGTCATGTTAATAAAAAGCTTATTGGAGAGGTTGAAAAATCAGTCATTAATAAGCCACATATTTTTAAACTATGTAAAGCATGTAAATACTGCCGACAAGAAGGCAGGCTTTGCCATATTTTCTCCTCTCTTTTTGGAATGCTTAAAGGTCTAAAGCAATAGTGTAAATGAAAATTATCCGATTGCCTCTTCTGTGCTTATTGTAAAATTTGTATGATTAAAAGAGAAATCAATTCTTTTAGTTGCAGTTATTAATCAAATCAAATGAAGAGTTTGGGGGGACCAATGATGGCATGACTGTGAATGCTAGAATTTAGGCAACTTGCTTTCAGTCTTTTTTGAAGAAGAAAAAGAACAAACCAAAAGAAGAAACCTTTAAAGAGGGAGTGGGAAAATCCCGTCACCAAAATCCACTTTGTACTATTGTAGTGTGGGAAATGGAAGGGAAGGTATATTAAACAGTGACCATTGTCTGTCTTCATTTCTGTGCATCAAAAATAGAAATAAATTGAATTTTAACTTCTCAATCCAGGAGTAACACCATTAGCTGTTTCTCCTTGTTTGTTTTTTTTTAAATACTGCCTTTTTAAAAAATGCCTTTTAGTTTGGTTATTCTCATTTGTCTCTTCTATTCCTCTAAGTGCTCAATTGTTAGTCTGTTTAAAAAATAATTTTAAATTAATGGAGTGGATTTTTTTTTCATGGCAAACACACATTCTTGAAGCCAAAGGAATAAAATACCTGTCCTGAATGAAGCCACAGTGTTTATGCAAAGATACTAGTCTCAGCAAATTAGGGTATTCTCTGAGGAAATATGAGCTTTTTTTAATGGTAACTCATAACAAAAATATTAACATCAAATCAGGTAGAAAATTCACACAGAATTTCTCTTAGCCAGTGCCTCTAAGAGGAGTGCACTGATGTGCTTTTAGCAGAAGTTTATCCTCTTGGAGCATGATATAACTCCAAAGTTTAGTAGAATAATGTAAACCAATAACAAAGGAATGTTGCCTATCCTCAAACTGTGTCTCAAGTTGTTTGAAATTAGGAGAGAAAAGCTTGCAGGAAAATCTATCTGCTCTGCATTGGACTGTACTAAAGGACTAATGCATTTGACGTGGTATGACTGGGTGGTTTTGTCCTTTCAGATGATGTGTAAGCAATGTGATTGGATTATCCTCAGCCCCACAGATGGCTGAGGTGCTGTGCTGCTGAGATCTTTGGTGGAAACTGCTCTCTCTCTCTTTGAATGATGTTAATCCCCATTGCTGTTGGTGTCTGTGAGCCAGGAGCTGTGGCCCCAGTAGCAGCATCTTTGCTCTTTGGAGTTCTCAGCACTGCAGGATCATTTCAACGGCAGTGGCCAGCGCTGCCCAGGAAGTGGGGCAGGGCTGCAGAGCAGTGTGGAGTATCAGTCCCAGCAAACACTGAGGAGGAGTCTCCTGCTGCAAGTGCCGTGTGCCCCTTTTGCAGTGGTGAAAAGCTCCTGGAGAGAGGAAACCCCTCCTGGCACACTGAGGTGTGGTTTCCACGTGTGCCTGACTGGGGTTGTCAGCAGCAACAGGGCACGGCTTCTTTGTGGATTCACTTAAGCAAAAGGAAAATGCTTCCCTGCTTCCCTAGATTTTGCATCAGTAGTGTTTCTTGTGGCAGGAGTAGTTATTTTTTTCCTTTCAGACTTCTGTGCCTATTTAAAAATACAGTTTTTATGCTATTTTTCCTGCTTTGTGGTGATTTTGCAGAAGCCTGTTGTGTTGGAGGTGGGCTGTAAGGCAGTGAACAGCACCGTGATGAAGCATGTGGTTTTGTCTGTAGCTATTAATTTCCTGTTTCACTTCACCATGTGTCTTCTTTATCCTACCCTACCATTCCTTGCCCAAATTACAGTGATAGATAGAATTGCTCAGAAAGTGGGCAAGAAAATGTGGTGTCTAGCTGTCCATGATTTGCCAGCAGTTCTTTTGGATTTGCACTCCTTGTCTATCTATGGCAGACAATTTTTTAGTCATTACATTGCTAACTCCCTGAAATGAACCATGTGGAGCTACAAATGGACTAATCCTAAATGAGTTTTTTATAAGTCAGCATTTGTCAGTGTTGAGAACTGTTGTTACAAAGATGGTCAAGATTTTGTTACTTTAAACTCAGATTTTTGGAAACCTTTACCTCAGTGTATTAAATAGAGACTGAGAACATTGAAACAAGCAGATTTTCTTACCTTTCAACAGGAAGTTTGGGGTCTTATGCCTATTTGACATGGTATGTGTTTCTTTAAACCTCTGACTTGCTTAAACAGCTGTGTAACCGTATATCTTTTAATTTAATTGCTTTGCATCAAAAATCACAAAGATTTAAGCAGAAGCTCCAGATTCTCCATAATTGACCTGAATAGTTGGCTCAAAAATGAAGGTGTAAAAAGTAACATCTAAAACTTGATATTAAACCAAAGGTAGAGGGGAGGGCTGGGAAGGATCAAGAGAGGAGGAACGAAGTAGCCCAAGAGATGATGGTGTAACATACACTGTCCCACAGATCTAGGTCACTCATAATGCTGCATCTTACATGGACACTTCTGGGTGATTTTGAACTAAGTCTCAGTATAGTCCAGACAGACTTGTGGAAGGCAGCTGTCTGTCTGTCACTAGTTTGCCTGGTCTTGGAAGAGAGTCTGAGACTGAATGAAGTATGGGTACATGGAAATTTTTGAGTATGGACCTATTAACCCTATACAGGGAAGCTGCCAAATTAGCCCATTGTATCCTTTCTGAAAAGAAACCTTGCCTTTTAAGAATGCTAAGTTGCCTGTAAATCAGCACTTGAAAAATAAGTTATCCCACGGATCGTATGGTGGGCTCCCACCTGGATCACTTGGCTCAAGCGTGTTTCGACTGGCATAATGCAAAAAGCCTTTCTTGTAAGTTCAAACTCACTGCACACTGGCACTAGAAATTTACCTTAGATTTGCCCTTCTGAACAGACATGCAGGAGATTGCAGGTAGAAATGGTGAACATAGTATAAAATACATACAAATACATAGTGTAAAATATATATAAATTATTTACCAGTGAGTATATTTCTTTGGAAACTCTCCCTATTTTACTCTACAGACTTTATTTAAGCAATTGATCAGCCTTTCTTTTCTGTCCCTTCCCACCCCATCTGTGATTATTCTCATTTGTTTTTATAAAATGGATAATAGTTGGATTTACTACTAATTGCTTGTTTTTGAACTTATAGCTCAATTCTTTAGAGTCTTTGTTCAGAATTCCTCAAAAGATTTAAATTGCTCAAATAGGACTAATTCGGGAAGCAGTATAAACAGAGGAGTTTTGTAATATTTTTTTTTTCCATAATATCCGCAGTCACTGATGCCCCAGGACGTTGTGTCCGTGTCGCGCTCGGGATTTCGAGGCTCGTGGTTTCGGGCGCAGCGGCGCCGATGGTTTTGTTCCCGCACTGCTCCGAGTGGCCGAGAGGTGGCAGCACCAGCCGCGCTGTCCGCTCGCCGTGGGGGGACAAGTCGGGGGAACCTGGTAAAGCGGAGACTGTCTTGTGTTAACGCAGGAGAACTTTGTTAGCATAAAATATTTATTGTTGGAGCTGTGCTTTGCTGACTGCTCTGTGCTAACAGAGACGCAGAAAGTCATGCAAATGAGTTTGAGCGTCACATGCGGGCTCCAAGCATGAAATTTCAGTGACGGAGCAAATGTCCGACTGTGTAAACCCAAATATTCTCTTCCCCAGGGCAGGGAGTGGCAGTTGATATCCAAGTCTCCATCAGCTGCGTGAGGCCCTGGCACACTCTGCACCTGTGAGCTGCTGCTCCTGTCGGCCAGGGCCGCAGCAGAATCTGCACAATCCTTAGCTGGTTGTCTGCTGTTCACTGAAGGTTTTGATTAATAACTTCCAAGGGATCAAAACTAAAGGAATTTGCAATGGTGGTCTGCCTTCAGTTATTCTCGTAATTATTTTTATGAGTAGGACGTGCTAAAGAAATGTTCTGCATTTTGACTGGGACAGTTTGCTTTGGAGACCAACCTTTATAGCAGCTATTACTGCTGCATGTCACTTTTATGATCACAGTGAAATAATCTGAAATACAGCTTATTTGTGTTGTACTGAGGTTTTCTTCTTTTTCAGGATATATGTTGGTTTTGAGGTTTTTTTGCCGTATTGAGTTAAAGTCAATGGTACCATTTAAAAGCTGCACATTTTTTTCTTCTTTCTGCTTCTGTCAAATGCTTTTCCATTTACTCTTTCTTGACATTGCCTGCATGGTGCTTTTGGAGGAAGAAGACTTGATATTATTCCCTTCCCTACCAACTGATTTTCACCTTTCTGTTGGTAATCTGTGATAGGTGAAATGCACCTCATTGTGTGTGTAATTCCATTCTGTCAGGCTCCAGAGTTTGTTTTGGAGTTAAGCTTGCAAATAGAAGGTACGTGCTGGAGCTGGTGCAGGTCTGGTAGCAGTCTGTATTGCTCTTTCATTGTGTTCCTAATACGAACAAATGTTAAAGGGACTTATAAAATGCCTCCAATTTTCTCAGACACAAGAAAATGGTAATAGACTTGGGCACTGAGAATCCCAGGAAAGTCCTTAGCAATGGGAAGCATGCTGCTTTCCCTGTGGATGAATGAGCTGTTCTCCACGGCAGTTCCAGTCCCAATCGACTTGGGGAGAGAGACGGGAGACCATAATGATGAATGAAGCTGGGTGTCCCAGCTGACAGTGTTGTTCACTTATAAAGTACTCTAAGTTATTTACTGATCCCCCCCCCTGCCAAGGTTACACTGCTGTACATAACACAGGTCAGATCTGTACAAGAAATACTATAGTCTAAGGTGTTTCTGGTAGTTCTTTTTCTGCCCTTTCATCTCCTCACACTCTTCCTTCCTCCTCTTCTCCCCACCCCCTTCTGTTGGAGGTAGAGTTTAGATGATGACAAACCCCATCTATCTGACCAGCCCTGGGTCTGCCTGTACAGCTCTGTGTTCCTGCAGTGCACTATGTAGCAATTGCGTGTCAGCTCTAAAACAAAGTTTATGATGTTTTTGAAGACTCTGTTAGTTTCTGCCAATGTTAACCTAGAAACAGCAAGAGCAATTCACTACTCTGTGAAGTTATTTTATGGATCTGGTGGTGCTTGCCAAGAGGACTGTAACCCAGAAATGGTGGCATCCTGCAGAGAAGAAATCAAAAAGGAGTGGGGTGGATATTCAAGTGATTAAAGAGCTGGGATATTGCATGGCTTTGTCACTGCCACTATGGTCAAGCCTCCTGTGGAACTGCTCGTTTGTGCCACCAGTTAGCCAGGGGAGCTGAGTAAGACACAAATGCAGCATGAATCGTAGTGGTTTCCTTGCCACATCTGTTTACCTGGGACTCATATCTCTTTAATTCTGAAATGGACTTTTATTGGATGAATTACAGAAAATGGACCAAAATATCAATATTATGAAGCCTTATGATGTATGCCAGAAAGGTTTTTTTCTTGTCTGTATTTTGAATATGACTTTTTTTTTCAGTAGTACTCTGTAGTCTGCTGTTGAAAGCAGGTGCACTATGTGATCCTAAATAAGAATTAACTGATATTTTTCATGTCTTCTGTCTGAATTGTTTGCAGGCTCACTGTGGGGCAGTTCTTGCCCACACAGAATTAAACCCACAACCCTATCTATTCTGTAGAAAATTGAATTCAAAATAGCCTTTAATTCATGCTTGCTTTTTTCTGGCAGAAGGAAAATGGAAGGATTTCGAGTTGGCATAACATTTGACTTAGCAGAAGAAGATTGAGCCAGTGGATACCTGTACAAATACTTCATTAGAAGTATTTTATTTGAAGTAAACATCTGTATTTGTATGGGAAATAAGGTTTTCTGTAGGATGTTTTTTCAAATTTTCAATGACATGGTGTAAGCCTGTAATATTTATTTATTGAATGAATGTGTTGAATGGCTCCAGAAGTAACGTGTCTTGTTCTTCAGGATACTCATATTAGGTTTGTTACCAGTGTGCTAAAGCTCTCATACCTATAAAAATACTTAAGGCAATGCTTGAAATTGTAAGTGAAGGATATAATTATGTTCTGTAGGGTTATAAATACTATGAAAAGACATTACAGAAAAATATGCAACTATTTAATGTCTGTTTAACAGGAGAAGCTTTTAAGAGAAAGATTTTAGGGCCGCTGCCTTGCTTTTTTGAGTGAGAATAGAGGAAGCCCCTGGAGGCAGAGGAAGCCCCTGGAGGCAGGAATGGGTATAGATTTTGGGAATTTGAGTTTGGGTTTTATGTAAACGTTGCTGCTGATCATGTAATGTGTTTTGTATGTTTTCCTAGAGCAAGATGTGAAGTGTTTGGTGAGGCCAGAACTTCAGTGTAGTGATGGCTTTGAAATGATGGGGATAAACAGGCCTCTCCTTGAGCACAAATGATGTGACTAGCTTCAGTGGAAGGAAAAAACCTTATTTTTACAATAAAGCATTAATAGCACACATACATGCCATTAGCTTTGGCTTAGGGATGCTGATATTGACAGGGGAGAGGAAAATTGCTTTGAGAGTGGCCATGTTTGAAAGGACCTCTCCTTTATCTCCATCTGAGAAGGCTTTGCCAGGATAATGCCCTTGGTTTTTGCTTGCGGTGGTGTCAGTATTTTCCATTGTAACAGGAGAGCGTGTTCAATATTTAGGTTGCCTCCTTTTCGTTCATTTGTGCTGTGGTCATGCTGGCTGGCCACAGTGCTGTACCCTCCCTTTGTTCCCTGACCTGCTTGCTGACACAGAAGTGACTCTTTGAGGCAGAGGACAGAGCAGTGCAGCCCATGCCTCTTTCCAGGAGAGCAGCTTCTCTCCATCTGGGGACATCCTTCCTCCCTTGCCCAGCGTAGTGCAGTGTGCTGCCTGACAAGCAGGGGAGCTGTGAGGGCCACACGTCTCCCTCTGAATCAACTCTCAGACATGGTTAAGAGGTATTGACATGCCAGCACTAGAAATCCCTTTGGGGTGTGTTTTGGGGAAAAGCAGGCAGCAGGTTGCCAGCATAAAATCTTTATTTTTTTCCTAGTCTAACTCATCTGTCCTTTTGTCAGTGCTGCCATGAGGGATTGCCTTGACCAGTCGAGTGCTGTGTGCCCCTGTGGCAGTAGGTGGCTGTAAGGAAGCTGAGAGGGTAGGAGTGCCTGTTGACTTTCATCTGATGGTAGAGCTGTGCATCCTCCTCTGTGCTCCTGGCCACCTTGAAGTCCCGTTGAGGCAGTGCAGACTCCTCCTCTGGTCCACAGCCCCTGTAATGTTGTCCATGAATCCCAAGTGCAAAGGCTTTAATAGCTTTGCAGTAACGGGAGGTACAAATGCAGTGTCTGTTGCATTGCAGAATCCCTGACAGCAATACCCGGGCTGGGAATTGTAATTGAGGTCCTGTAGTGGTAGCAAGTTTCTGGATCGTGTCATGCAGGGGTAATAGGCTGATTCTGCAGCCCAAAGGGAGCAAACTCTGGAGGAAGGGGTTCCAGATGGCTGAACATGGTTCATTTGGCTCAGTTTGTTGGAATTGCAGTGAGCAAATGACTCAACTCTACTTTAATAAAGCTTTGTGGATACCAGAACAAAGGAGTTGAGGAGACCATAGGGTATGACAAGACAATTGAGCCAGGCTACTTAGCTGCTTATAGACCCCAAGAGAATTGCTTCTTTTGCTGTGTCTGAAGGAGTATCACTCACAAATTTATCGGGTGCTTATGCTTTAAATAAGAAGGTTCAAATATATTATTTTAGATGTTTTATCTAGGTATATAAAATATACAATTATACATAATGTCTGTTTTATATAATGATATATGTATTCTTTTTCTGGTGGGAAGCTATTTTAAAATTTGAAGTTGTAATAATCTGTATATATGTATTCAGATTTCAGATAATGACTCCATCCGTCAGGCTGAGTGTCTGATCTTCATTTTCTCTTTGAAAATGGAGATCAGCTAGGCAATTTAAAATGTGTTGCTTTCTTGCAGGTCCTGATTCTGCAATCCTTATGTGGAACAGTATTTACCTGAATGAATAGTACCATTGTACTAATTTGCAGGAATAATTGCTCTTTGGTTTAGTAAGGGTGACAAAGTTGAGCTTTAATTTGCAACAGCTAAGACATGTGCTAGTGATTTTCTCTTTGCTGCATATAAACAAAGAGTCAGCACAGAAGTATACAGTTTAAGGTTTTTCTGTGTTGGTATTTTCTGTTTTGTTCTGAGTTATTAAAGGAAAAATCTTAAGACAGCATTTTTTCATTGTATGAGAATGTTTGTGTAGATTTGCTAAAACAGGGATGTATTTCTTCCTTCTCTTTTAAAGAAGCAAAATATCAATGTCCAAAAAGTTCTGACACTTAAAACTACTTCTTCTCTTGGGAAAAAGAAATGGGAATAACCAAGTACAGATTTAAAAGAAAAAATGTTTATAGAAGCTTAGAATGAAATACTTGCTTTTGAAGAAATAGTGAAGTCAAGGCTTTTCATGGAGATTTTGCAGTAACTATGCTTGAGCATACATGTGATATAATCCTTTATCACACCTTTATCACACCTCTCAGCTATACCTGGTCAACTTATTCAGGTCAGTGGAACCCAAATCACTCCTTCCTCTCCATCTTTCCTGGCAGTATCAGGTAATAATGTAAAGACAAAAAACCCCTCAAAACAACACCCCCTGACCCCACGCCCAAAAAACAAACCCCAAAGCAAACAAAAAAGGATTTTTATAACAGTTTCATGTTCCTCTTCCAGCTTACACAATTTTTTCCATTGCCTCTAAGAAGAAACTTCTGCCTCTGAAGAAGTAATGAGATAGAAAAATACAGGGGCTTATATACCTTGGGTAAAAACAGAAAAAAGTCAAGAAACAGGGTCACTGAGGCTGCAAGAATTCCTATTAACATTTGAATAAATGACAAAGAAAATGAAGTGTCAAGCCTTTTAGTCTCATGATGAGTGATGGAGACTTTTCTTTTTTAGTAGATCAGAAATGCTTATTCTCACCTACTGGTTTTGTGGTTTTGTGAATGTAAGAGTACGGACTAGTGAGAGAACAGCATGCTGAACTTTGGGGTTCTTGCTGTTGGCTGCTCAGGACAGAGACACCAAATGATATATAACTAAAAATGTTGAGTTCTACTTAAACCCACCTGATCTTTTTTGGTTTTGCTTGGGTTTTTTGTTTGTTTGGTTAGTTTTTTGAGGACGGCAGGGAATTTCTGTAATTTTTCTTTTCGTGAAATGCAGTTCTGGGTAAAAATTGTTTTGGTGGCACAGTCCCAATCTAGTCTGGCTCAGTGAAAGTCACTCATGAAAGAAAAGACCTGACATTTGGAAATCTTGTGCTATCACAATAAAAAAGTCCTCCTTTCCCTCACAAATTCTGCATACTTATTCTGTAGAATAAGTCAACTTCAAATGGTTTTTCCATTGTGAAAGAAAAAATGTAAAATACAAAAGTAACAGTGTCCCTTGTTCTATTGTAACATCTGTTAAATATCACCCCTTAGTTTATTTTTTTAAGGAAATGTAGAAAGTAGTGCTATAGCAAGGTATATGTAGGCCTGTTTCTGAAAAAATGCTTTATTTGACATTCTGCTTGCCATATCAGCTGTCCTTTATCACTGAGTTTCCTCCAGTCTCTTCCTGTAACTGTAGCAAGCTGGACAACAACGTCTTTTGATTAACATTTGTTTAATTTTATATAATTTCTTTTTTTTCCCCAAGTTAGATAATTTTGCAAGTGTTAGAGCATTTGGAGAGATTGGAATACAATGCCATACTTGTGACATCATTGTAATCTTGTCACCTGTGAGAAAATGCAGTGCCTGAGGCCAGAGCAGTTGAGGTGGTGGCAGTGGCACACAGGGGTGACAGCTCGAGTTCCCTGCGTGCCTTGCTCTTTGGATACAGACAAATGTGACCATGCTCACATTGCACCTGCACCCCCATTCCAGTCTTGAAGGCCCCTGTTACTAGGATTGGGGAAAAGGTGTCATTTAGAGCTTGTGCTGTGGGTTCTTCAAGGACTGAGCTTTCTCCCTAGACTCTCTGGGAGCTCCCCTGAAGAAAGAAGCATGGAACAGCTCACAGCATTCCAAATACCCTGCTGGGAATCGTTTGGGTTCCTGCTTGCTTGACAGAAGGAACCTGCTGAACTCTTGCTTGAAGGCACCAGGCAATTTTGGGTGTTTTCCTAAACATTGCAACCACGTTATCTAAATATCACTTAATTCTGACACAATGTATGCATCTCAAAACTTAGACTGGAGAGAGTCTTCACTTGGGTTTTCTTTTCCAATTGCAGAGAAAATGTAATTTTAATTCTTAAGTCAGGCAATTAGTATTTCACAACCTTTAAACAACTCTGTTTAAAGGCATGTATAAAGTGTTATTATCTTAGTGGGCTTTCATGTGGGAGGAACTTAAGCAACAATTCTGTAACAGGTAATAAAATTTCAACTTCAGATGGTCCCTTAAGAGACTTTCAGTTGTACTGCACTGACTTGGTCATGGGCAGCCTTTTGCTGGTGAGAATTCAGGACAAATGTGTGGAGAACACTGAGGGATGGTGAACACTAAGGCTGCAAAAACGAAGCCCAATCCTCTAGCTATGGAAGTATTAAATAAATCTCCGTGGCATTTCTTGTAAGTGGATTTTCTTGTGTATTAAACTGGTGGAGGTATGTTTTCTGCTCCATGTTTGCTCCCTTCCTTCTGCTGAGACAGTAGTGTACCTGCTGTGATGGGAACATTTATTCAGCTGGACTGAAACCATCAATTCATTTTTGCAGAGGTCACCAAAAATCCATCAGGTGGTAATGACACTCAGTCACTACTGATGTGGGCTGGATGCGAGCCAGTGATCTAGAGGGGAAAGGCAGTCTAACCCATTACCAATCCCCTGGAGCCACTGAGTCCCCCACTTTTTGCTCATCTTTCTGCTTCTACAGTTCTCATAGGTTAATCTTTCTTTTTCTATGTCTAATGTGATAATCTTTCTTCTCTTACATATCTGCTTTTGACTTTCATGACAGTGTGGCTGACAAACATCCTCTGCATTTTTCCTTCTGATGCAGAAGATATTACTAGTGCAATGGTCAATAGGGGTTATTAAAAAAAAGAAGGGGTCAAAAAAAACCCAACTAAAAAAAAGGGTCAGAGAGAGAGGAGAAAAAAAGCCTCTAGACAAAGGGGAATCTTTATTTTAGACTTTCGCAGTAGGAATAACTCCTCAATGTTTTAAAATTTGTATCTCCTAATCAGAATATGGCTGTGAAGGCTTACTGTCTGTATACTGTGCCTGTGCTGGAGTGTCCTGTAATTCAGGGCAAAATAGGGAAGGAGGAATAGCCACCTCAGCTACTAGAGGTGTTTACACTGGGAATTTGTACTTTACATTCTTTAGTGTCCTTGGCAGTGACATGGAGATGTCTGGAGTAATGTGGGTGTTGAGAATAGTCCCACTGTGCTGGACAGCAGCAGTGTTTCAGCATCTCAGCCTGCTGGCACTCAGGTACAGGGCTGTGCTTGGGTGGCTGTGCTGCTTCTGATGGCTGGGTTGGTTTGAAAACCTGTGTGTCTGCAGGCCAAGTGATGAGAATCCAGATTCAAGACGGGATACTGATGAAGGTTTGTCTGGACCACATTTATTTTGAGAGAACAAAACCCATGAGTTATACTTGACTTTTTAGAATTGTTCCTCCTTACTGCTATACTGTATAAATGCATCCAAATGAGTATTTTCAGTAAGAAATTAAAAATGAGCTGTAAAATATTAAGTTGTGTAGTACATATTTATTCTGGAACAGGTCTTGCAGACATTCTGAGAATATTGCTGGAGTGTACCTAGTTAGGGAGAAGAAATATCCTGTGACAAATTAATAACTTGCAGGAGTTGCTGTGAATACTTTGGGAGGAGGATATGTGCTGAGATGATGATTTTCCCTAACAAACCAGTCTATTTTTATGAACTTTTGTCAACCTAAAAAAAGCTTTGTTACTCAATTAAGTCTTGTTGCATCATCTTAGATTAAAATGGATCTTTTGCCCTTTATTGTGCGATATTCTGATGAACTGGGAGTTATAATAGGAACATCTCCTCTTATATCCTGTGCTGTTTTCCTCCCCTCCTCCCCTTCCAAATTAAAGAACCCAGGGCCTACTGTTTCCATTTAGCAAAAATTGTTTTAAATTAGCCTGGAGGTGTGGTTACTCCTGTAAGCCTGTGCTCGTAAACATATGATCCTGCCAATAGAACTGCACAGGGTATTTTAAGCTGATACAAAGTGGACCTATGCCAAGAAATTTTTTTGTAGGAATAATTAAGTCTATTTTTCAATGTCATGCTTTGCTCTATTCAGCCTCAGTTATAAAATAGTCCTGAAAATAATCTCAAACCTTCTATGGGGAAGTAAGTTGAAAGTGCTGAAAATTATACTGCAGCAAACACAGCAAGCCTCCTTTCCCTGTTACTGGAAATTTCCTTTAATTTACATCTATGAAATCTGAAATTACTGGAAATGAATTGGTGCAAAGCTAATATTGCCACCACTTCCCTTTTGCTTTTTATTACACCTAGTATCTTTTTAGGAACAGTTTGCACTTATCAGTGGAGCTTTAAATACTGCCCTAGTGAATAAACATTTCATTTTAGTAAACAAGCCCCAGAAATAGATTTTTACCGCAAGTAGTTTGTTTTTAATAACACATGCTGCCTCTTGGAGTTAGATTCCTAAAGGAACTGTAAAAAGAATTTCTATCACAGCATCTGACTTCCCTTCTTTGTCAACCTTCTCACAGATGTGTTGGGTTCCCTGTAGTTACAGGTCAGCTTCTGTTTATTGAAAGCTGAATCAAAACAAACCAAAAGAAAAAAAACCAAAAAACCAGCAGAGTGGGGAGATAGAAAAGGAGTGTACATATCTATAAGTATTTAGATGCAAAATTGAAAACTTTGGGTCCAAAGCAATTTTTTTAAAGTAAAAGATGGTGACTTCTAGAACACCCATTTCAAATTCTTGAGTGTGGTATGAAGATTGCTGTTAGGAAGTCAGCATTATGATTCTTTATGGTCCCTGTTTTAGTCAGAGAGTTTTCACTGTCATTTGGAGGTTGCCAGCATTTTTCAAAGTTAATCTAATTTCTGGGGAACTGATTTTGAATCTCTTTTAAAGTAGGGTAAACAAACCAAGATTTGCCCATGCAAAGCAGTGTGGAAGCAATGACCACATATTCAAATAAGATTCTGCAGCAGAAAGCTCCTCTACAACTTGTGTTTTACATATGGTCTTTGGAAAACACCTTGGTCTGTCATGAATTTTCAGGGAAAAAAATTCAGCTGTGAGATTTTTGTGGACCAGAGGAAAAAAAAAAAAAATCAATCCCTTGTGAATTCATCGTGCTTGTATATGAGGATTAGGCTAATGCAGATTCACAGGCAAAAATCAATATAGATTTCAGAAATCCCTTCTGCTAACGATGGAACTGATCATGCAGTTCACAGGCTTAATTATGTATCTTCTTTATGAGACAACAGTAATATCTCTTCACATGGGCATAGAAGTTGAATTTAACCTTCACCCTATACTAATATTTTTCCTACTGGAAAAGTATGAGTAAAGCACTAAATATTACTTGCTTGATCATAGAGTAATAAAAAGGATAGACCATTGTATAATTTGTTCAAAATAACCATACTCTAAGGAATAGATTAACTTCTCCCATCTGTCCACCAAAACATCAAATATAAAGACTATTTCCAAAGTAATGTTGTCTACAGAAGTTGCAGCATTAGGCAGAGGTTTATGGAAATTAGTGTAGCTATCACACAGATTTTATGCTTTTATGGAGTAATATTGCAGAGACCTTGTAACCTGAGGGTAACGATATTTCTCAAGGGGAAAAATAGGACCCAGTCCTTTCAAAGGGATGCATGTTTCATGTGAAATCTCCCAGCTTGTTCTGAGAGCTATTGAGGAGCTGAAACACAGTGACATCACTAGTGATTTTTTTGCCTAGGGATTGCAGAACAGTGTTCCAGGATGGAATTTTGTGAAGGCAGAGAGGATGCAGGGATGGTTCACAGTCCAGTAAAATTTACATTCACCTTAAGCACATTGGTGGTTGTAACAGGAGGGGCCGGTCCTGGGGAGTTCTTGCACTGCCTGCTGTGCTTCATTTTGAGATGTGCCAGCCCTGTTGGTGTTAGGCAGGTGGCTTTCCCAAAAAAGAGTTTGCCTTCCTTCTCTCTGTTTCTCAGTCATCTACCCTGAGATTCACTGCATACACTGTTAAATATCAAATAATATATTAAGCAACATTTTCTGCCTTCTGACCCCTTTGATCTGTCTTGCTTCTCTCTGCCATCCACCAACCACAGTTAAAATTACTTCAGCTGGTTCTGCAGTGCTATGGGGATCTGAATTAAGGTGAAACTCTTCTTGTGGTCTTGAACAAGGGGGATATATTTGAAGCCACTGTCTCTTGTGATGCTTACAGAATGAGCTTTTTGTTACCATCTTTTGTGCTATGATGCATGTGGAAAGGACAGAAGTAGTTTTATTTGGTGCTCCCTAAGATACAAGTAAGGTTCCCAACAAGCATACGTAAAAGAAAAAATATTTGCCATCTATTAATGACATTTTGGGGTATTTTTTAGATTTTAAAAAAAGTGAAAACAAACACTTGGGTTAATATGGTGTGTTGCTGAGCTTGAGATGCATCCATTCTTGGTTGCTTCTAGAATAATGCAGCATATGGTGATTATTGTTAGATTAAAGAAGAGGTCCAATTTTAATTCCAGCAGCAATCATGTGCTTTTTCTGGTGGCTTACAAAGGCTGATGAGAAATGGATTTAGAATATGGGATTTGAATTTCATTACCTTGATATTCTCTTAAAAGGGAGCTTTAAATTATCAGTTCTTTATAAATGTGGGTGTGCTGGAGCTGTAATGTTAATGGCAGCTGGGCACAGCTGGGGTTGGTTAGGATCATCTTCTCAGGGAGATTCCACTATGTGACTGCAGAACAGAGAGCAATGTAATTTGTTAGGTGTTTAGAGTAGTTGAAATTAATCAATTAGACCTGAAATGTAACTTTGAGATGTAATGTATTTCTAATATTGAATGTATAAAAGTTGTTTTAGTTCATCATTTAGAACTAAAGTGAGGAGGGAAACCCTGGAAGTGGTGATGATTAAGCTCAAATGGAAGAAAACTGTCTAGATGGGAGAGATAGGGACCTCTACAACCTTTCCAAAAGTGTAGTTTGAGTTTGCCTTGTATCCTGCCATGAAATGGCTGTCAGTGTTCAGAGGGAGATTTTGCTGTTTTCTGAGGTTTTGTTATTTTCAGTGTTATGCTAAATAATATAGGAGGGGATTTACAGGGAGAATAAAATTAATGGATGGGAATTTCCATGCTCTTTCAAGTATACTTGGTGTTTTCCAAAAGAATTAAATTTCTTGACCCCATGAGTGCTTTCAGATACTTTTCCTATTTCCTTCCTACACCTTTCAGACATAAACAAGCCTTTTCTGTACTTGACTTTGCTTCTTCTCTTGGTAATTTTTGCATGGTGAATAGTCAGATTCTCTCTTCAACACCATCACATTTTTCTTGAATAAAGTCAATAACAGGTTCCTTAAGGCAAAATCTGCTTGGTCTGTTAAGGTTGTAGCTTTGGGGTTTTTTTTAAATACAAACAGTATTTCATCCTTGGCTTCCAGGTTTCAGTCAACGCTTTTCTATTCTGCTTTGCACATTTTCCTTAATTTTTACTGTTACTTGTTCTTGTTCAGTCTTCTCTGCAATAATTCTTCCAAATTCTCACCCTTTCTTCCTGTGCTTTCTCTGTGACTGCCTTCTGCATGTGAAGGTTTGAATTTTATTTTCATGTTGATGACATCAAAATTTCCTTTGAAATCTTTTCATATTTCTCTTGCCTTTTCTTTCCGTGTTCTGGTTACCTCCAGCTCAGTCCCAGTCATTGTTAACTTCCCCAGCTCTGTTGCCATTCTCTGGACATGCTCCAGCCCCTCAATGTCTTTCTTGTCATGAGCAGCCCAAAGCAGGATTTGAGGTGTGGCCCCACCAGTGCTGAGTACAGAGGGGCCATCACTGCCCTGGTCCTGCTGGCCATACTATTGCTGATACAGGCCAGGATGTTGTTGATCTCCATGGCCACCTGAACAGTGTCCAGTAGCTCTCATCCCAGGCCATCTACAGTCACTGCCTTGACTCCAATTCCTTATCTGCTCTAGTAATAACTCACTTGCTTCTACTTCTCATGGAGTACAGGAGGGAGAAAGTGAAAACAGCAGCACCTTCCCTGTTCAGCTGCCTTGCTTATGGTGAAATATAGAAGGTAGGAGCTTGTGCTCCAAAAATTGTTAAGGGGAAGCAAATCTGTTCTACCCATGGCCTTGTTGAAAAAAGAAAGGAAAAGAGGGTGCCAAAAAAGGCAGGGAGACAGCAAACAGGTACTTGAGAAGCTCTGCTCAGAGGATGGCCCCTCTCTGCCCAGATGTGTTGAGTGCTACTGTAGCAGGACTTCCACTCACAGCTTTGCTTGTAGCACTAATGCTGATGGTGTGAGCAATAGCTGTGTGTATAGGGATCGAGCATCACCTCTTGCCAAGCACAATGTTTTTGGCTGTAGCCTAATGAGAGAAGTGTCTGACCAGAGAGGGTAGTGCAGGTCAGAGCCAAGCCCTCCACTATTGGGCAGCTGTTGAGGCACAAGATCAGTTCATATTGCTGAGCATGTGAAGTATAAGAGGAACTAAAGCAGCCGTCTATACAGTCATCTTATAGATAGTTTACAATTAAAAGTTCATTTACTCTTGGAGTCCTGTAAAATGATGCATGCAAAGTGCTGATGTATAGGTTTGTGTTGTGGGATGACAGGCTGCACACAAAGCGAGTCACAGCCATCTCATGGTGCCTCTCCCCTGCACATTTTATGTAGCAGTCATGTGAATGTGGATTAAAAGGGAGCAGTAAAAAATTAAGCAGTAGTTTGTTAAAACAGTATTGAAGGAACTGCTAAACTTGCTGAAGTCCATCTCACTAACTGTTCTGTATCCTTTGGGCCTATCTGATCCCACCCAGTTTATACAATATTTCTATTGTAGTCATAAATAATTTCAGATACTACTTGAGCTGTTTCTAAGGTCAGATTCGAAGTGTTCGTGGCACATAGTGCCTCCTGAAACCCTGCATGCTTTGCAGTAGACATTTCTGTCTTATATTTACTCAAATAGAAGTGGATATAGTGTTTTCTTCTCAAATTTTTGGTCTGACTCCTGTGACTCTGACTCCAGTAAGTAATGCCAGTAGCATGGGTAGATGGATCTGACAGGGCTGAAAACTAACAGCATGTCAGACGCTTTTCTCCAATGAAGGCTATAGATCAGAGCCAGGAATCTGCTGGAGCCGGAGAGGGTGACAGGGGAATAACATCCCTTTCTCTTCCATCGACAGGGGTAATAACTCCTGGCTCCCTAGGGACAGATTGTAAAAGCCAATAGCCAGAAGCTGTGAAGCAGGGAGGGTAGAAGAATTGAAAATTAAAGAGGGAGTGAAAATTTTGTGTAAGGCTTTAGTGAGATGTTGGAATAAACCATCAAGTGTCGTTCTTTTAATTGCCTTATTGTTGACAGGTTTTTTTCAATGTTGGGTTTTATTAGTTTATAAAGTTAAAATACCAGTAAAATACTAGTTAAAATGATTAAGGTGTACCATTCATGCTTTTATATGTAGCTAGGCATTGTGTGTTCTATGCTGTTATTATTGAAAGTATGTGGAAAAGATGTTTGCAAATACTGCTTTAAAATTAAATAAAACAATTTTGTTAATATCATTACTATACATAATCATATTTTGAGCATGGTGATGCTGTACACTGCATAAAAATATGATCATTAATTTAAATGACTGTGTGATTTATAGGTGTTATCTCCATGTATAAAATTCCATGTTGTTGAATCTTTCATAGTTCACCAGCATTTAAACTTTGTCTGCCTTTGTGTCCAGGAGGAGTGTTCCAGTCCTGATAGATTTTACTAATGTTATACTTGCATTATACCGTGGGTCTCTAATTCATTTCTTTGTGGAGCAGTAGCTGTTAACAGGTTAATGACAAACGCTTGAAGAAGCAGAACCATAATAAAAAAGCAGAGCTCCTCCACTTTTAAGAAATAGAAGTGCTTAAAAGTGTTATTTTTATATGAGTTGTTCTTGCTTAGTTTTTAAAGTGTGACTAGTGTTTAGTTAAATCTTTTACAGACTCAGTTCACTGAAGGTGACAGAAGTACTCACTTGAGCTCAATGAAAAGTAGACATGACAGTAAATTTTTCAGTCAGAGACAGGAGATCTTGTTATAGGAGTCAGTATGGGGGTCAGGGCAGAGCCTGTTGATGATTGAGGAAAAGAGAAGTAAATTCATTCTGCTTCATGCACTTTGTCAAGTGCCAGTAGCTTACCATTGAGAACTAGTCACCCGTTCTAGTCTTACGGCCCTAGAGGTCACTCATTTGATATAAATCATAGCACTGCATAGGCTCAGCAACCTATTGCCATTCCAGATGAAATAAAAAGAGAGGAATGCTTCATTCTGAATTAAAATGGCTGTGAATATCCCACCACATGTTGCTGTTCAATGCAATATGTGGTTAGATATTGATCTCCAAAATCAAGTCATTAAAATGTGCAGTTTTTGTTTATTGGAATGAAGCAATTAAATGGTTCAGTTATGCCAGACCTTACCTTTTCTGATGAAAACTATTGATTTCTTGCCACAGCTTTATAAGCGACAATGTTTTTGATTACTCTTGACAAACCTCCTTGGAGTGTTAATTAAAATTGTACCAGATGAGCAGGTGTGGGAGATCATTAGATCACCCGGATCACACACTGTACTTCATATTCTGCAGCCTTGCATAATGAATAGGGCACAAGAGGGGAAAAACAATATCTTCATCAGCAGAATTAGCATCTTCTCTCTCTTTTCTTTTTTAACTAGGTGACATTACATTTTACGGTACATCCATTTCTCATTTATCGAATAACTTCTTCTGAATCCGATGAAATTAAATTTCTTTTGAAATATTACATTGCTACGAAAATGCAAAAAATTAAATACTCAAGTACTTTATGTGTGAATGCTGATAAACTTGCAATGCACACCACATTCTTTCAAAAACAAAGCAGAAACTTTGACATTTTCTGAGATAAGACATTTTAATAATGTCTGCATTTTTCTTTTGCTTAACTACATGATTGTATAAAATAGCATGAGAAGTATTGATTATATTGGTTTTCAAAGAGCAAATTATTTCATGATTTATTAATTTACCATAGATTTCTTGTCTGATATAATGGTAATTGGTTAATAATTTTTTTAAACCATAATATTATGCCAAGAAAATCACAGTGTGTTGTAGTTGTGTTGTACAGTACAAGGATGGCCTATGGTACTGATTATGAAGCCTGTGCAGGGCTGTTCTGTTGACTAGGCAGTGTAAAGGAAAAAAATAGGCGTAAAAAGAACTAAGAAAAGGATGTAATGTAATTAAGGATGGGATATTTGTTTGGAACAACAGAGGGAAATGGGCAGAATATGTGATCATAAAATTCTTGGCCTGTAAATAAATAGCTGCCATTAACATCACAGGTGAGTTGCAGTTGTCACCAACTGGAAGCTTGTGTGATGTGTTTGTAGCTCAGGCCAGGTCTTGCTGAATTGTCAGTTTGGGCCTTAGAGGTTTTAAACTGAAAAAAGCTTAATTTTAATTAATAAGATTATTTGAAATCTTAGCATAACTGTACATTCAAATCACAAAGAGATAGGAATTTCTTAATAATTAATTAGCTGTACATTATGCTTTTGAAAATCTGCCCAAAATGGAAATAATACTGAAAACAGGCAATCCTGTGTTAACTGTTCCTATTGCAGAATTATAAAAGCTGGCACATTACAACAATGGAAGAGAAGGTTCAGAAGTTACCTGCACATTGGAAACGTGTGTGTATTGTTGTCTTCTAGCAGAAATCAGCTGGATGAATTGAGTTGTCCCATTGATTTAGGTGAGCAATATAAATGAGCTGGATAATATTAACTCCATCTGTAGTGACTCCTTTGCAGTAGTGGTGGTCTATATTTGAATGTTGCCATTTGATGATGTTTTTCAGCTTAAATGCAGAATGTGTTGATCACATATATTTTGACCTGATTCTGAGAGATGTGGGTATTTTTGAAGTTCTGTAAAGCATTCTTTAAATAATGAATCTATTACTTGCTGACTTCATTCACATACATTGCTTCTTTTCATTACATTTGAAAATGATGACATTAATTCAAGTTCATATAATTTGCAGGACAATTTTCTGTAGATTTCAAATATATTTTGGAGGGTTTCTCAGTAACCTATAGAAGAAAGTATTCCTATTACTATGATTTCTTTTGGGTTAGACTGAAAGAAGGGGAAGAGGATGTTATTTGCAGAGTGACAGAAATTGCCATGCACACAGTGTTTGCTTGGTAGCTTCAAAGGCGCTGAAACAAGATTCATCATTGCAGGATGGTTTAACATGGATACCTCTAACAGCCAGTGTTGCTTGGTACCCTTTGGAATAGCCTTCGGGAGGCTGTTAAAGCAGAATGGAAACTAATCTGTGCTCTCAGCCCCTGTCAGAGCTGAGGTATAATGTGGAAACCTTGGAGTGTTGCTGCTCGTGTGCTACCTTTCTGGTGGATAAATAGGATACTGATGCAGCTTGTAAGAGGCAAACCTGGAACAGCTAAACTTTGCAGGAAAAAGCCAGTGACAAAAAAGATTACATAATGTAACAGTGTAAGTGAAAGAGAGGGAAGAGAAGATCTTACCTATTGAGCATTTAGGGTGGGCTTTTCCCCATGTTTTTCAATATGTTTGTGCCTGTGGATTTGAGATTTAAAAATCAAATTATATTTTAACTGGTGTTCTAAATGTCTCATGTGATTTAGTAAATAATAATACTTCTACAGGAAGTATTCTACAGGAAAACCTGTGATCAGCACCCTAAAAAAGGTGGCGTGCAACAATTTCAGTTTTTTACCCCAAGATTTGAAAATACTTTTTTGGGTATGTGAATGCATCCAAACAAGCTTTCAGATTCCTGCCTTTTCTGCTTTCCAAAAGTATTAGTTGTATAAAACTGAACTGAAAGGGTGTTTATGTAAAGATGCAGAACATTAGTAATAATAATAACAATGATAATAAAAAAAATAATTTCGACTTTACATAGTTCCTTTAATTTCAGGAGTCAAAGCATTTCACAGTCACAATTTCATCACAATCAGTGATTAAAAGTGAAATGGCCAGAGTACCTGAAGTACAGCTTTGATTGCCAACTATCCAAAATGTAGGGAGCATATGATGCAGTATATTATTGGATAGGCATGGGAAAATCTCCATGCTTCTAACTGTTGATTTCCTATCTTTTCTTCAGAACAATTACATCAGTGCGTTTATAAGTAATTTTTTTCTTTTGTGGCATTCCCATGGCTGTTAGCCACATTGCATGTAAAATGAGTGAAACCTGGAATCTCTCCGGATTAGTGGTTCTCTTTATTCTTTGCTCCATATTGAAAATCGTTCCTGTCAGCTGGTGCTCTCCAAGCTGCCTGGAAGAACTTTGGCATAGTTTTCCTAACCTTTCAAACAGTAAAAGCAAAACCCTGCTTTGATTTAAAAAAAAAAAAAAAAGCCAGAGGACTTTGGCCCCGAGCCATTAAGGATGCAGGCGGCTGTGCTCCGGGCTGACAGCGTATTCCACAAGCCTTGCAAAGTTCTCCTCGGGGTCCCTGGAGTGGCTGAGGCACTTTGCTTGTACTTAACATATATCAACTGTCACCCGACAGCAGTCGGTGCTGCACTGAACACAATGGAACATCCAGATGGTCTAAACAAAGCCAACAAATGTTCACTGCTATTAAAAGCTGTTTACATCAACTTCCAGTATTTCATGTGCTGAAGTTTATATTGTGTCACTACTGGGGTGCTTAGCTCCATCCTCAGTTCAGAGGAGGGATTTCTAAACTATTGTTGCTTATGTGTTAAAATAACATTCTGAATATGCCTTAAATACATGCCACTGAACTTTTTTTCCCCTTTTAAATAGGAAATTGGTCATTGTATGCTAATTGCAGGCTTTCAAATATTGTAATTGATTGTCCCATCTAATTTCCCCTTGCTTTTCCCCCAGTAGCCTCCTTCCAGCACCTCCCCCCTGCACATGCATGTCCCACCCGTGCTGTGCCTGGCACACAGCTGGTGGCTGCCAGGCTGGGCTGTGTCACTGCCTCAGCACTGGGTGCCCCCACTGCTCCCTGGCCGACTGATGGAGGTGATGGTGCCTGGTGTGGTTTGCTTTCATCCCTGAAACACTCAGAGGCATCTCCTGCTGTCCTGTTAGTGATTAACACGTGAAGGTGACAAATGGACATTTTACACCTCCTTCCTCTGACCCTTGTTCCTGGTGTCCGCTTTACTGGAAGTCCACATCCCTGCCTTCTGCTTGGTGAAATAAATTAATTGGTGGGACACAAGCTTACCTCAGTCTATTGTTTTTTATGAGGCTGCAATAAAATTCTTAGGGAGACTGTGAATGAGGAAATCATTCCAAAACAGTGCAATATTTTGCAAGTGTGATTTCTGATTAATCATATACTGTCCTTGAATAAAATGACCAAAAAGTGCTTAAAGCACTAAAAATATCCCTTAATTGCAGTGATTTAAGGAATTGAGAAATATAATATTCTTTCAAATATATGAGTGAAAGATCACATGCAAGCTGTTACCCATCTGTGGAGTATTTGTTTGCAAAATAAAAAAAACCTGTTTTTTCAATTAATTTTAAAATGAGACCTGACTAGCCTTCCCACCTCCTCATGAGTACCAGATTAAGGCAGTAGAGAAGAACAAATTCAATTCCTAGCCTTTGCAGGTAAGAACTTTTTCTTTGGTTTTCACCCTGTACATCTAACTATTACTGGTCACCATGCTAAAAATAATAAAATAGACAAAAAGGAACCTGAAAAACATTTTTAGACCACAAGAATTTAACACTGCCATTCACTACCTCTTTATAATATCTGTGGTGTTTTTCCCAGCATATGTCATTCACCTGCGTGTTAGTTTTAGCACTAACTTTCACAAAATGGATAAAAACATGCTTATTTCTTCTGAGAGAGAAATCCCATCATACTTCATGGTTTTTAAACAAATAGAGCTCTGCAGCACCATAACAGGGCTACTGCAAACATGTTCTGAAGGTCTATATGGGGTATGCTGGCAATATTCTTTCTAAGATGTTTATAGTTTGGAGAAGATTTTTGAAGATGTAAATGTATGAATGAGCAATTGAAACTGTCTGAATCTTGCTTGGTGTTTTTAAAATCTTGCAAAACAGAGGTAATTCAAATAGAGTGTAATGTGTTACAGAACTATTTTCCTTTCTGACAACAGCTTGTGACCACAGTGTAAGTAAAAAATATTAAATTTTACTATCTGTTTTCACTATTAGTTGCAAAGGGGATATGGCAAATAGTGCATTTTCCTGTTCTGTTGTAGCTGATACAAGACTAATTCCTGTTCTCCGAAGCTTTGACCGTGAGATTCCCAGATTCAAATTTGATTTGCAAAGCTTTTTAAAGTTAGTTCCATTTCATTCTGAGCTTTATTAAATATTTAACTCTATGCTACTTATTTGAAAATCTTGTTTGTAGGATTTTCCCCCACACTCCTCAAAACGTTGCAGAGAACCAGAACAAACTCCCCTGGTTTTCATGTTCCTCTCATTATTTTTTTGTTGCATAGCTAGATCTCCTTTCCATACTCTGTTGTACAAAGACCAAATCCTTGTCTTGGCTAACACCCTTAGGAATAAAGTTACTGCTGTTGCTGAATTTCCTTTCAGTTCCACAATGCTTATCTTGTTTTCAGAGATGAAGGGACTCCTTGCAGACATCATTATCTGGAATGTGATGGAAGGGGCTCAGACATCTCTCTGTCATGAAAGGTCTGTGATTCACCTTATTGTCCTGAGTGGCTTTGATCATTTTCCTGTCCTGGTACATAAACAGCACTCTCTGCACAGAGATCAGCTCCTGGCATTACAGTGAGCAGGACACATGCTCTGGAAACACCAGTGTAAAGGTTTTGCATAATGAGGCTGCACAGTGTTCAGTTTTTATGGGGTCAGTGCATCAGAAATGTGAAATACATATATTTCAGTAGGTTTAAGTCCTGGTGGCACTGCAGGCATAGCATTTGAGATTTCTTTTCTGGAAAGTCAGGGTAGTTCCTGTGTTCTGCTGGAACATGACAATAAAAGAACCGAATATTATTCTGCATTACAAAATGATTTATCTCTCATGTTTCCATCCCAGGGAGTTTATTGCCAAAACTGTAGGAAGTGGATGCATAAGGAAATGTTTTACAATAAAGATGACATCATTAATCTTCAGTATTTCTCTAAGCAAGACCTTTCCTGACCATGCAAAATGATAGAGAAAGGAAAATTTTACTTTATATAAGGGAACCCTGAGAGGTATTAGGACAGAAAACTCTTCCACAGTCGTGGTTTTCATGTTTGACAGGGGTCAAGCTTTGTGCCCAGTGTAGATGAGCCTTTTGGAGCCAGATTGTCAATCCAAAGGCAAGCTGCTCCGTTTCCTGTTTATGCCTGTGCAGAGTTACACATCCTGACTCGCTTGCCTTCAGCTGCAGGTTTTTCCGCACTCCCTAGGAGATTTCTTCATTAAAATGGTTTGTTATTTATCATTTAAGTAAGCCGCTGGAATTTTGTTAATTCCTGTTTTATTTAACACGTGCAAGACGGTGTCATTAGCTAAAGGAAGATAATGTTAAGGTAGTAAGAGTTACTGATACTACTAGTTAAATGACCTTTGCAAAACAAAATCTGATCAGCTTGTGCCTGAATGTAGAGAACTGATGCCAAGTTTACTACTTCACAGAGGCCTGGCCTATTGTATATCTGACCTGAGGTTATCAGCAATTGAAACCTGGTCTAGTAATTTAAAAATAAGCTTTTTGTATATTACACATTTCCATTTTTCCATCTGTCATAAGATTAATTAAACATGTTTCAGCATAAAGGGACAGTCTTAGAAGAGCAGTTTGCTTGGTATGTTTATGAAGCTCCTCCATGGACAGAGACTGTTAGAATTTTTTATTGTTCAGCAGTATAGCTCCTAAGTAGTCATCTTTTTTTTAATTCCCCCAACTAATGAAGTGGACTGAAAACCAAAGAGATCTGACAGTTCATGACGCTTCGTCCTTTCCCTTTAAATTGGAAAACAATGAGAAAAAATTTTGATTATACCCAGGTTATGGCTGTCAGAGTTGTCCTGCATTAGCTAAGTCATGCTTTTCTTTAAACTTTTACTAAATTTAATGAGCTTTCTTAATAAGAGCTTTTGTTAATGGCCTGTATACCTGACTTAAAAGCTAGAGAAGGGTAGTTACTGAGGAAGGAGATTGCTAATTAGGCCTTAATTCCAAGCAAATGTGGATGCTATTTCATAACATGACTGACAATGAACTACATACTCCTCCCTCCACCTCTTTTGTTGCTTTACTGTAGCTAGAAATTAGAGCCTTAACACATGCTACACTGATTGATATAAAAGGACCATATTGAACTTGGAAGACATTTTATTACTTTAACAGTGGACTTTGCCATAAAATAATTAATATATGGCACGAGCAGAGTGAGTGTGTAATAAAAAAAGTCATAGTGTGTTGAACCAGCATAATTGCAAGGAAAAAGAGGGCATTTTGCAGATTTTCTGGAAATTTGACAGAATTAGGAGGAGCCATATTTTCACTGTACTCAGTAGGAGCAGAATTGTGCATGATTTTCAGCTGGAGTCAATTCATTTGCCTCATTTCAAAGTTAATGGTCCTTTTGGCCTTTACACTATCAAATAATATAACTTGTGATATACTGATAAAGACTGGCAAAAATAGCAGCTGTAATGAAAATGAAGAATTTCTTCCTTTGATTGCCTTTTCCCAGTTTGTGCCTAAACTCCATTAAACTTGGTCGGGCTACCTATGCTTATTAATATGGTTTCTATTGGTATGATTATTTCCCAAGGATTAATGGGTTTTAATTTAGTGATACCACTATGAGACACAAGAATCTCATTGTTCCCATTTTAGGAGACTGAAACTAAGCAACTTTATGCATTGATTTGTGTAACTTAGTGTAAGAGTCTCGGAGACACCTTAATTCCTTGGTGTTTCCACTTTCCGCTCTGAGGCAGGCTCAGCCACTCCTCCTAGAAACTTAAGTACCAAAGATTCACACCTGAAATCTTCGTTCTGAACTTTGTGCCTGTTCAAAACTCCCCTTCTCTCCGCAAAAAAGAAACCCAAGGCAAACAAAAAACCCCATATAAACCACCCCAATCCACAAGCCAGCTTTGGAAGGGCCTTTACACAAAAAAAATCTTTGACTTGTACAGCTGAATGAATTCCTTTTCTCCCAAAGGCTGATTGTATTTAATGATAGAGTAGAGCTGAGGTTAAGAAATTTGGTTTTAATAGATGTTAAACTAACCATTAAATGCAATCAGGTTTATTTCCTATGCTGTTTGAAGTCAAAAGAGTGGTCAGAAGCTCTTTCCAGACATTCCCTGTTGTCTTGATAAATTTTCTTAAATAACAGCTGATGAGAATGTTTATATCTTGAGTAATGTGAGTATTGTTTGACTATCTTTTTCTATTTTTATCATCATTTATTGTTTGCTTCTTACATTATAGGTGTACCTGATGTAAATTGCAGAAAATAGCATTTTAAATGCTTTTCCTCAATTGTCTTCTAAGTACCTGTAAGATCATGAAAACACCCTGCAGTACCCAGGTTAACTTTAGAAGGGTTAAGCAGCAATTCCCTTGGTGACCATGTTCACATTGTGAGATGCACCACCACATGTTTTGTCTATCAAGCCAAAGAATATCCCATTTAGGGCTTTTCCCCACAGTAATCAAGGCTGAAGACAGCAAAACAGCATTCCCTTCAGAGAATGGAGCAACAACGTGAACTCAACCTTTGTTAAAGCCTAAGTTCTGCTACCAGTTCCTTTAGCAATATATTGTAGTGTGACTTGGTTTCCTACCGTAAAGGCAGCCACGATAAAAGTACAAGACTGCAGAATAATGTAACAAAAATGTGCTGCTCTGCAGAAAACTCCTGAGTTTCAGATTTGCTGCTGGTCAAAGCTGGCCTATTGACCCCTGTCCACTCTGGCTGAGTAAACCTGCAGATCGTTGCTGAGGTACTTTTGCAGCAGGAATGGTCTTGGGCTCTAATTAAATGCAGAAGTTATGCAAATGGACTTTCCAGATGTTTTAGTTAATCGAATTAATATGAATCTGATCCTAATACCTTCCTTTATTTTAGAGGTGGAAACAGTGTTGTGAAATATTTGAATCTTTTGAAACGGTATTAAAACATGGTATTTGTTTTTCTCTTTTGTTTTGCACTATTTTTTTTCTTTTACTTACAACAAAATTCATTTTTGCCTACAAGAAACATTTTGGCTGCCTCTTTCTGGAAGAAAAAATTGGCTGGCATAAAAGCAAACAGCCTGTGGATTTGGCAAGATGATAAACACAAAGATTTCTCTTCCATTTGCAGTAGAATATTGCATTATGAGAAACATGAATAGTAATCTCACTTTTATGCACCTTGGGAAGGCTTGCTGGAGATCACTCAATTTTACTTCAAAAACCAACCAAATAAAACCAAGGCAAACAAAACAAGGTATGTTCACAGATTGATTTTTGTTTTAAAAAGTCATAGGCATATTTTTACTAAGGACACAGTTTTGACAGCCTCTTCTTTGTAAATTCTCATCTGCTCTGACCATTTGATAAAGGCTAATTTTTCCAGGTTGCTTTGCTTTTGTTTAGTTTATTTTTTTTCTTCAGAATTCTTAACCTTTTCATACTTTCAGTGTATTTTTAAATTATTGCAAAAATTCCCCTTCCTTCTCCTGTGGCTAAGCAGGAAGCCAGCAGGATACCAATACTGCTTACTCACGGAAATTAAAAACAAAACAATAGGTAAGAAAAATAAAGAAATAGAACAAACAAGAGACACTATCTTTTCTGTTAAAGCTTAATGTGCTGTGCGCTGGGTATTCAATGTACTGGAGCTTAAAGTATTGAAACTTCTGCAGGAGAGTTTCTGCAGAATTTGCCTCTTAGTTATTTATTTCAGTGTCTGCAGCTGAAGCACGGAGTTGAGCTGCTAGTCTGTGTGTGTGCCCAAGCTCCAGAGAGAAGAAGCAGTAAGTCAGCAGTGGTAGCCTTGCAGTCCAGAGTCCAAGTTAAGGGGTGATAGTTTTTGGAGAGGCATTCTGTTTATTGTTTTTTGTCATAGCCCTGCAGATGCTGGGGTTTATGGGGCTCCCCAGTCAGACAGAGATGATGTGGACATGTGTTCCTCCTACCCTCAATGTGTGAGGTGACTCACTCTTGTCAAGTGTTTCCTGAGGTGCCTGGACTCCTTTTCCCAAGCAGAACTGCAGTGTGTGCCAGGAGACCACTGTCCTTGGACTGAACCAGCCCAGACAAGGGCATAAACATGTTCCCTGCTTACCTTAAGGAGAAAGAAAAGGAGAAAGTATGCTTCCATCTTCTTTTCCCTATCTTTCAGTAATGTGGTGATGTGACCAAGTTGCCTATTTCCCCTGGAATCAAAATACACCTTGTTTGGGTGGCTATTTGAAACATCTTCTAATGCGATTATTTAATTTCATTTATGTAACTTGTAATTCACCTCTCCTTCAAAAACACTGATTCTGAGTTCTCAATCTCTTGTTTTTCTCCAATGTTGCCTATCTTTTATTCTCTTAAATTTTCATTAGTAAGTTCACATAAATGGAGACTTGTATCCAATTCAACATCTTCTCTCTAGACTTTGGGATAAATAGACTCCATTTGCCACTGACGTGTGTGTGAAGAACAGCTCATAATGTGATTGAACTCCATTGATTTTTCATAAAAGTTTAATGAGCTAATACAGGTCAAAAGCATTGCAAATTTTTTTATAAATTCCTGTGGTGATCTAAGCAAGACAGTGGGGAGAGCTAGCACCAGATACATGTTGAGTTACATGGAGGATAAATATGTGTTGAATTACGTGAAGGATAACAAGGACTTAACACTTTTTGGTTAATTATTTTGAATATTGTGCTTCAGATGATGAGATTTATAACATTGCATGGCTCTCCTTGTTTATGTTTTGTATTTGTGTCCAGGTGATTTGCTCATAACTGCTTTAGTAGGAAATGGATCTTGGAAAAATACTTTAATTGCTCCCCAAAAAGAAAACCTCAGATTTACACGTAAGCCCACTGAAATAGTTGACTAACATTGCATGAATCCATTCAAATCAGGGGAGGTTCCAGTTGTGCTACAACTTTTAATCATGTCTGGGCAGAATTGTCTGATAAGTTCCCTGAGCTGGTTGCAGTATGAGTTAGGTCATGTTTGAAAATTGCCTGGACAAAATGCAGAGCCAGTGGTACATCAGTTAGAGATGCCCTTTGGGCTTACAATACAGAAAACACCCATGCAGAAAAAAACCCTCAGTAGCTTTTTCAGGAGCTTGGGGATTGCCTTTAGGCCCCGTCCTCTTCTCTGTGCTGGTTTGTGCCTGTGACCGTGGTGGGGGAATCCTTGCATGGCCCATTGCTGCTTCTGAGCTTGTGGCCACAGGCCAGAGTCACAATCTGAGCACTGGCCACATCAGTCTAGTGTGTCATCCCTCAGGACATGAATCTTTCATGAGCAGCAAAACCTTTTTATGGCTCTACTTTGTTCCTTGAGCGTGCAGACTGCAGAGGAACAGGATGTTTATTGTATGTACGGTGACCATTCCCACTGAAGAGGGGCTGCCTTTAGGGTGGGCACAGCTCCTGTGTGGGAATTGCCTCCTGTACCTTGGCACAATGGTGTAGCTGTGGGTCCTGAGAACCTCTAATGTGTGCTGTGTTCCTCCCAAATGCACTAAGAATAGAATTTATTACAAGTAAGGCATTATATTTAACGTAGTCCTTAGGTCAGCATTGCCAGATGAGGTCTCACAGGGATGGTAAAATTCTTATCACTAGCTGATGTTTTTGTGTCGTATGTGCCATATAGATGTCTTCATGAAATGGTGTAGAATTTTCTTTAAAATTCAAAATCACAAAATATAGTTTGTTAAGAACATTAATAAGTTTTGGCCACAGGTTTTGTGGCATAGTGCAAGTATCATTTTAAGATAACCAAGAATGCCAACTTTCATATGGATCTAACACACTGTAAAATGAGCCTTGTGCTCCCTTGCTAGCTGGCCAGTATCAGGGGAGAATTCAGTGCATGAATCCAAAACCCTCTGGAAAGCATTTTTTATAGCTCCAATAAAGTCCTCTAGCTAGTTCAGTGTTTGCTATTGACACCAAAGACACCTGAATATTCCTTAATATAGTGGAATGTCCCAGATGGTCACTAGTAAGAATTGTGCATTTTCTGGTGTGGCACACAGTTTTTAAAGGTTCCTTTCTATTATCATCTTCATTGCTGTCCTACAGATGAAAAACCAGGCAATTTCCTCTTTGCTTTATGCGCTGCATCAGTGCAACGGCCGTGCTGCAGCGTGATGCACTCAAAGTGTCAAGTATAGCCCGAAACTGGGGGGAGGATTCTGCAGGAGCTATAAATTCCCTCTTTTCTAAGAGGTTATTTCTGCACTCACCCTTGATGTGCAGAACTTATTTCTGTGCTTGGGTTAATGTTTAGGTTTTCTTTATAGGTCCTCTTTTATTCTAAAACTAAATAGAAATCCTTCTGTTCATCTATTAGATTTGTGGGTTCTGTGTACTGTACAATATGTTTAAGGGAGGGGGATATTCTTTTTTGAATTATAGTTCTTCAAGTGAATTGGTTATTTTCTCTATAACCTTTCCTGTCAGTGCCTTCAGAAAGGCAGTCCAGCAATCAGTTAGGTGTTTATATTTTATGGTTAGTATCTCATAATTAAAATATGTTTTCATATAATTTTAATTTATCCAGTGTTTATGTGAGGCTCGAGATCTTTCCACAGTGTCCCTTGCTCCGTAATTTGTTAGTAGCTCAGCATCTGATCTGTTCCTCATTTCCTTCACACAAATGGGTCTTGAGTGTGTTGCCATTAGTATTTATTCTGATGGAAAGTATTTATAGCAAGATTTAGACCTGCAGACAGTTAACAGGTTTCAAAAGTCAGTGGAGAAGTGATCTTTTAGCCACGGTGGCTCACCAAGGAAAAAACATCTTCTGAGCTGGGGATGGACCCAGGAAAGGGGTGTGGAGGACAGGGCTTGGTTGCCCACTGGTGGGTGGGTGGCACAGGTCTCGACTGCAGCCTCCTGCCTTTGCTCCAGCTCTGCTCTCAGGTGTAGCTGGAAGGGTAGGGTGCTATGGGCCACCCAGTCTTGTGATTTATGCTGAATGCTGGACAAGGTAGGATACAGAAGCAGATTTTCCATTTCTGTTCTGCAATGCCCAAATTACGTTGAAATGTTCCTGAAAGTCAGTCAAGTTGGATAAGTTTTGTGTGTCATGTGTCCCCTTGCCTTAGCTGTAAAGGGGACTCACCTAGGTGAAATTTTTTTTGGACCTACTGGGAAAAGAGACTGTATTTATGTGAAACTGGTTTTGGGTGTTTTTTTTTCCTGTTATGTGGCCATTGATTTTAGACATGAGAAAAGTTATTTTATGAATCCTTTCCTGCCCTTTGAACATTAAGCACCTTTTTGCTGTTGTCTTGGTTATATTTTCATATGAATCTCTTACTCTGCTAATGTGTGTTATTTTTTTCCTTCTCTGCAAAGACTTTTGTGACTTTTCAAATGCATGTGAGTAGCATTTATCCCCCCCCCTTCCAGTAATGTTTTGACTATTTATGTTTTATGCTTCTGAAGGATTCAGCACTGTGGGAAAACACAGAATGGAAGGATTCAGCACTGTGTAGAAAATAAATCAAAGAATATTAATGGACTCAAATGAAGGGAAATGAAAATTGAATCCAGACTCACATTTGCCTGTAAATTATTAGAATGAACACAAGTATAATTTAATAGAGAGTAACTTAACTGTAGCTTAGTAATGCTGTACTTTATCCTGCATGTGAATAGTAAGAAATGTGGTGTGCTAGGCAGAGAAAACAGTGTTTCTTACAGTTTGCATTAGACCACTGGAAAACAGTAATGTAGGGAATCTTAGTGATAAATCCAGAAAAAACAAGTTGACATTCATAGAATTGGCTGATTTGTGTATAAATGATACCAGAGCTGCAGTTAACTCCAAACTCTCATGAAACTTTAAACATGGATTTCGGTCAGGGGCCTCTCAATTTTCTTCTTGTCTCTTCTTTGTCTTCTCTGCCCTCCCTGCCATGTTCCTCTTGTTTTCCACCTCTCTGCTTGGCAGTTCCTGCTCCCCTTGCATTGTCTCAGGTGTGCTCAGCTGCCCAGGGAGGTGGGCACTAATGGTAGCACGTGGTGCTGCCTTCCACAAGGCTGTCTGAAGGTGGAGGCACTCCAGGAGCTACTAAGTTGAGGGCTGCCAGCACCAGCAGTGTTGGGCTCTTGCCATTCTCACAGTGCCTTTGTGGCCACATGTAACCTGCACTGCCCTAGGTAGGGACAAAGGACACCCAGAGGGGCTGCAAGAGATGGCAGCACATCAGCACACACCACATAGCTGTGGGAATAACCACAGAGAGCTGTTGAGGAGCAGTGGCCTGTGTGCCACATGCAGCCACCTCTCACAGCAGGAGCTAGTGGAGCAGGGAGAGCCTGGAGTTTATGGGAAGCAGTGGGTGTGTAGGAGCAGGCTGTGTCTTCTCCAGTGGGACAAATGTCTGCCTTGGACATGCCACGGTGTTGAGCAGGCGGGGGAAGCTCCCTGAGGATGGACCTTGTCTCAGCCATGGCGGTGCTCATGGGGACTTCAGCCAAGTGCTTTAAAATGAAATGTATACTTGTTTCCTGTATGGGAAGAGCTGTGCCCCGAGGAAATGGGCAGTGCTTTGGATGTAGAGGGCTGGTGTCTAAGCTAACTCTTCTGGTGCCAGAAAAGGAGGAGCATGGGGCTGAGGAAAGAAAATGCAGCTGAAGGATTTGTGTATCTTACCGTTGTTTTCAGCAATAATTGTCTTTGAAGTACTTGAAGCAAAATCAGTAAAAAAGGTGTGAATAAATAATAGGAGGAAAGATTTACATTCTGGCCATATAAATATTTTTGGACTAAGCTTTCACCTAAGTGTGTTAGGTTCTGTAGTCCCAAAGAACAACTAAGTAGCTGTCATTAATGTTTATTTCCCTTTTGCCATGTAATTTTCCTGGTTTGGCAGGGTTTGGGGCAGTTGTCTGTGAAGTGATGGGTGCCTTTCCTCATGCAACCCCTGTGTCAAATTCCCTTCTGCCACCAGGCTCTGAGCCTGGGTGACAGGTGCTCTTGGTCTGCTCTGCTGCCTCCTGTGACAATCTCGATGTCTTGCAAGGTGCGTTAGGAGAGAGGGAGAAAAACTTTGTCCCTCAAAACAGAGGCAAGCAAATACCAAAATACCTGAAAGCTTTTAAGACTTTATGTGAAAGAGGGAGGTTCAGATACACCATTCAGGGTTACTGATGTGTCTGAGAGCCCCTATCCACACTCTGATTTCTGCTTTTCTTTGTGCCAGAGGAGTGACAACAACAGAAGCACAGGGACTAAAGTTTTCCTTTGTGGATGTTGCTTTACAGTTTTTCTGAAAGGTTTTTGAGGAAGGCACTTCCTTCTTGTTTTTCTTCAGTTTATTTGTGAAGATTTCTTTTCTCTCTCTCTTTTTTTTTTTTTATTTTTTCTGTTTGCTTCTGAGATTATAATTCTGTTTTCTTCTTTCTGTCTTTATTTTGCTGCAGGTACTTTGTTTTAAATTTTTTGTACTTCTGTTATGTTCCAATGTGTAGGCTGGTTTTGACCCTTGAACTTCCACAAAATATCCTTCCCAAAGCAAGCATGCCTTCATAACCTGCTTTACTTTCTAGGTACATAGACTCATTGATCAAACTGATTTTGGTGTGGTTTTGGCAATCATGCAAGTAAACAGCAAGAGCAGATCTACATATTCTATGTGAACAGTGAAATGCAACTGTATTATATCAGAGAAATTAAGGACTGATTTATCTGTACCAGCATTACCTGTATTGCCAGGTGATTGGTGTTACTGTCTGCACTGACTAAAGCCTCTAAATCTCATGGAAAGACATGATACAGATGATCAGTTTAAGGGTTTTTCTACAGGATTTGAAACGGGGTGGAAGTCCTCTCTTTTTAAGAGGTTCTCTCCACCCCCCCTACCCTCACCCCCAATCTTTCTGTAAATAGTCTCTGTTAGTAATATAACACATAGGTCACTAGTATGGTCTGTGTTCTGTGTCATGAAATGAGTAACTAAAAAGATTAAATTTTCATTTTGTTGAGTTTCTCCATAGGTTGCCAGGAAAGGAGAGAGATTGGTGGGTAGTGCTGGGTGCATAAGTGCTATGCTGAGTGCACACCTCACTGTTTTGGTTGACTTTTTGATACATCACTGCAAATGTGAGCACAGAGTTAAATTACTGAATTAATTTTTAAATGATTCCACCCCTTTTCTGGCAATGCTTTTTTGAGTAAGGTTGTCTGTAAGCAACCCTTCATTTTACAGAGCCATTGCTGGTGGCTTTAAGGAGGAGCTGAATGATCCACGCTGTGGGTTAGGATGTGTTAGGTACTGGACTGTGAAATAGATTCTTAGCTATATCAATATTTATGTTATGACCTTCTGTTCCTAGGGAACACTTATTTCTGAGAAATTAAAAAGAAAGAAAGAAACAACCAACCCACAACCAGCAAAAAACCCTACCCAAACTCATATGATGTAAATAAGTTGAGAACCCCACAAAACTTTTATTGAGAGCTTTCTGGCTGTTGCTATGTTTTGGAGTAATACATTGTCTGAGATACAGCACTGCTGTGATGTAGTAGACTAATATATCATAAGAGTGTCATAGCTTTGATGATGTATTAATGGAATACACTGTTAAGGTGCCATAGCTCTTATGATGCATTACTCCAAACATGACCAACTGGGTGGGTTAGCATACAAGCATGTGTGTGTGTCAAGTGTTTCTTCACCTAAAAGTTCATGTGCAAGAAAAGTTAGGAAGACCTGAAAGTCAGCAGCTTCTGAAGAAGAGGGGTTGAGCTGGGTGGGACCAAAATTGAGGCTGGAGCTGTGTGCTTGCAAAAATCTCTGAATGTACAGAAAACATGGGGAGGGAAGAAGAAATTGCCTTTACATGAAGCAATGATGAATTTTCATTCCCTTTCAAAGAGTACAATGATACTGTATTACATGAACAAGTTCAGCATTTTTCAAAAATGTCTTGACAGTTTTTTTTCAGGATATATTTTTCAATTTGCTGTCATGTTTTTTGAGAAAATTTAGTTGAATAGGTTCTATGCAGATACAAACACTTCTGTCATAGCTGTTATTCATGAATTTTTTGTTTATGTGTCAGCTATTTCTGGCTTTGGAAAAGGTAAGTTCTGGTAAGAAGTCTTTTAACAAAGTTTGTTTTTACCACATTTCCAGACATAGCCAGCTTTGGACAAGCTTTGGAGAAGCAAACTGATAAATCCCCCTCACCCTGAAAGTGATATCAAACTTGAACAAAAGGCATTATAAAGCACATTAAGTACTGATGATGGCGATCACCTCCTTGTTTCCTAACAAAAAGACTTTATGAGTTGTGTGTGTTTATACTTACAGACTTTATATCTCTTGCCTTTTTTAAATGCCCTGTATTGTCATGTTATGGATGTTATGGACTGTATGTATGTCCTTGAATAGAGTCTATTTTTTGCCTGGTTTTGCTGTAAATCCAGCTCACAATTGTTCTGGTCTTGCGGTGGCACATATTTACTAAATTTGAATATTGCTATTTAATCTAATTAATCTCTTGGGGATTTTTCTTTCCATTCATAGGGCTGGGTGCAAGATTTGCCCATTATTGATTTCTTTTTCCCTCTGTCATGCTTCGAAAGAGAAGGATGCAGAGGTAGATGTAAAATACCACTTATTGCTGATTCTTTAGAGAGGAAGTTGTGGGAACATTTCCAGGTGCTGAAAATCAACCTTTCCAGTAGAAATTGCTCCTTTGCTCTTTATGATGAGAGACATAAAGTA
Organism: Illadopsis cleaveri; assembly: GCA_013399915.1. Classification (NCBI taxonomy): domain Eukaryota; kingdom Metazoa; phylum Chordata; class Aves; order Passeriformes; family Timaliidae; genus Illadopsis; species Illadopsis cleaveri. Next base: position 571,911 of record VXBB01003601.1, on the reverse strand, counting down.
CCCAGTGAAAAGATTTCATTTTTCAGGTCTCACAGCACACGATATTTGCATAACTTTGCCCACTTTTTACACCACAGTATCTTGAACACTAGATGGCATTGGCATTGTTAGTGTAAGTGGGGAGGAGATGGAAGATACTCAAACCTCCTCCCTTCAATATCCTCTATTTTTCTTCCTGGCATTTGAGAAGCCCAATCAGACAAGAAAATCCTCAGGTTCCCAGAGTTAGGAACAGACCAAGTGCTGCATTTTCAGGTGAGCTTCACTGGTTGCTGCACGGTCAGTGTAGAAATGACCCAACCTACATGGCAGATTCCTGCTACTGGGTAGTCTTGCCCTGACCGTGCAGAGCTGAGATTGCACCTGCAGCAACCCCAGACATAACCTGTGGAAGACACTGTGCATGGGCTTGCCAGCTACTGTGTTGTGATGCATTCACAGTGATTAACAGGCTGCATTTCGTCTTGGCTTTTGTTTTTTGTGTTTGTTGTTGTTGTTGTTGTTGGGTTTTTTTGGTTGGTTTTTTTTTTTTTTTATTTTTTTATTTTTTTATTTTTTAAATTCTGATAAGCTCTGTAATAGTTACTGCAGTGGTTAATTTCTTCTGATCCTGTCATCACTCCTGCCCATAAGTACAGCAGCAAATTATTATGTTAGTGATATTCTAGGTGCCTCTCATTAGAAGTAGCAGTTAACTAGGGATGTTAAAAGCAATCTGCATATATAGATTTGTATCTTTTTCAGGCCAGCAGAACAGTGTTTGCAGCATGTAAGCTGATATTAGAAAAGTGAGTTGCTGTCCTTTAATGGTGCTGGTATGACCTTGGCTTTGTGTTCCATTTTGTTATAGGCTTATTTATGAAAGCCTAGATGCAGAGCTTGAAGAAAATCTTGGGAAGCTGATTGTCAGAAATAATTTATCTGTGTTGTTTCTGCTTCAAAGCTTGGTGTGAACTGATATCAAGTGACTAAGTCTGAGATTCGATGGCATCTCTGCATGGTATGGGAATTTGGCATCTCCTCAGTGATGCCCTAGACCTTCTTTAAAGATCTATCTGACCCAAACCATTCTATGATGATAGAAGTTTAACTCTATTGACTGAACGTGTTTCTTTAGGGATGGCTGTGTAAGAAAGAGCTGTGAAAGCCATTTGTGCTTAGTGATACTGCAGGATAAGAGTCAAAGAAGAAGGGAGACTTACCTGTTGTTGAACTAGGAGGTCCAAAGCAGAATTTTCTGAGGGATGTATTTCCAGATTTGTCTCCTTTCATCAAAGCAACTTGGAATTTGTGTTCCAGGACCCTGTCTCCTCTTCTACAGATGAATTCAGTTACTACATTATTGACACATTTGCTTTAATATTGTGAAATAATACATTACTTTTTACTTTGTTTTCTTAATGGTTATTAATGCTTCTAAAATGTTTGCTGTATGGTAACGTCCTCCCATGGGGAAGGACAGCTGGGCACAGTCCTGCTCTGCTTGCTGCCCTCACCAGCTCTGGCAAGGGACAGCCAGGCAGTCTCTTAAAGGGAACATTTCAAAGCAGAGGAGGTGGGGTAGGGAGAAGAGTCTGATGGCCTCTGTGGCTATTGCTTTGGAGATGGGCCTTAGTAATGAAGCATGAACTTTTAGGAACTTTTAAGGAATATTGTCTTGGTTTTGAAAATGGAGCATTTGAATGCACTGGCTGCACTGCAAGGTTGCAGTGGATTTGGAGAGTGAATTCTTAACAATCAGTGGAACTCTCAGGACTTTCATCATAATAGTATGATGTGGGATCCCAACAAGTGTTGTAGCATAATTTACTGATGTCAGTGCTGGTTGTGCATGCAAATGTGATATTCCTGAAAATGTGCATTACTAGAAACTGCCATGTGTATCTCTTTGACAAGAGTGGCTGTTTTGGATGATGCTTTGGGAAGGCTGACTTGGAACAGAAACTAGACAGAGCTAAGAGAATAAAGTAGGTATTTATTAAAAGGCCTTTAAGGATACACCTTGGACAGTACCAGAGCCTGGCCAGGGCTACACCCAAGATGGACCCAAAATAGTCACAAAATGGACGACTGGTCACAAGGTCCCACACTTTTATAAGGTTTTGGTCCATTTGCATATTGGGGTTAATTGTCCAATTACAGCTTCAGATTAGGAAGTCCCATCCTTCTTGTTTTCTCTCTTCAGTCCACTCTTGTTTATGCTTCTGGGCCTGAAAATTTGTACCTGTTGTCCTTGTTCTCAAGTTGGAAAATAATTGTTTTGTCTGCCTACTCTGTGAAGAGAGCTTAGTAACACTTAGTATGAGGCTCAGAACTACACACCTAGGCAGGACAGAGTCTGAAAAACATGGAGCTAAAGCTTAAGGCATCATGGGAAATCAAAATTGATTTTCTATCTGTTAGCTTCACAAGAAGTTCCTTGTAATTGTAACCACCGGCCCAATGAGCCAAGTCCCCCCATTAACTGTTTCACTTAATGATGTCTTTTATTACAGTTCAGCAACCCAGTTGAGTGAGTAGCTGCATGGTGAACTAAATGCCTCTGAAAGCTCAGCAGTAAAATTTTTGCACATCAGGTGCTGTGAAAATGTTCTCCCATGGCTTGAGTAGGCATTTTTTAGTGTGGTTTAGGAGAAATTACACGCTAGCAAAACAAAACAGAAGAATTGGTAGCCATCAACCTAAAAGTAATGATTAAAGATCAGTGTGGTTGAGAGAGGTTTTACAGTGTGTTGACATCACCAAAGACATCTCTGTGCTCAGAACTTCAACAGCAAATACAGAATGAGGTGAATGAGATCCATCCCTATTGCAGTTTTTTTTTAAATTTTCCTTTTTTTTTTTTTTTTAACAACCCTATGCAATCCTCCCTCCTGGCTCTTCCTTGCATAAAAATGCACTCTTGTGTGGATTAGCTTGTGGAGTTTCCAATTTGCAATGTGTCAGGGAACAGAAACCAAATAAACTCTGTTATGTGAATGGGCTGTAGAAATAAACTTCTGTATAAGGAAGTGAATTAACTGCCCTGAATCATTCTCAGTTGCTCTGTTTGCTCTAATTGGTTTGCTTTAATTAATTACATTGTTTGCACTTCTGTTGTGATTTTGCACGGCTTCTCATTAAGCCTTGCCTTTTATTTTTTCCATTCTTACTCATTTGTGCAACAGGTGTGCTAACTACCTTTTGGCATCCTGGCTGTAAAATGAGGAAGATTTCCATCAGCAATGTCTTGGTGGTTTTACCCATTCTACATGTGCCATGTAAGTGCTGCTTGTGAACAGCCTGGGCTGGGGTACAGAGATCCTTTTGTAGTGCCAGAGGTAGATGGTGCCTAGGGAATGAGGCATGGCAAAGGTCTGAAACTCAAGGGTTTTATTTCTGAGGAAATTCACATCCTTAAGATCAGTTTTGTAATGCAAGCTCAGTTTCTTGGAAAAGGCCCTGCTTAGTTTTACGTTAATAAAAGATGTGTATTTGGCTTCATGTCAGAAACAGGAATTCAGAGACTTTGAAAAACCTTTGAAGACTGTTACAGCTGTAATTGGTGTGTTTTGTCTTGGGTGGAGAATTTGAAAGGTTTATTTCGAGAATATACACTCTTAAGGCCAGGAACTGTTACTCATCTGTGTTTGGAAAGCAGCACCAACACAGTCTGGATAACAATGATACTACAGAAGGTTAAAAGAACAATTAAAGAGTGGAAATCATGACCTAAGGGAGGAACATTTAACTTAGCATGCCGACAATTGCACATCATGTGTTTGGGGAATCCAAGGGGAGAGAGAGAGAGAGAGATTGTCAGAGAGACTAATACTCTCGGAAGAAATATATTGAAATCTCTGCTTACATTTCGTAAAAATTATATCAAATAACTTGAAGAAAAATCCCTTGAAACGGAAAGAGGGAATTTTTCCTCATTTGTGTTTTCTCCCAGGAGAGCTTGCCTCGTTTTTTGGTTCTTTCTCTTTCCTTTCTGAGTACCTTGGGACAAGGGGAGTCTGTCAACAAAACAGCATCTCCAAAGCCCCACTTTATTGTGTGCAGGGAGATGTACACAAAAACTGCTGGGTAAATCCATCTTCCCAAGGCCGCTCTTCCAGAGCAGCCTGGGTGCTCTGGAGCCAGCCAGTGTCCCTTCAGGGTGGATACACCAGAGGTGCCACATCCTGACACCACTTAGCAGCTGTTTATTGTGTTTGTTGCAAGTTTGAAATGTTACTGAGACAGTCATGTTTCTGGAACAGCACAGGATGTTGGTCAGCCTTGGCTGTGTCCTACAGGTGGGAGGATCAAGGCAACACATCCTGGGCATTTCCAGGGATTACAGGCAAGTTTGTGACTTAAGAGAATTATAGATTCCTGGGTTGTGTGCTCTGGATCTCCAGAAAACAGTTCTCATACAAGCTGAACCGCAAACCTGCCCTTCAAATACCTCATGACTGAAAGACCTATTGAAACAGAACAGAATTTTATATATACACAATTATACATACAAAATCATCATCATAATAAATAAGAATAATAATTTTAAAAAGGGAAGGATTTTTTTGTCTTTTATCCATCTTCTGGAACATGTCAATTATATGTCTGTATATACAGTTTTTTCTAAAATAGTTCTTTAAACTACAAACAAATTATCATTTTCTTCCTGGCTACATTGGTTTGTATTGCATTACTTACAGCTTTCATGAGAAGGCATTAAAACAAAGCAGAACAACTACAAAGTAACTGCCAGGAAGAAAACAGGGTTTTTCTTGTGTTCTTGGCCTCGATTTTATCACCCTGAAGTGATCACTTCCTTTCTGGAGCTTTTTTCTTGTTTTGTGTATATTATTTCTGTTTGTAGTTGGTGGCATGAAATCAACCTCCTAACAGAGCCAAAATGTAAATTTAAAAAATTTGGTGAGGAGTGAAGCTAACAGCATCAGTAAAGTGAACTTTTAATAAATCAATTATAGTCTAAATATCTGAAAGTACCTGTTATTAAAATTCTGTTGTTTTCTTCACAGCTCCTGCAGGCAAGAAACGAGCAGTGATTCTGTGTTGTTGATCACTTCCACGTATATAAATGGGGGAACACAGTTCTAGAGCTGCAGATAATCTCCCTACATCTCCCTCCTGTCTGTGTTTCCAGGCTGGCAGCTGCTGACACCAACATGTTGTGCTGTCGCACGGGGAGCACTTGGGCTGTGCAGTGTTTGCTTCCAGTGAGTGCCCCTGTTGTCTCCTTGGGGCTGCTGCTCCATCCTGAACAAAACATTCCTGAGACACCATTGATGCTGCTCTACAGGATGTTCTCAGGACTCTGGCACACCAGGTGAGGTACCAGCCAGCTTTTCTGACAGCAAGGAAAAGTGTCTTGAATGTTTCACTACATAAAGTACAGTGGGTTTCTTTTTTAATTTTTTTTTCTCTGCCAGATGCCCAAAGGGCAAAGTTGGGTCAAAGTTTGATAAATAATAATTTAACGCCCCACTCCAAAAAAAACCGCAAGCAAAACCAAAAAACTACAATAAAAAAAGCAAAGTTTCGTTCCCTTCCCTCTTTTTGCCAATGGCTATTTCCTTGGTTATGTTGAATATTGCGAAGCATGTTGTTATTGGAAAAAGGCTGTCTTCAAATAATTTAATCCTAGCCCAGATGCCACTGCTCTGTTTAGATTCGTCTATTAATATTTCTGTGCAGTTCTTTAATAAAAATTCTGGGATGTTTCCTCTTTCCTTTCTGAAAACAATGTTTGGTAAGGACTGTAGATTGTTTAGGTCTGTGGAACTGGTCATTGTAAGCCAAGACACCGAGGGCCGATTGGTGACCTTGTCTTGCTTTTGGCTGAGGCTTCTTCAGCCTGGTGTGACCAGGCCCAGCGGTCGCTTTCCTGTTTTGACATTGGTGGTCACTTTGTTGTCTCACACATTTAGACAATGTTATGTCCTTGACTTTTTCCACTCCCCGACATATAAAAACTCTCCTGAAAATCCTGATATGTTGGTAAAGTTTACTTATGAGTTTTGGCTTTGATACAAAGAAAAGGAAAATTAAAGTAGAAATGGGGCAGAAGGAACCTGAGTGGTACAAAAGGAGTGGGAACACAACAGAAGGGCCCCATGACGAACAAGGGCTCTCACTGGGAGGTGTGGGGAACATCAGCTGGGTTTTCAGTAACACAAGTGAGCAGAGGAGGGACACTGACACAAAGAAAGAAACAAAAATTGTGAGATGTGTCCCAGCTCCCCCTTCTGAGGTCCAGCACCACTGAGCTTCAGTGTTTGAGGTTCTGTGTGCAAAAGCGTGCTGGCCTTGGGGAGAGCTTGCAAGTGCAAATCCAGGAATTGTGGGACTCATAGGAAAGTTGTCTTAGGAAGAGTAGAACATTGATGTGGAATACTTCAACTGAATTTATGAATTGAAAAAACAATTTGACACAGTTTGTTAGGCAGCTATAGAGTTTGATTCTAAATAAAAGCATACTCCAATAATAAGCTTCTGTTTTCACAGCATGAGTTAAATGAATTGATTAAATAAATTCAATTATTCCATGTCATGGTTTTTATCTGAAATTTATAGACAATGAAAAACGAAACAAAGTTTATTGAATGAAAATTAAAACCAATATGGTTTACTGTGGCAGGTCCTTAAAATACACACATGACAATTTATTCAGGCCTTGTTAATACTTCAAAGCAATTATAATAATCCAGCATATTTTATTTAATTTTTCTCTTTTAGATTAAAAGTGAATCAAGATTAAATATTTATGAAACATAAATATCATTGTGTCTCCTCCATATCCATTTGCTTCCTTTTCTATTTTACTTTTGGAGTTATTCCTCCCCCTTTATCTCTTTTGCTCTCTACTATAGTTTATGGACTGATCATAATAGACATTTACAATACTCTATAATTTTTACTGTTGAGTTCAAACACAGGCAGTCCTACAGACCGCTTAATGTACAGTTCAGGTGTGCTGCCTTGCTATAGGAAGCAGAGCTCTTTGCAGAACTTCCCTTCTTTGATACATGTTGATCAAGATCAAGTTGTAAAGAGCAGGACAGCTTTTGTGATGCAGTGCAAGGTATAAACACCAAGGTATTGATTTGAAATGTCTGCCTCACTTCTCTGCTATTCTGCACCAACACTCTTCTGCTCCTATGAGTGGGAGGACACCACTGCGAAGCAGGAATCGAGCTGTGTGTACGACTGAAACTCCTTGTCCTCCAGGGAGCTGTGCCTCATAAAATATTTGATATAGGAACAGAAGTACTGGATGTTTGAGCATGCTTTAGGAATTCCCAGAGGTGCCATGTGGGGTGTGTGCACACGTCTGTAGGCATGCCAGCAGCTACAGAATGGCTGTCAGCGTTTTCTGTTGTACAAACAGGAGCTTGTTTGGGGTCCTTCCCACAAACACGCTTTATTCCCTCTGCTGCAGAGTCCCTGTTTTGCTCAGTAATTGCAACTGACAGCCTGGATTGGTGGTATCCAGCAAACGTTCAGCAGCATCAGTGGCAGGGTGATTGACGTGAGCACCGCACAGGGAGGCTCTTGCTCCGTGAATGTTCTGCTCTGCAGCAGCGTGATAAGCAGTCAGTGTTACTGGAAGCATTCTAACATGCTGCACCTCAGCCTGAGAGGCATTTCACCCATTTACACCCTGATCCTGAACACAGGGAGGGCAAGATGTCAATGGACACAACTGTGACTCCAGTGCTGTTTGTTTTGGACTCTGTTTTATTAGCAGCTAATGGTAAACCCTGCGGTCCTTGCTGAGGCAGGGCAGCAGTGGTCTAGGCCTCTAGGAGTACAGACAGCATCAGGAGCTTGTGCTCCACCACCTTGCTTTACCTCAGGTCTGAATTATCCCCTGGGGCACACACAGGATGTTCACAGGGGTTAATGTAGGACTTAGAGAAGTTACAGTGAAATGGAAATGGGTCAGGACCTTCCTGGGGCAATGGTGAAAACTCACCTAGTATTGCAAGTCCAAGCTTGCATGCCAGACTTCAAAACTGTCAGTAAAATAGAGAGCATTTTGTTATGTATTGGAGCAAACCCAAAGGTTTGCAAAGCGTGTTTGATGCAGAGAATCTACATCTTGTCCCACCAGCGTGTGCCAGACCAGACTGTATCTATCAAGTAGCTTCTAGTGCTGCTTCCCTCTGCTGAGATCCACTGGCATCAGAGTAGACATCAGCTCTGTACTGCAGTCAGGTCCCCTTTTACCTTTATCATTTAGGAAAAGTTTTTCTGAGGACAAGTTGCCCTTAGAAAATGATTCTTTTTTCTACTCAAGTGCAACTGAATTTGCTCAACTGTCACGGAAGTATTTGGGCTCATGCCAGTATCATAGTATAATACAGCTCTAGGATCTGCCCCTAAAAGTTTATCTGCAACTTTCTTGGTTTGCTGTTAGTTTAATGCTGTTTGCCATCCCAAATTCTGACAGATGTAGCTACATAGGATTTCCCTGGAAAAAACCTGCAACTCTGTCCGAGAAGGTAAAAATATTGTTTAAACTCTTGCGATGTATTTAGGCTATGGGCTTCAATGTAGGGGTTAATAGAGTGTTACTCAGTATTCCAGGAAATTGTCAAGATCACCAAGTATTGTACTGACTTGACCTGTGTTACATTGAACTCACTCTTTCCATGTTTCCAATAAAAACATACAGCAGATTGTTCCAGAAGCAGTGTCAAACTCAGTTAAAAATAAATCCCCTTGTACTTTAAACGTGTAGTGTGCATAGTAAATATATTGCACCAAAATATATCTCTTGTAAGGAAAACTATCTAAAATACATCAACCCTGAAATCTCCCCTGGGTCTTCTGCAAAACCATGGGTTTCAGTTACTATTCCTAAAAGTTAAAATAATCCTCATTTGTAAGCTACCAAATCCTCTGTGTCTGACTCTGCTTTTATTGCAACACTAACCCAGCTTTGTTTCATTCAAGTGCAGGATTTGTAAATAACTAATTATAGCCCTGCTTTTTTCCCTTGAAGCATTAACATTTGGCACCTGAGAGAACAGCCCTGTTTCAACTTGCAGACAGTTCAGGCGAAGCACGGGACTCAGAACAGTAGGGTACAGCTGACAAGCTCTCTTGGACCACTTCACCTCCTGCTCTCAGAACAGCAATCAAATGAGCCAGAGGGCAACTTTAGGAAAATATTTTTCTCTAGTAGCAGTAACATCTGTCTCCTTGGCAGCCTGCACTGGCAGTTGTGTTGGAAGCTGTGGGTTTGCCCCTGGCCCTGCCATGTATTTACATTGCTGAGAGGTTATCCTGAGCTCTGCTGGATCCTGTTACCTGATTTTCTTTTGTTCTGTCATTTTCCCTCCCTGATGCTTTGGCTGTTTAACTCTTTATGGGTACATGTAAAGTGAAAATTACGTGTGCAGTATGAGATCAAAGGTATTAATTTGAAAATATTAAGTGGTAAATTTCTTTCTGATTAGAGATTCAACTTTTCTGATCTGTTTTAGCTGTATTTACTTGGCTTCAGCCTAGGTAATGACATCATTGCTGTCTGAGCTTTTGAAGGTGCTACACTTGTGTCCACTTGTATCAATACAAGCTCTTTGGTGCTCATATTTCTCCTGCATTTTACTATCATCTTCTGATTAACTGATTTTTCACTGATGCTTCATTTCAGTGGAATTATGGTGTTATAAAGACAATTATAAAGTAATCAGCACGGGCATATCAATATTTATTGAAATACTGAAAAAAAATAATTCCATTGGTGATGAGAAACTCTTGGCAACTGACATGACAATATGTATTTCACTGATACAGTAAGAGAACTTCAACTTCAACAAGTAACTCACTGCACATTCTAAGAGTTGCATGGATTTAAATCCAAGGCAGCTGCAGAACATCTGTAATACAAATAGTCAGACTTTACAGATTGTCTGTTTACAAACACAGAACAACTATAATAAACCAGCCAAAGCCAAACCTTCTGAATTTTAGTCTGCTTTTACTAATATATCCTGTCATCAATAAGGCAGTCAGAAGAAAATGCTTGGTTACAAAGTAGTTAACAATTAACGTGAGCGGGTTCTTTTTGTGATTTGTTTTGTTTTGTTCGTGTACTTTGGGCAATACCATGGGATTCTTGGAACCCTGGACGTGGACAAATATATGTTCAATTATCTGAAACCATTTCCATTAACCTAAATTGTTCCTTTCTTCTACATTCTTATTTTAATTCTTCTGTCCTGTATAAGGATAATGGTGCTGTGAATAGTTGGCAATATTTTTTCAGCTTTTTCCTTAATATTCAGTGAGGTTCACTGTAGCATTTAAACAGAAAAAAAAGAAGAAAATACAGAATGCAAACACTTGAATTAATGCTTTGCTTTTCTTTCAAAAAGGGAAGAATGACCACACTTATCTTGTTTGTGTATTTCACAGCCACTGCCAATCGACACCCGCACCTTGCTGTTAGTTTCATTTGTTTGAGGGACAACAATGGTATTTAAATAATGCTTCTGCCTGCCCTGGGGGATGCTGAGGGGCTGTGCTTGGTGTGCTCGAGGTCTGTACGTGTGTGCTGTGGTACAAGACAGGCATGTGGGAGCTGCAGACACTTGGCTTTGCTGTGTTGGTACCCTATGCATGGACAGAATATTAGAGCTGATTAATACAGGCAATTAAAATAGTGTGCTTCGTACTAATGCAGATGTAATAACTGATGTCTTTGGTATACAATGTATGAATGGTTGGACAAGAGAGAGAGAAATGCACCTGTTCAAGTTCACATGAAACAGAAAAAGTTATAACTCACATAATTTACAATAGATTTAAATAAACTACATTTAGGATTATGAAGATTTACAGACATTTAATCAAGTGAATGATTTTAATTTGTAAAGACCCTTCCGTGTCCCTGAACTATGTTCCACTAACTTGAAGACATGCTACAGTAAACACATATATTTGGCTTCTTCATTCTGGCTATATCTTATATAAAGATGAAACCAAAGAACAATAAATTAGCATCATAATTGTCTACAGTGAAAACTATCATATACAATATAAATAAACTATTCAAAAGCCAGCAATCTTCATGAAAAAAATTAAAGTATTAGGATTTTATACAGTTTCTACAAGTGATTGTGCAGCCAATAATCTCAAAAATTAAAGTCAAAATGAAATACCCCTATTGATTTTAGTGTCTCACGACATACAGTAATTAAGTACTGGTAAAATAATTACCAATTTAAAAGAAATAATAAGGAAATCACTGCTCTGCAATTTTATCACAGTTTTTTCCCCACAGGACCTAAAGAATGTAAACACTATGTTTTTGTTAATGTTAGAGATTAATACTTTATTTTGAAATGTATGTTGATCTACACCTGCGCAGTTACCTTCAAGGGTAATGAAATAAGGCAAGACTTATAAATGTGGCACTACATGTTAATACTGATATCTTCATTTGGACAGAGAGAGAAGTGTTTGTTCTTTTCTAATATTTGTTCTGCAGCAGACTTTGGCCTACATAGACACAGCAGTATCACTCTTCTTTCTTTGCAAAAAATCGGTGTATTACCTAACTTTAAAAACAGGAAGTTTCGTTAGATAAAGGATGTTTGAGTTGAAATTTTTGAGTTTACCAATTACTGGCAATTTTAAGGAACATTTCCTAATTAGCTCCATGGCATCATCTGGTTGTACAATTCACTTGTCACTTCTTTTATCACAAAATTCTTTTAAAAATTCTTTTAGTTTTTTAATATCAGTATTTAGTGTCCTAATTTCTGTTTTCTCATCAAAGAAAGCGTTATTTGGGATAGCTAAAATATTTCCATTTCCTTTATTTGGAAATAGCCATAAATATATAGTGGAGCCATCTTTTAGCTGCTGCCCTGGTTGAGTATGCAGTTGAATTGGCTAATTTACTTTGGAATATTTCCTTAGCTGCTTAACAGCTATCTGATAAGAGCGATAGAAGAGGGATACTGCCTGATAGAACAACATGAACACGTGACAAAACAAACTTCAGAAGACAGTTAGGAATGCCAGGCTAACTGGACACCAGACTCTTGCTAGGAGTGGTTTGCAGGCCCAGCTCTGAGGGTTTGGTGGCCACAGCACACAGCACGTGGCCTAGGCCAGCTCTCTCTTACAGCTTGTTCAATGGATGCCACGTCATTTAGCACAGAGGAAGTAAGTGTTGGGTCCTTGTAAGGATGACAGAGGATGCTGTAGATGCAGTTTTGCATCTGTTGTAACTGTTTTACGAGTCCTTCTATGCAGTGAAGGAATTTAGTGCGCTCAAATTCCCCACCATCTTAGCTCAATAATATGAATCGGGGTTTTTTCACCTCGGTTTCTTCATGTTGGCAATCAGCAGAGTTAAATATACAAGGATCATTCTGTCCTTTTTCATGTTGACATTGGTGATGGTGTCCACTTGGTAAGTTCACTCCAGTATAAAGTCCTATATAGATTCCTTTGGGGATGTGTAGCATATGATTCACAGTTTGCAATACAAATACCCTGATACATCACTTATTTACTATTAGTATTTGATTATTATACCATTTTGCAAAGTCTTAAAACCACGTTTTAATTAGTGTTGCTTGGAGCAGTTCAGAATAATTTCTTTTCCTTGAAAGCAGAAGCTCTAATGGGTATAATTTATGCTCTCTTTGCATGCAGCATCTCAATGAGAAGGTTATTACACGGCACATCCCCGTTCAGGTGTTTGTAATAGAGGTATTCTTCGGCCTGCATACTGATGGCCCGGATTTCTGGTAGTCGCAGGAGAAGCTGCCCAAATTTGTCTGTTTGCTGTGGGTAATTACACATTGTGTAGTCCAGCAGAGCAGCATTCACTTGTTCCTGAACACCTTCCACAAGCTGGAAGTTCTCGAGATTTTTGACATCTGAATGATAATAATAAAAAAAAAAAGGTAACAATTCAGTTGCATTTTAATTCCTGTTTAGGAAGTCAGTGTTTCACTTAATGGATGTATTTTTTTGCCTCCTTACAAAAGCATACTTTACAAGCTGCTGAATATTCAGTGAACCCTTCTGCCAACTTTCCTGGGAAAATGATCACAAAAGAGCTTTAGTGGAGTGTCTTGTTGAAATTCTGCATATACCTCAAATCAATTAGACACCAATGGAGTCTGAGCAAGGTCAGCTCTTTTCATAGCTAACAAAAAGAAAGGTTGAGGATTCCTAAAGTAGAAGGCCATAATATATTGCTAGCAAATGAGTCCCAAGAGAAAGCCCTATCTTTAACCTACTATGTTACACAATTCATATAATTCTGTATTAATTTTTCTGACCCAAGGTGAAATCTGTGTCCAGGGTATGATGTAGTTAATTCTAATAAAAAGTGACAGTGTTCTTGTTTCTGTTTGACATTTTCTAAATGATTCTGAAAGCCTTTGACTTGTCTAGCCTATGTTAATGAACCATCTGGTACACTCCAGTGACTGCCAAAATAATATTCCCTACTAGAAACTCTCTAAAATATATATTTCACTGACTAATGATCTTTATAAAATGAAATCATTGTCCTTTGGGTGGAATACCAGATAAGAATGGTGCCCTTTAACCTGCATATGGTTTCTGAAATCCAACACTGATTCTTTTTTTTTTTTCTGGTATTGGACAACGGGGCATTTACATCAGCACGGCAGGTACAGTTTGTTCACTCTGCCTCTGTTTGATTATCTTCTGTTCCTATACAGCAAGTTCAAGCTCTGGAAATGCTGGTCAGAGATAAATGCCAGCATATTATCTCCTCATTGTTTGCTCCCCTGTGTAAAAACCACTCGGATGGAATTGTCTTTTAACGTGCCTGGTGAATGCAGAAGTTATTTTAAAGCTTGCAAATTAGAGTGCTGCTCTGATGCAGGAAGAGGGAACTGATTAAAGTGCACTTGCTGGGAGAGCTTGTTTTGGTTGTGTTTGATCATTTTTACCACCAGTAGAGTACTTCAGCACTTTCTTGTAAGACTAAAGCATGGTGCTACTGGGCACAACTATGCTGCTAATTCACTTTGTAAAAAGACAAACCTGTTCATCTATGGATACTCTTGGAGCCCAGGAGATGGAGAATTTGGCAGGATTTGGTTCATTGTAAATGCCAGCCTTTGATTGTGGGGAAATGAGTGTTTTCCTTTGCAAAATAGGAGCACACATTGGCCACCTGATCCATGAGGAGCCTGTGTAAATTGGGTCTTACTGCAGCTTTTCCTAGAAGTGCTTTAAACAGAGCAAATACTGGTTCCTGCACATAACTTTGTGCTGGAACATGAGGGAAATGGTTGCAGGAGGCAAACATTGTGTTTGGAGCAAGAGGATAGGAACGATGCCATGGGCCCCGGTGGCAGCACACACAGCCTCCAGAGTTGCAGGCTTTGGGCAGGAGCCCCTCTGGAATGTGCTGGCTGCCAGCTGCACCTTGGCTTGCCTCTTGCATGAGCCGGGGCCAGTGTTTCCTGCTGGGGTTGTTATTGCTTGCCTCTTTCCTGTCCCAGTTTCACTGTGGAAATGAAGCCAGTGACTCCTGGATTTATGCTGCTTGTTTGGGAACTGGGACATAACATCCCCCAGAATTTTGCTAGTTGACTTAAGGAACTCACCAGTAATATTTAAATTGTGATGGCTGTTCAACAAGAATCATCTGAACTTTACATTATCCCAAGTGAAGAGGACTGGAAACTTCAAAGCTGCTATGCCTGCTCCCTTAGCTATTCAAACTCATTTATCCAAAGTCTTTTTGCCAGTATCTCTGGAGATCTTTGGATAATCATGTTTTCCTGTATTACACTGGACATTTTCTCACAAAAAATATAGCTGTTTTTTATTTTATGTACCTACAGAAAACTCCCAAGGTATTTTGTAGCTAGTGTAACCTGGTTTAAAAAATTGGGTGTTCTAAGCAAATTTTTATAAAATTAAGAAAGAAACAGTATCAGCTATCACAATTAATTTAAATAGGTTGTTTCAGATGCAAAATATAATCATGAATGAATTGCTAGAACATAAAAACTACAGAAAACAGTGACTATGCTGGAGTTTAAACTGTTATACAGCAAGGTAAAATGTATGATGATTTCAGAATCAGTATTTGGAACCTTTTTTCCTCTGTAAAAATAGCTTTAAAAGTCAGGAAGTTTTACAAACTGTTATCTGATTCAACTCCCTTTAAATTCAAAGGCCATCTTTCTATTGCTCTCTGTCTGTTTTAAGCCATACAGTGTATGAGATTGTGCTGCCTTCTTGGAAAACCAGGTTCATTATTATTTTACCCCCTGTTTAAATTCTATTGCATAGATTATATATCTATTGAAAAATCACAAGGTAAATTTTTACAGAGATTAAGAAGAAACAAAGTCTGAGAATTGCAAATTTTTAATATTTTTCTACAAAAGCGGCAAATTTCATATGTGTTTTAGAGACACATATTCTTCTGGTTTTAGCTGTATTGGTGCCATACTCCAAGTCAAGAGAAGGCAGAACATTTTATGTATCATGTATTACCCCCTAAGACAGGATCAGTGGCTTCTGGCAGTGGGTGCACCAGTGCAGTGTGAGGTGCTCCTGTACACCCGTCAGCTCTGTGGCCTCAGGGAGTCCCATGGGCATTGCAGAGCTGCAAGGGAAGGTTTGTGCTGTTCTCTTTCCTCATCTCAGTGGACAGTTCCTTCAACACTCACACGTGGCAGCATAAACACTGCAGCCAAGATGGAAAAACAAGTCCAATTGATACTAACAGTAAACAAAAAGTAGTTCTGGGCTCCTATGCCACATTCAGCCTGGGGAAATACTTTTAATTCTTTCCTCTAAACAAATTCTTGCTATTTGTGGTGAGGCTCAGTGCTTGTAAACAAGATGTTTTTAGTTAACGAGTGAAAATATGTAGATTTTCCCTGACTTTCTATAGTGAATCAGAGACAGTCCAAGTAATCATATTTTAGGACATCACTACACAATTCATCTGTGTGTAGATCTCTCCAGGACTGCAATTACAACAGTAGGGAAATAGAGCCAACCTGATTTGGGGTGAGTCTCCATGAAGTGACCGAGGTCTCTGCATATGACGTTTGATATGTGTTCTTATCTCATAAGCATTAACAGTGAATGTTGCAGTAAGCAAATGAGACAATCTGGACAGAGAGAAGTCAAAGGATATGTGCTGAGAGCTCTGTGGAAAGCTCCACTGTCATCTCTTCTGGGATGCTTTTATATCATTAAAAATTGGTTTGCTGAACCCATAATTGCAATAAAAATAATGGAGGTTTTTTTGAGAATTCTAGCTCTGCTAAAGATGAGCAATAACAAAGGAAAACATATTAATTAATGAATATTAAGTTATTTCCAGTAACTTCAAGTTATGCAAGTAAAACAAGAAATGGTACAGTTTTCACTGGTGGTACTTAGTGATAGCTGGTAGTGGTACAAATGAGATTAAATAATAAATTTTGTGGTTAAGTAGATAGTTTTTCTGTGGTTTGAGTTTGGTTTTGTGCTCGGGCTTTATTATGTAACTCTGGCTAAACAGATTTAGTTTTACAAATATTTCCTTCGACTGCTAAGGAGTTAACTTGATGAGGCACCAAGCAGTGCTGTGGTAACTGCTGAAGGCAGTCGTGTACAATGAGCATGAAATCTGCTGCTGATGTGTACAGCACGACACATGCTTATGCTTTCACATAATTCCTCATTCCTGGTTTTTTTTTTCTAAACTAGAATGTCTCATCAATCTTTACATCAGTTAGTAACAATTTAAAGTACACATGTTTAAGCCTAATGCAAGAAATCATTTTCTGAAGTTCAGATGGTTGTAAATTAAATGAGTAGGAGTAGGTTCCCCCCTCCCACCCACACACCCTTTAAATCCTAGCAGCTAGAAAAAGTGTTTTGTGTTGCTACAGTAAGTATCAGTCTCTTAGCTCTTCTACTTTATTCACTCAGGGACTAATTACCAACTTTTTACATGAAACAGCCTTACTGTGAGCTCACAGTGGGGCGCGCATCTTTTTCTATCCTTATTGAAAAGTAAACCCTTAGGTCTTCTGGAATATATTATATGTTTTACAAGAAATAGCAATTGCTTTTCTGTCAAACAAAGAATTTTTGTTCTCTATAGCTTACTTTTGACGATTAAGACAAAAACAGTATTATAGTGTGTCAGGATCTGCTCTGCAGTCACAGTAAAGATCTGCCAGTATTCCCAGATATCCCTCCATTTTGATTATTTTCTACATCTGCCATAAAACCGTGCATTAGGCTGAAACTGCATACAACATTCAGCCCAAGGAGAACACTTTTGCATATTTTCCCCCAAAATGGGTCTGGTCTTTAGAGGGGAAAAATATTTAGGTTTCAGAGAGATTTTCTCCCTCGCATATTCCAAACATGAAATACTGAAAATTTGGGGATGTACTAATCTATAGAGAGTTTCCTTTGGTTGGGGAATTTTGAAAAGAAAAATGAAACAGAATGAGAGATTTAACTTTGAAAAACAGTAACTCCTTGGGAGCAGCAAGTATTTCCCAGAGAAAGCTGGTTACATTTTACTGCTTATGTCTTTTATTCAATGCTGTTTCTACATGAAGCAATGAAGAGGTGAACACAGCTTAGTTGCCTCTCTGCATTTTGCACCATTGCAAGGACAAAATAAGATTCTGGGGCTCGCCATGGGAAAGAGGATTTCTCCCTTTCACAAGGCTGCTTCCAGTCTCATGGCACTAGGGCTTGTTACCAGCCCTGGCCTGAGGTTCCTCACCCCGAGGAGGCTGATGAGCCCCATCATTTAAGGATTTTATTGAAACCCAATGCCTCCAGCACTTAGCAGCTCTTTGGAACGACTGGTTAGCTCGTAGATAAACGGTTGTATCTTCCAAACTCTGCTGAGGGTGGTTTTGGCCAGGATGGCCTTCAGACTTGCCCTCTGAGAGGTTTGCCTGGTTCTTTCCAGCCATGCTGCAGGGCTTAAGCAGCATCCCCTCTGCCTAGAAACATTCTGTTTTATCAGGGAAAGTGACAACGTGCCTCCTCACATGGCTGGGGTTCTCATCAGGGGCTGTAGTGTGAGGCCAATTCCCATCTGAGCTTGAACGTGGAGCATGTTAGTTCTGATGAAGGCTTTTAGTCCAAAATTGTTCAAAGAAGGGGAATTAACCAGGACTGAGGTGATGTTACTGAACCTCCCTCCATTTGAACAGTTTTGTACTGTTTTTTTTCTACTTTCTGCTAGCCCTGCAAAATCTCTGCGTTACAGGACTTAAAACACAGGTAGATTTTCGACAACTGCTAAAAATTTTTTTGAAGGCAAGTGTGGTAATCGTTGATTAAGTGCCAATCTCTGAAAATTACCCACAATTCTCCTTCATTGAAACTAAGGGCAACAGCAGCAGTCCCATATAGCACATCTGTCACAAAGGCAGATGCATGCCATTCTATAGCTAAGCCTTCTTGACAGACAAAATGCTATAATGAAGGAAGATTTATGGTGAAGATAAGCTCCTTACTGCAAAATTCCCCTCAATTTTATTACAGCAGGACTGTGCTGAATATTATTCACTTAGAAGTCATGGGAAACAATTCTTGATAGATGTTTGTTAATCAGTGATAAGCTGCATATATTTAGCAATTTCCAAACCTTGAAAGACCTCAACACCATAAGAACAAAAAACACTTTTCTTGAGGCTCCCAAGTCCAAACTGAATGTGTAGAAAACTTTTCCTGTCTTTAAGATTCTTTTTTGGCAGTGGCTAAGCTGTCTGTAACAGTGCAACAGTCGATCTCTGACTATTTATTAGGGTCATAAAGTAATTTTAATTTTCAGTTGAATGTAACATCTGATAAAGGGCACATTGTTTTGAAAATCTTAATTAAATTCTTCTACAGCAGAATGTTTCATTCATGCCCAAGTATTAGGCAAGACTATATATATTTTAAAGTGAGAATAAGATACTTATGAGAACAAGCTGTATTTCTTAGTCTGGATCCTATTTCACTCCCTCAGTTTTCAGTCTTGAATGACTTTTAGTTTCTTTCAGAACAACTCAGACTCAGCTAAAACATTTTCATATTGCTTTATAGTGGTAGGCTTCTTTCTAATGCTATTTAAAGTATTGCAGCCTATTTTTCTGTTCTAGAAAGACTGTAAAATGATGGATTCTTACTGAGAAGCTCCTGATGTCTGTTAAAAACCATGCTTATTGATTTTGTGAGTAATTTTATAATTGCTTTTGTCATTGTTAGCTCTGCAGTGGGAAGAGAAACATGGGGAAATAAGGTGGATTCCTCTCCTTGTGCAACTGTGGAAGTAGGTTACTGTATTTCAGTTTCTTTTCTTACAGTCCCAGTAAAGACAAAGGCCAAAACTTAATTTCTTGAATCTTTATGACTGGTGTAATTACTGAGTCATCACTCAGGAAAATAAAACAGCTTGACTTTCAGCAGCTCAGGCTGCATTTACTCTCTTGGAAGTTAAACAAACAAAATCTCCACTCACTTCTTGTCCTGACACCCCAGGAACCAACATCCTTATTACCTGCACGTGAGGCATACGTGATATGGTGGTCATTGAAACACAATAAAACAAGATCCTGCCAGGCCTCTGATGGAAGGGCTGCTCACAGATCCTGTCTCAAAGTCCACTGCCAGCTACACCCTTAAATACAAAGTCCAGGGTTTCTCACTGCAGCTTGGGAGGGAAAAATACATCCAGGTACAGCCACAAAGCCAGGGGTGGTAGATCCACATAGCCAGGCGTGTGGGGAGCCAGTGGGGATGGAACCATGGCCCAGCCCAGAAGGTGTGGGGACAGACCATAGACCACAGCCCCAAGCAGTGGTTCCACTGCTGGCACTTCATCTTTGCCAGGCTTAAACTCCACTACCACCTCACTTTCTAAAGCTCCCTCCCTGCCTGCAGTTCTGCCCCTGCTGAAGTCCCAGCCTGGCTCTTGCCCTGTGCTCAGCAGTGAAATGTTTTACTTGTCTCTTGCTCATCTGGGACTGAGGGCAGTCCATCCATGGCCCAAAGGTTTATTCTGTAGGTATTTTAATCCATGCTTAAGCATTCACTGATAGGATTATGTTCCACATAAAAGAGTAGCTGCTGCTTTCTTTGAAGACATGACAGAGGAATAGGAATTTGGAGAGCAGTTGCTCTGTTGTGTCTTCAAGGAAATTCCTCAAACAATTGGAGTCTCTCACCATGTCAATGGGTGGTCTCTGCTATTGCTTGATACAGGCTGTTCTCAGTGAAAGTGTGCTCCAGTCTTCAGGATGAAGCTCTGCTGGTGCACTGAAAAAATTAACCCTGTGTGATTAAGCCCAAATTTACTGCCTGCCTTTGTAGGCTGGTTGAAAGGGAACCTGCCTGGGCTGATGTGACTTTCTGGTTCCTGCTTCTAGACTTTTTTGTGTATTTGATCTAGTGACTGCTTAAGGTAAATGACAGATCAATCTTAGAAAAAACATGTCAATCTATGTTTCTCTTTTCTAGGAAAAAAATGTAAAAAAATGTGTAACCATTGTCTTGTGGAGGCATGGTCATATATGTATGCGAGCACGTGTTGCTAAACTAGGGCAGAAATGATTTAGTGAAGGTCTCGCAGATAAACTGAGAAAGAAAGTGAGTCAAAACTCATTTTTTTCTGAACTCCTCACCTCATCCCAGGGTCATATTATATGTTTGGGCTATAAATGCTTGTCTTTGAATCTTCAGTTGGAATGAGCATTGATAACAAAACTACTGTTCTAATTATCATGCTATCACCAAGCTTTTATATACATATACGTATGCATATACATATATGTATACGTATACATATATATATGCTTACTTGCAGTCAAATCTACAGCCAGAGCAGTAGTATCACAGTATCAAATTTCATAAAAGCAGAAATTAGACTTCTGATAAGTTAAAAAATTAGACTAAATAGGAAATTTATTGAACCAAAAAGTTTCCCTAGTTAATTTCTGCAACATCATTTTAATCTTCAATAGCACACAGAGTTGTTGGTGTTTTAAGAGAATTATCTGTCAATGCCTGCAATTTTTAGGGTGTGAATAGTTTAAGATTTCATAAATATTTATGAAGTTCCTGGGAATGGTGATAGGACATCATACAAAGTCCTTGAAGTTAGGAACTGAGGCAGAAAGGGTGTTATATGCAAATTGCAATAATAGTGTGGTATAGTTTTAAGAGGAGCAAAAAACAATCTATTATTTAGTGAGAAGAAGATGAATATTTAGAAAATAAGGAATGAAAATTTTCAAGAGACTTGCTTTTACCTAGAAAAATTTTGCTCTGCTTTTGCCTAGACATTCGTAACTTTTCTGAATGTTTGCCTTTATTGCTCTCATGAGAAGCTTGCACATTATCTATCCTTTCCCTTTCCATTCCTCTCGTGCTACTCAAGTACTGTTTAAAGTAGGAATAATGGAACAGATTAGTCTCTGAGGTACTTCTACTGCTGCCACTGGAACTTGACCAAGGGGTGATATAATCCAAAAAGAAGAAATATAAATATTTTCTAGAAAAATATAGGGTATAAATTTCTACTGAGGTTAAAACACAGAAATGCAGCTGCCACTGAAACCCTTTTGAGTATCAGGCTCTATCCTTTATAAAGCCCATCTGTCTCTGCAGAGTATAAAAAATACATGATCATAAAAAGCAGTACTCCTTAGGGGAAAAATCTCTCTGTACTAATCTTGTAGTCACTTCACAAAACAGTTTTTAATCCCAAATTTGCATTTGATTTTCAGTCAGGAACTTTTGTGGTTTTTGCAAAGTTTTCTTGTTCCATTAGAATAAGATATGAGGTACAGTTTGTTCAGGTGGCAAGTCCAGACTATGAATAAACCAACGTTATCATATGAAAGAGAATTAAACAGGGAGATCCAAGTGGGGATATATTAAGCCAAATTTAAGCTCCAGTAGTTGAATTTAGCCTGTACTAGATGTCTGGTTTGCCTCAGGATATATTCAGCTTTCCAGCTAATCGACTGAGGAAAACTGCCTCAGGTATGATAAAATTTACAAGAGAGCTCAGTCGAATAGCTCTTGTTATAAATACTAGCTTAAAGGCATTCTTCTGGTCTTTGGGATCAGAACTGTATTTGCATTTAATTATTGTATTTCAAACTTTTTCAACTTGGTTAAAAATATTAGACCAGCCAGTTTGGATTATATCATTACAGTGCTTTACAGATAATGGTTGAACTTCATACCAGGTTTTATTACTGGGTGAATACTGTTTGGCTTTATTCTTTTGTTTAGATCCAAATTCCCACAGGAGCAAAAATTATTGTAATATATTCTCATTGAGAGAAGGAGAATTAAGCAAAGGTGTTTTAGTGATGTACCAGTCTGAGAGGTACAGCACTCTACTATGATTTTCTGTCAACATAATTGACAAATAATTCAGAGTTTTAAGCCTCTTGCACTATTTTCAGACAAGGCTTAGTGTGAGAACTAATTGTCTCTTAGTCATTGATTTCAAAAACCTGTTTTTACCCTTTTCTGAGACTTTTCAAGACATGGTTTTACTAGTTCTATGTGCCAATATTTGCACTAACAGTTTGGAGGTTTTTTCACTGAACCAAGTTGCATCAGTGGAAGCTGATTCTAGTTTAGAAAGAACATGAAAAAGACAATCACCTCTGCCTCTGTAACATATGAGAAGTGGAAATCAGTACTATTTTCTTATATAATTGTGCTGAAATAACATGAAATTAAATGCTTTCAATTATTTGCTCAGTACTGAAAGCACTACAGTAGAAACAAATACATGATGCCAGTTATCCCAACATTTGAATTCTACCTTATTAAGATGTGGAGTCTTACTTTGGGCGAGTACAGTTATTTTCTATGTAAATGCAGCTGCAGACAGCTCACAAGACATTGATGGTACACTGAAGCTGGTGTTTTTTCAATCCCCTATCAAGTTAGCACTGCCAAAAAACCATGCTGGCTTAGATGAAAAGAGCCAACAAGTTTGGTAATGTCATATACAAGTGTGTACCAGTCACCAGATCACTTCCACATCTGACTGCAGCAGCCCATGAATTTGCTTAAATGTGCAAAGGAGTACTGCCAGCATTGCCTTCATGGACAATAAACACAACTAAGGTAGATCATTTTCTGCTGCAGTATTTCAGAGCATATTGTTTCTGACATTTGATCTGAGTGGAAGTTGCAAATTTCACTTTTTACTGTCCCAGATGTCTGAGCTTAGTTGTGGAAATCCTTGGCAAATGGGATGACAGAAGCCCAAATAGGGACACCTTTTGGTGCAACTACACTGCAAGTGTCAGTGCTGCCTGTAGGACACTGGAGAGCCACCCAGTGTGTGTCAACAGTACCTTTGGACTATTTTTCCAAAGACTTGGATGTGTTCTTCATCCTTATTCCTTAAACTTTTAAACACACAGATATGAAAGCTAAAGAAAAGCTCACCTGAAAGCCCCTCTGACAACATAGTTACTCATCAATGAAGCAGGGTAGGGAAATGAGGAATAGAGCAAATACTCTTACACCTACATTTCAAACATGCAGCTCTTAGGAGAGAGTTTTATTTTTCAGCTACTTCTGATTTCTTCACAGGAAGTCCCAGTCAGAAGGCACTGGACACTTTCAGTAAGGTACTGCCTCAGCACATTTTTAACATTTCAATTGCTCAGTAAGGAATAGCAGCAGGAAAACTCCAGATTTGTGCTCACTGCTCAGCTCAGACTGAAATGTTTTGGTCAGATATGGATGAGATGTTTCCACAGACAACACAGTCACAGGTTTAACAGGAGGAGCATGAATTATGGCGCTCCAGGTCCCCACTAGCCAAGAAATTGTGCTTTCCTGTAGCCCTGGGCTGCAGCAGGCAGTGGGATATGCATGTGGCAGGATACAATTGGTGTGCATACACATGTGCATCCTCATGCTTTAGTTTCATGGAAATCCACAAGCTTTCACATCTAAGGTACTGAGCATCAACCACAGCATTTGCAGCTGAAAATCACCACAGTCTCAAAATGCCAAAGTTCCCACTAACTCCTGCAGCAGAGCTGCCCAGCCACCCTGCAGGGACTCCTGCCCAATTGCTGGGGAAATGACCTGAAACGCTAAATGGCCTGGGCTCCTTCAAGGCAGTGCACTCACATACTTACTCTTCTTGCCTTTCTTCATTTACATTCACTAATTGGATGTTAATTTGTTCCCAGAGGCAGGCAAATATTTTTAAAATAAAACTTACACTATTTTTTCCAGACTCAACTCAGTGCATTTCCTAGTGCACAGTCCTAGGAGTACCTCAGAGTGTGTGGTAACACTGTGCTGCCTCTTTCAGCTCTATCCTGTTTGTGTTCAACACAGAGATTATTGGTCTGTTCACCAGTCAGCTTGCTTTGACTAATAAGATAGACTGGTTCAACAAAGATTAACACAATTCTTACCACTTCTGTCCAACCAAGGTAAGCACAGCCCACCAATTTATTTTGATATTAATTTCCTCTGCCAGCCTTATATTAAAAAAATACACAGATAACAGTACAGAAAGTACAAATCAAGTCTGACACTTCAGGGAAAAGAAAATCACATACTGGAAAACTTGACATAGATCCAGTGGTGTCAAAAATCCTAAATATTTGTTGTTTCCAATTCAGACATTCTTCATTTAGACCAAAATAACAGACATCGATAGTGTACCTTACTGCTGGTGACTATTTAAGGGCTAGGTGCTCTCACAGCATGGTACTCTTTATGTGCACAGTAATGAAAGTTCACTATTGATTTTTCTGTAGCTGCTTGTAACTATTATAGTTGATACATCAATAGAAAAGGAAAGCACAATGTTTCACAGGAGGCAGAAGATCAGCGAATACATGATGCTGTGACAGTAAATCATGGCATAATCTCAAGAATTGATAGATGGTTACTGCTAACTTGAAACCCATGGCTTTCTCTGAAAAGACTAACCTATAATCGTCCAATATGTTCTAACAGAATGACTGCCCATAATAGTGGTAAAGGACACAACACAATGTTTCGTCTCCAGAATAATGGTTTCCACAAACCAGGTTGTTGTGGTGGAATTCATTTTGTGTGTTACCACAAAGGAGGGAGAAAGAGTGGTGGGAATGCCATTTAGACTAATAGTTACAGGTTGTAGGAAAAAGACTTTTTTTTTTCAGAAAAGAACACAGAAGGGTTTTGTTAAAAAAAAAAAAAAGTTGGAAGAGAAGTTGTCATTAATTTTTAACTTGCAAAAGTCTGCAGTGAGTTGAAAAGGAAATGCAAAAGAGCTGATTATTCTTGAGATCAAAATATTGGAGGTGTTGTGTCAAGAAAGGCAAATGCAGAGAAAATACATTTACTGTAGCTGTTTCCAGTTCCACAACATCCTGAAAGGGAGCCAAAGGCACGTAAGTAATGAAAGCTCTTTTAAGTGTCTGCTTCTCTCTGCTGCATTTTTGAGAGGCACAACAATCTCTGAATTTTACAGTATACCTAGTGAATTTTTAACAGGAAAGTTCTTAATTGCTTTGTTGCCTCATTATTCCCTGGCTCATCTCTGGTAGCTTCATCTTGGTTTTAATTAATTGTGAGGGTCTTTTTTTCCTGTCTCAAAACAGAAAGGGAGGAAGTACTGCCAGTAAGAGGTGGCCAGCTAGAGCACAGGGTGCAGTCTGGATGACAGTGCTCCCACAGTAATCTCTCACAATGTTCCTCTCTGGAAGATGTTTCCATTGTGCAGCATTTCCAGCACTTCTTCAGAGCATGTGAGTTTGGAACCTGCCCTTTTCAGCTTTGACTGGTGGCTCCATTCTCTAAAGACAAATGTGTCTCAAATAGGATGCTCCTAGACAAGAGAAAAGGACTTTTTCAAGCTCCCACCCATCCAACCTGCCTAAACTAGGCTTAAAGAACATTTGTCCTGCTTAGGCTGTAGGTTTTCCCCTGGTGAAAGACTAGATAGTGTCATCTATCTTGTCCCAAGCATTTTGCTGATCTCTATGACAGTTTTTGGTGTTGGGAAGGAAAGATGCTGTTGTAGTCTCCTTCCCCATTCTGATGTTGAAATCTTTCTCTTTGCTGAGAGAAAACTCTCCGTCACTTGGCAAGCAGAGGTGTTACGTAATTTGTTTATAATAGACATCAAACCCTCCCAATACTGAAGATGATATTAAATGTAGGATTTTCCTTATTATCTTTCAATAACCTTATGAAGAAGACTCTTAAACTGCCCTTAGGATGATGTGTAAATTAAAGTTTTGCAAGTCACATGGACAGTTTTGGGGTTTACTCTTCCAGTTTGTCCCATGCTAAATGGCTCTGCACAGGAGCAGGGCAATGCTAGGAACTCCTGCTCTGAAAAGTTCATCCAGTCTTGCCAGAACCTAAGGAATTGCAGTGTTCATCCTCCACCCCTTTCCTGCCAGGAGAAATCATTTGGGACACACTCCAAGCCATGAACTTGGGAAAGAGTGTTTCTGCATAGTCCCCTTCTGTCTCCCAATTCAAGATTCCAGCTGGAATTCCAGCTGGCCCAAGGCTGGGCCACAAAGTTTGTTTCTGAATTTTCCTTCATTGTTTCATTCCTGTTTGCTTCTGTTTCCTCCCTTTCC
Source organism: Illadopsis cleaveri (assembly GCA_013399915.1). Lineage (NCBI taxonomy): Eukaryota > Metazoa > Chordata > Aves > Passeriformes > Timaliidae > Illadopsis > Illadopsis cleaveri. Next base: position 545,299 of record VXBB01003601.1, on the reverse strand, counting down.
ACTTGTGGCTTGGCTTTGATCATAGTTCCCATGGTTTCTCTTTCCTTCCTGACCTTTTCCCCCTATTTTCTTGTGTCCTATCTCGAGCCCTCCAGTCTCTCTCTGTTCCTCTGATCCACACCACTGCTGCCCCTTGTTTTCATCAATCACTCCTGGTTCCTGATCTGCCCAGATGTGCTCTTCTCTGCCACTCTTCTCTCATCCCTCTTACAGATCTTTTTTTCACCTGTGATTTCTTTTCATTGCTCCTTTACAGCATTTCCCCTCTCTATTTTAATTCCCTTGTTCCTTTAGAGTATTTCAGCTCTCTATTTTAATTCCCTCAGAGACAGACATTGCTTTTGTTTCTCATTCAGTGCCCAATCTTGCCGAAGGAGCAAAGGGGTATGAGAAAGAAGGAAATTTGCCATAGTCTACAGTGCATCTCCAGTAAATGGCCAACATTGCCTTTGTATAAACTTTCAGGTAAGAGCCTCTGCAATGTGTTTTCTTAACTAGAAATACATGAGGCAGCTTTCAGTCTATGTATTCCGGTTTTAAAAGTATTTAATAAGTTGTCTGTTACTACTGCAAAATTTATGTCATTCAGTGAAACATTTAAGAATATGCTCAGATTAAGACTATAGGGTAGTGTTACTAGCTCCAAAATGTAGGATATTCATTCACTTATCTGTATTTTAATATATAACCATTCATTCCCATGTTATGCTGAGTAGTTGACTAACAAAAGTAGTCACTGATGTTAAAGATTTCTGCCAACAGCAGCTAAAAAGAGTCTATGTAATACTGTATTTCCTTTGTTAACTACATAATACATTTAAACTTGCAACTTAAACATCTAAACATGATAAGGATTTGTAAAAGTATTCCAAAAGTAGAGGCACCTATAAATGTGGGTTATTTGCAGGTAATTTTCCCCCTTACAGGAGGTGTTTAAAAGCCATCCTTACTAGTATGCTATAAACATAATAGGGAAAAAGTACAGAGCACACTGATTGGGTTATTCTGAAATCCCCACTGTCTCCACACAAAGGCAACAGTACAGAATACAAATATTGCTTGATACCCATGTTTCTAATTACTTGCAAGATTTGTATCTAACAAATATATGACCTAATTTTCTCTCAAGCATCTAATCCTATTGTTATTTCAAAACCTTGTTAAATATGCATTTTAGAAAAAAAAGGACATGAAAAGGAAAAGTACTTGCTGAAGATGGTTAATCTTTTTTCCATGGCTTGCAGCTGTCAGACAAGCAGACAACATAACCAAGTAATGAACAGACTGAATCAAATTCATGCCTCAAATAATGCCATTGTACTCAACAGTTACATGAGGTATGAATTTGCAGCATTCATTGCATTTAATGAAATAAAATCAGGACAAATCAGCAGCAATTATTAACTTTCCTCTATAATTTAGTGTAGTTTATTCAAAAAACTCAATCAGCCATGAAACAGAAGGCTTTCTCTGGGATTCCTGGAAGAATTTTATCATTCACTACTACATGCAGGGCTGAGATGAATGATTAAAATTTTATTTATTAAAAAATATTGGTTTAATTCTGAATTGTTCCTCATAACCCCAGCATTTGTATTTTATTTCTTTTATACTACATGCTTTTTTTTCCCCAAACCCATTGACTGTAGATTTCATTAAGACAGATACCTGGAAGATAGACACTGTCCTACTTTCTTTCATACTGCCTGCACTTGTGTGCAGCCTGCATAGGAGGATGGACTAAAACCTGTCAGCTCACTGAAATAGTATTCTCAGGAGCAAAACATTGTTTATCAAAGTCATCACTCTATATATCATTTAGCATCTATAAGAAATTTGAGGACCAATTTTTAATTATTTGGCTTTGCTGTGGGTTTTGACAGGTAAATGAAATGAATATGTCTTTGTTTATCCATAAAGAAATAAAACCTAGGGCTAAAAACACCCACTTTTTCCTGCATGTGCTAAATACATTTCTAAAATAGTCCCTCAAAAGGTGAATTGTCAAATTTTTTTGCAAAGTTTTAGACCCTGAAAATGCAGCAAGGAACTACTTTCATGCTAAGTGATTTATAAAGAAAAGGATCAAATTTTCTCAAAATTTAATCAAGATATTTTAAATCAGATTCCTTTTAAAATGGTATTTGTTATAAAATCAGTAGAGATTTCAAACAGTGTTGTTCCAATCTGCCTCTAGTGTACAAAATACCTTTAATACTCTGGATTTCACCACTATTAGGTAGTGAAAAGATATCTATAAAAGAGAGATAACTATTGCTTTTGTTTACCAGATTGCATAGTTGAGATATTATTTTAGAGACTTCAAAGTAATGGAGTGAGAAGCAGAATTAGAGACAAAAGGGTTGATTTCTCTGTTGAGCAATGCTGCATCCATGAAAGGAGAACGTCCCTCATGGGATTATTCTGAAATGAGGTTTTGTCCATATTCATTTGCTTTACTTTCCCAGAGGGTTAAAGTAGAAAAGTGGAATAGCTCTTCCAGTGGCAGAGCGGAGTAGCCTGGCTGCTTTGCCTGAGATCCAGAGAAGAGTTTGATGTTCCAGGAGCAGACTAGCTGTTTCACTGTTCTGCTGGCCCTCATAATCTCTAGTAAGAAATGGATCCCTGGTTTCCAAGGCACACAGCACTGAGGGACTTTGTAAGATTGCTGGTAACTGTTCACTATAAAAAGTTACAAATTTGAATTTTTCAAATGTAGAAATATTTGTAAAACCTGAAATTAGAAGGCATCATAAATTTCAACTTTTTGACAATTTAGGGACAAGAAAGGATCTCTCTAGTAATCATTTTTACCTCTTTCAGTCTTCTGCTCACTACAAGCCATAAGTTTCCATCCAGAAGTTGGGCATCAAGTCTGCAACTTTTGACTGAGCTCTATCGTAGTAATCTAGAGAAGAGCCCTCTTGACTTCAGATTTAAAGAAGCAGAGCTTTCATTATATCCAGAGATGAGATCTTCCAAAAGACAGTAATCCTCACCTTTAAATTGTATTTCTGATGCAATTTATCCCAAACTGATATTACAGAGCTAATCCTGCAAATGTATTCTCACTGACTTCTATGGGATGTGCACAGGGGACATTGTTTAGCTGATTAAATTTTTAACAGACACCATGTTGCTTCAGCAGATCACATCTCAGTGACCACAGCATTTCACCCCCTGGCAATGGATTCCTCATCATAGAATTAGGAAATGTTCCTATTGATAAGTTTGTCACAGTGAAAGGATCATCCTAGCTAGATGTCTTGTTCACCATTTTTTGGGTTCACTCCCAGGCACTCTGCATATGAGACAGTCATTTCAAAAAGTCTATTTGAAATGCTGCAAAAAAACCAATCAAGAATCCAAGGGAGCAGGTTTTTTTGTCAGAAATTGGTATGTGCAAAAAGGTACTTAAATAAATCTTGATTTTATCTATTAGTTAGCTGTCAGCTAATAATAAATTATATTTAGTTCCTCCCTTGTTATAAATACATATTGATTAGTTTTAAGCTCTGAACTTCAGAATGAGTTATATCTGGTCATTGCTAAACTGCTCTCTTCACTAAGAAAAATATCCCCAACACCTATTATACTGCACTTAATTAAGACAAGCATCAGCTTTATGTACCTTTATTTGCTTCTGCCAAGTCTCTCTGGTATAAATATTGAGCACTTGCGTCTCTTGAATACTAATCGATCCTTGCTGAATTCCAAATGATTACATAAAGTTTAGGAAGTGTTTCTTTGCCAGTATGAGTCTCCAGTGCATGCTCTGGTTGGATATGAGGGTTGAGACAGCCTGAATTGGACAGGTATACAGTAAGAATTTTCCTAAATTCAGGTGTAATGTGGGGAAACCTGAATGCTGTGCCAGAGTGCTCTTCAGAACCCCTCGACTGCTGGTTTACTGGGGTTTACTGGTGTTTACTGGGGTTTACTGGTGTTTACTGCTGGTTTACTGGTGTTTGCCAGCTGCAATTGTACAGGCATCCTTGAGTAACAGGATGGATGAATCTAAGAAAACTGCCAGTGGTTAAAAAAACCCCACCTGTTATGACAGCCCAACTAAACACGTGTATAATGAATGACACATATATAAAAAGACCTATAAAAATAGTTGTATGTTTACAAACTCCCAAAAGTAAAATCAGCAAGAGTGACCACTTTGAAGAAGGCATTAAACCCTAAGTACTGTTTATCCCTGTGAGAAGTGGACATATTTGTATTGACAGGTCCATGCCTGGATAAGCTCTCCAGTGGTGACATGCACTGGCTTGCCATGGAAGACTATCATGTAATACTCCTCACTTCAAATTCACAGCACCTACTTCATCTTTATCTGCAATCAAGATCTACATGCAAAATTTCCTAGGTTATGTCTTTATATCTCTAGTACATCTAGTTATCTATAATCCTGCATGAATTGATTCTTATGTAATTGTCTGGTTTTCTTTCCTGTTTTCCTTTTGGTTTGATAAAAGCTCCTGCCTCACGAACTCCTTCATTTCATTCTCCTATTATATTTGTTAATGTGCTCTTAACTATCATAATTAGCACAAAAATTCAGTCAACATTCCCTGTTATATTACCTCCAGCTGATTTTTATACTCTTATTTTCCTGTCTACATATGTATGATATTAAACCCTCAGCAAAAGTTATGGAAGTGAAAGTTTTGGCAGCCTCATGTTTCATCATAGTTTGCTGCTGCATTTTTGAATCTTTTCTATGTATTTAGACTGCAAGCTCCCTGAGGCAGAGATTCTGCTGGTCTGTAAATCTAATAGAACAGTGACTAGAACAATGATGTTACATAAAGTACATTAAAAAGTGCAATAGCTCTATTTTCAGTTGCAGATTGTTGTGTAACTGCATTGATGTGAGTTACTGCACCAGGTGAAACGGAGCACAGGCAGACTTTGTGCTGCTGCTCCCTGAGTGCATGTTTGAAGGGAACACCTTCTAGTCTTCTGAGTGCTGGGGATGGACTCTGCCTTGAATATGCTTCATTTCAGCCCTTTTCATTTGCATTAGGATTTTAACAGGCACATTTATTTTCCATATGAGCAAATGGTGGGGCCTAGGACTTCAAATACCCCCTCCCATCTCAGCTCTGACACTTTATGGAGACTAAAAGCAAGGAAAGATTCCTTTTCTAATATTCCTCTTGCTAACATTCCTCTCATTTTAACAGAAATGAGAATGGAGTGTTGCAGATCTAGATGGATTTCTGCTGAATTTTCTGCTCAAGTAAGACTGTGGTTTGTTTAAAAACTGAGTTCTTTATTGCTAGGGTTTATTTCTGTTGCATAAGCAAGAGCCCATTGTTTGATGTCCACCACAATTAAATGTTTATTATTTTTACTGGACACTCTTGCCTCATGTTAAGTGGGATGTGAGATCAATAGTGGCCCTGCAGTTATTTGTCAATTGCATTGATAAAGCCTTCATTTCTTAGCTAAAGTTTATTTGTCTGTGTCCTGACAATGATGAGGGAGCAGTACCAGTCAGCTGCTGTCTAGTCCAGCATTCAGCTCCACAGCAGGACAAGTGCCTGGACATGGCTCAAATGATGTCTAACTTTTTCCTAGTGGCATTCCACTTTACAAACTGCTCTGGTGGGAGTTTGAAAAATTACCCTTGCTGAGTTCACATAACAAAAACTAGCAAGACAAATGGGAAGTTTTTGTAAAGAGAAAACGAAGGCTGATTTCAGGTTAAATGATCAGTCCATAAAGCTACTGGATGGTGAAATGAAGATGACAGAAAATATCCCATTTAAGGCACTCATTTGGTTCTTCAAGTGTCATTTAAATGTGATCATTTGTCAAATTTAATTGATGAAAATTTCTTCTGGATTTTGTTTTGTGATAGGAAGCAAGTTTTGACTCCAATAAAAATAGAGTGAAATTCTCTTGACTTTAGTGAAGTCAAACTTGCATCTCCCACTGGAGCATATGAATCTATTTTAGCCCCAGAATTAGACAATTCAACAGCATATGTGGGATGATTTTTTTTTTGTTTGTTTACTTTTGTTTATTTGTTTTATTTCTAATTCTGATTTATGACAAGGAGAGAAAGGAGTTTCCAAACTAAGGTCAAATGTGGTAATGAAAATGCAAAGAGCTTGATAAACTGACACCTTTTCTATCTGTAATGTTTCTTGATTCAAGCCAGCCGTTACTAAAGACAAATGATTTGTATTTAGTTTTTGGCCTAATTTTGATAGTGTGTACTGTGGGCTGTACTGGTTATATGCTGTAGAAAAATTAGGTGTATTTTTACTCTGGGATTAGGATAAAGAATTCACATTATCCTCAATTTAGCCAACTTTTAGAAAGCTAGAGATATTTATTGTATTTGGTGGCAAATCTGATAAACAGTTACAGAACTGTGTGATCAGCACCTTTCTTAGATGTTTGCATTCCATGTGTTGGACATGAGCTCATTGAGCAGTGTTAAAAGTAGGTTTAACACTCAAGTCAGTCAAAGATTTCTTTATTCTTTCCCAATTTTGCAATTTGTGCCTGGCCACTAACTTTCCATCAATGGCGTGACTACAGCTCTGCATTATTGTATCCATGTTGGATTTTCTTCATTGGAGGAAACCTGTGAAATGCAACCAAGAAGTTGAGGAATCCATACTTGCATGTCTCTTGAGCTGCTAGGGTTTTTTTATTCACCTGTTTTTAGATTGGAAAAAAAATTGGCTGACATACCTGAGTTAAATTGTGGTTTGACATATTGATTATCTTCACTCCCTAAGGTGGAATTAAGGGGAGAATATCTCTATATGTGAAATCACAGAAAGGATGCCCCAGAAGACAGACATGTTTTGGGGTTTGCAAGTATAATGTAAATATCAGTCAAAGAAGGCTTGGCTAGGGGAACTGCAATGAAAGACTTTTATGTACAGAGAGGTAAGAACTACCTACCTGTAAAGACATTTGCTTTTTACAACTGAGAGAGGGAATTTAGAAATTATGTAGCTCTACATATTTAAATATTCTATGGCACTGAACTAAAGAGAAATCACACTTAAGATTTACCAAACTATTTTGGCTTATTGAGTAATTGTTGAGTCAACTGTTGCAGTATGTAGTGGGCAGCATTGATCAGAGGGCCCCAGCCAGAGCAGGTGGCCCTGGAGGAAGGACTGAGCTCCTGTGCCTAGGGTCCCACTCACCCAGGTGTGGCCATGCAGCCTGACTGCAGGAGGAGTTGTGCACTGCCAGCCACAACAGCTACACTGAATATGCATCTGCCTAAGCCTCAGCAGCATCTTCTTTAATGCTGCCAAAAATCAAAAGGATTTTCCTGTATAAACCCTTTGGAACGCCTCACGAGTAGATGACGAACAATTACCTCTTTCATTTAAAATCTAGCTAGCAAAACTGATATAATTTAATTCTATTTTGAAAAATTCTTCTAAGTGCTTTGGGTTTTGAACATGGTTTTACTGTTAGTTTACTAAGATAATCACTTCTGAAATGTTAAGGAAAAAGGCAGAGACCAAATTCTTTGCCCTAAAGGAGATTGCTGTCTCGTGGATAGACAGGATGGTACAGCCATGAATAACAAACAGCTTTACAAGGCAGTCTCATATCTATACTGTTATTAAAAAACAAACAACTTCTTCTCAATAAATTAATTCTGGTATTATTGACTTCATATTGCCTCTGAGAGGCTTTATAGTAGACATTTATTTTTCAATCAAGCACTGGACTAAAGAACAATAGTAAAAGGTTTCATTGGCTTGGTTAACACTCGTACAAATATCCTCAGAAATGTAAAAAGGCTATGTCTGGAAGCACTTTTTATTCCATTAAACATTACAGGGCCAGGTTGCCAACAGCTGAGGTTTCTGAAATATTTTTTTTAATTAAGTGATACATTATTGGCATTAGGACCAGTTTTCTGTAGAGATGCCTAAGAGATATAGATATGTGCTAAATGCACCTAGATACTTAGGTACAATAATTGCTCCCAGTTATTTATGTAGAATTTGATGCTTTGCTAGTTCTGACAGCCCTGCTGAATGCCTACCAGCATTGTTAGACACTTCAATGTCTTCTAAACCTGACTTGCTCTTAGGCTGCGAGGTGTCTTATTAATTTCAGCTACATGATTCATTTGTTCTTTTGGGCACAAGCTTAAGTGCTTAGCTGGAAAGGGTATCTGTGTTTTTCATTTCAATTTTGTCATCATTCTCGTTAAATATTTGCCTCTGTCCTGTGAGTCAAGTGGTAACATCTTTACATTTTACTCTTTGTATTGTAACATCTAGCTCTGACTATTAGCAAGTGGAATTCTGCAGTATGCTAAACACTGAACTAATTGATGTCAAAGGTGTCAGACCTGTCTTAGCTAAGTCACTTTTCCATGCAAGTGATGTGACTACAAGGTTCCTACTAGCAGCAAAATTAGCTTGTTTTATAATAACATAAATGAGAGAAAAACTGGATGACCTGGCTGGGTACAAGTTTGCAGGTTATTCCTGCCCAAGTGCTTCAGAAGTTGAGCACAGTACTTGGCACAATTAGAAGAGCTAGAGGTGTGAGAATGATTCCTAAATCTGTGCAAAGTACCAGAAGAGCTGATGAAAATCATTAAATAAAAAGCCATCTAAATGTGAGAATTTTCTAAATGCACTTCATTTATTCAGCTAATTTAAAATGTTTCTGAACTTACATGAATTCTCTAAATATTTTATCAGAAGAAAGCTACAGGCTTTATTTGTGCCACTGTATAATGACTGAAAAACCTACTTATTAGGAATTAGGAAATATGAATTCTTGTTATCTATCAGATTAATTCATAAAACATAATTTCTGCAACAGATGGTTTGCTTTTGCTTCTCTGAATCTAAGATATTCAAGCAATGAAGCCTTGAATACAAAATGTTAATAGTTACCAAGGAAATCCATTATCTCTTCCTAGGATTCAAAATGGACATACCTCAGAATGATCCATTCTGTAAGCATCATTCTAATTTCATTCTAATTTGTAAAATAATTCTTTTCTATCTTCTGCATGTTCTGTCCCCTGTACCTCTGAAGTATTGGTCTTTTATGTTCCCTGAATTTAAAGGGAGCTTTATCTAAAATTTTCTCAAGCAGGTTCAAATTCTGTAACACCTAAAAGGGACATATTTAAGACTGTAATTGAGATCTATAGTGTGATCAAAAGTGTCTCGTTTAGTCTACTTGCAATTGTGTTATGATAATATATTTTTTGAATTTTATTCCTTTACAGATTTTTTTTTAACTGAAAATGAAAGGAAAGCATTACTAAATGTCACCACTGCTGATATTTTTCATTATGTCCTTGGCTCACCTTCTCCCTCTCTTTGTAGACAAAAACACCTTTTCAGTAAAACAGGAAGTTTTGCTATGGAGGTATGGCTGGGTCTGACCTTATTTATGTTTTTAAGTCTCTCCTTTCAACTGCCAGAAAAAAAACATTCACTTGGGCAAAGTTCATTTAGACCAGCTTTACAACAAAGTGCAAACCTGAACCAGAGGACAGGCAGAAAAATCTCTTCCCATGAAGTCAATAGGAATCCATCTCCCTAAGATCTTTTTTACTCTTGGCACCAGTGATTTTTCTCAGCTGATTTATTGGATGGCACTGGTTTAACTAATTTGTCTTGCATAGGTATCTTTCCCATTCTGTGATCTCCACTAGTACAGAACAATCTTCCCTTTAAAGGTCTAGCCAGATCTGTCCTAAAGCTATTATCATTAATTTGCACTTTAGGAGTTCCTTTCACTTTTAAAAAACTACGAGATACATTCCTGATTTATGGGTTACAGTGTGACAGCCATCATATTCAAAGAAGATTGTTTATACTTACCACAGATGCCTTTGAGTTTGAGGGAAATTTCAACCATATCCCCACTCCATGTGCTTTACATTTCTTTATTCAATATCATAGAATTACATGGCAATTTGTATTTTCCACTGTTCTTTAGGATGTCTAATAGAATTTTATATTTGTTCTGGAAAATTCAGTGTTCACATACCAAAAATACAGAAAGTTTATAATACTCCATTAAATTCCGTAGGTTTTAGGAGTCATTTCCTTGGAAACACACTTTTAATCCTTATACATAATTTCCCTGCAACTGATAATTAAAAAATTATCCTCAGATTACTGTGAACCTCATTAAACATATTTCAAAATCATGTGTTTCACAAAAAGTCGAAGAAAAGCAAAATATTTTCAACATTTTTAGAAAAAACATTAAGTATGGAGATTAGAGTGTACCTACCTAAACTAAACAGCACCAGAAATTTGAGACAGACAAATTCTCGTAGGTCAAACTGCAGCGAACGAAGCTTTGCTACCAGTTCTTGTGCATGGCTCATGAGATTGTTGAGGGTGGCTCCAGCTTGGGATACTATTACAGAATAATCCACCTGTAAAAGAGAATTGTATTCCTATCTGATTGTCACGCCCACACTTTAGGATGTTCCAAACAATAATATATAATCAGAATACTCCTGGGTATAGAGATGACTCTTAATTTAATGATGTTATCTAATCAAGATGATTTTACATATAAACCAATTTTCACCCAATGGTATATATTGAAAATAACATTAAACCATGTATCTTAATGGTACATGACATCACTGTGAGTGCTGGTTTGTCTCTGTTAGCTTTTTTAGAAGCTTTAAATACCAGAGCTGCTTATGACACTGGTAGCTGTCCACATCCCCATTTGTTCTGTTCATTTGGTGTCTCCTGTTCTCATTGCAATCGTATGATCCCGTGAAGAATGACTGATGGAGTGAGCTTCGTGCCTACCCTGGCTGTATTGCCCCAGAGGGACACAACAATATTGATGGGAAACAGTCCTGTGTCCAGAACTTGGCCAGAAACATCTATTCAGGCCCAGAAATGTCGGTGCATTCCCACAGGAAACAGAGGTATTGTGTGGGTGGTTGCTGTTCTCCTCAGCTACAAAAAATCCCTGTATTTGTTGGAGCTGGTTGGAACTCGCTTGTTGTGACAAGTGCTGCCCTGCAGGGGAAGGAGGGGTGGCGGGTGTGTGACAGCCCAGCTGCCCTCGCATTGTCCCCAGCAGTGACCGCAGTGCACAGAGCTCCTTCCCCTGGGCTGGGGAGACCCGTGGTGCTGCTCCGGGGTCTGCTGCCCTGGTCATGCCGCCCCCTGTTCTCGGGGCAGGCTGACCTGCCTGGGAGCTCTCCTTGTATACAGAGATCCAACGGAAAGCTGCAGTTAACACAAGTATTAAAAGGGAATATTCACTAGCACAGGATACTTAAGGCCTGTAATTGCCGAGTCATCCTTGGGTGATCCTTGAACCCTGGGCAGCCTCCCCAAGCCCAGCATGCTGCAGCTGTTCTGGCTGATGCCAGTCCCATTGTGGGGATGTTTCCATGCAGGAGGCTGCCCCAGCCCTGCTGCTCTGTGGGTGTCACGTTGTCACAGGATGGTGACCAGTGGGGACGGGCACAGCCTATTGGAATGCTGTGATGGAAAGGGGAAGGGAGGGGCTGGGGTGGGCTGGCTCCAGGACAGGGCAATGCCTTGGTGGGGGGCAGGGTGTAACTGCTGTATCAGAACTGGGGTGTCCTGAGCAGCAGCTTCAGCTTCAATGCTCAGCCCACTTTTCATAGTGCTCCACATCCCCTGCAAGTGCCACTGTCCCATGGAAATGGCCTGGTGTGCTGCTTGCTCCCCAAAGAACCATCCTGGCCAGCTGGCTGAGACCTAAATGGGTCAGTGACACATCTTCCAAATGCTCTAGTATTACCAACACCTTTCTCTTGTAGGAGCCTCCAGAACAACAAATTGCTAATTGCTAACCATACTTCATCTAAGTGAACTCTGGCTGTAAATTGAGACTAAACACAATGGTAAGTGTTTGCTTTGGGTTAGTAATTTGTTTAATAGTATCAGTGCTCTTAGCTCGTCTCTAAGGTTTCCCATAATAAAATAGTTAATAAAGAATGGAGAAGTATCACCATAAAAAACAAACCAATACTGCAAAATTTTGTTTTTCCAGGCTCTGATCTCTTGAAATCTGGGGTTTTTTTTAAAAAAATGTTAAGGAACATGTATTTTGATTTTTTAAAAAAATATTATTTTATTTTAAGACTATTGAATTGATTTTGCTCAAGGATAAACTGCACTGAAACAAGGAAAAAACCCCCTTGAAATACTTTTAACCTGACAAAAATTCAGGAAGGAATGACAGAAATATGACTAAAAGAAACTAAAATTAACTTTTCCAGGTAATGACCTTAATATAGTCAATAAGCTACTGACTTTTATTAAAAAATTTCATTTGTATGTACTCTTATTACTCCTTATAAACTGACTAGAGGCAACTGCACACGAAAAATGAGGTTACACTTTTTGAATGGAGATTAAGAATAACAACACTTTGCAGTGTTGCAGCAGTTAGAGTTGAGTTCATGCTTCAATTAAATCAATGGATTATGCTGAAGTATCCTGTGAGGTAGGTTTTATTGCTCTCTTTTACACCTGAGGAAACTTGAAGTAGTGACATTAAATTGCTTACTCAGGGCCAAAGAAATCTGTGGCAAAACTATGATCTGATCTTTGGAAAAGCCAACCTATCCATCTTTCAAAAACTACTTTCTAGTTCATCTCTTATTTATCACCCTTTCTGTAGATGCATTTATGCCTATTTCTTTATGTATAAATACTTATATAAATAATAAGAAAAAATAAAGTAACATACCTTAAATAATTTTCACTCAAAGATCAGTTTAATGTAGTGACATGGCTCAACTACTTTGTATTGAGAAACTGGTCACATATAAATATGAAATTTCATAACTTAATTTCCCTTTTGTAATTGTTAAGAGGGGGGAAAAAAGCTCAAAATCCCTTCCTGAGCTTCCAATTTGTGGGGAAAATATGCTACTCACTTCATAATAAGAAGTTAAGATGTCTGAATGTCAAGAATATCAGTGGCCTTAGTGCAGCGATTATGCCATAATGGAAAAACCCAGTAGATGCCTGGATCTCCCAGCATCCCTCTACTGGAGAGCTCTCAGGCAACCTGCTCCTCTTTCAGGTGCATTTAATATTTGCAGCACCAGCAAATTTGTCTGGGAGGCAAGTCCTCATCTGCCACTCACCAGGAACAGGCTGTATTAAATTTTTATATTTATTGACATTTCATTACCATAATTGACTGCAGTTGGTTCTCTAGTAGAAGGCACAGGGCTGCCTCCTAAGCAGGAGAATTGGTCCCTTGAGTAGGATTTGCAATTAAAAACAACGCAGAATGGATTTTTTTTTTAATTGTGTAAATATGATGAGTTGAATTTTCAGCTTTAACTAGAGAATAGTAGGTGTGCAGAAGGCTTTTTTCAAGAGTGAGCAAAATTATGAGTCAGTGGAAAGACGACCCCCAAAGGTGTCAATCAGTTTATACAAAAGCAACTGTGCATGAAAAAGCCTCAGTTAATGTCTGTTCTGAAAAAGTGGTCACATTAAAGACTACACTGTTCTGCCTGCTTGGTCCTTTATGCAGAAATTGATACATAAAGTGTATTAATTATTTTCCCTTCCAATTCATGATTAAAAGCACTTTTAAAAGACAAAGATTAAACCAGCTTGGATTTTGTGCAAAATGCTTAATTGCATAGTGAAGTCAGCATTTTATATTGTATGTTTTACTTCATACTGTATATCGATGCAAATATTCTTGCATCCCAATTAATACTACATTTCACATTGATTTTGATGTTGAGGATGTTGTCTGGCCTTTTTGAAAACAGCAGCTTTGTCAAAGCTTCCACATAACCTAATTTGGAAGTAAAACAATGGGCTGAAGTTATGGCTGCACAAACAGAAGTATGAATTCCTCCTGTACCCTGGGCTAAATACATGCTGTGGCTGAAGGCCAAAAATAAAGGGAGCACCTGTGGGTTTTTGTTTTGCAAATGGTGTTTCATAGTAATTAAAGATTTTTGAAGACAAATCCCTGGTTTTACTGGGCTCAGATAGTAATTTTTCTGGTGGAATCAGGTGGTGGCTTCTGGTATCATCTCTTCTCTATGCTCACAAAACAGCCTAACATTTAATGGTGGAATTAAGTTCCCTTTCTCTTCTAAAATTAAGGAGTGATTGATTTCTAGAATATGACTGTGGTATCATAGGGAAATACTCTGTGGAACTGCACCATCCCTTTCAATGCTTCAGTAAGCTTGAAATAGTCTCCAGAATATGATTAGAGTGATTTTACTTGTTGATGGCATTGCCAGGTACTGACTGTCCCTGAATGCCATTCCTTGCAGCCAGACAGGAATTGCACAAGTAAGGAATAAAGCCCCTGCTGTGGCTCTGTTCACTATAATCTAGCAGACTAAGGCAGTTCAAGTTAATAAAAGATTGATTTCATATTGGATATAGTAAATCAGACTGCTGTGAGTTTGGGGTCCGAAGGCAGAGGCAGTGGGTGCCCCGGTGCAGCAAAGGGAGCACCCTGCTCCTCCTGCTTTATGGGGTGCAACCCTGGCCAGCACCTCTGGCTGCTGGGGGCTGCTCCCCCAGCACCCCCTCCTTGCCTACAACCAGCACTGAAAGCCTGGGCTGGCCCACTCTGACCTGCCCTGGCTCTCTGAGCCCTGACCCTGCTCCAGTAGATGCTCGGTGGGTGGATGAGTCTCATCTCTGAAGCATGCATTCAGTATATAGCAAACAAGCTCATTTACTATTGCAACCTTTCCACTGTTTCCTGAGATAAAGATTTCAGTGGAAACTGCAGTGGTTATTAAACTCATTTTGAGCTTTTAATGTAATTATTTCATTAAAAATAGCATTTCTGTTACATTTCTAAGCAAATAAACATGGAAAAAACTTTGAAGAGGTGCCTACCTACAAAAATTGAGGAGGTTTCAGAATGGACAAAACCCACAGATATGCTTGTATCTGCTGGTTATCAGGTTTGGATCTATTAATTAAAATTGTGTTGACTTATGCAGCATAAGATGCTTGTCATTTTAATGTGAGACACAATAATAGAAGATAATGAATTAAGTTGCCAGTGGCCCTTTCCCATAGGATGATGTTATGGTGCTTGATAATTAACTATAATATGCAAATATTAACACTCCAAAGTACTGCAGAGTACAATAGAATCCATGTCTTTATCAAAGTATTATAATGTACCTTTGTGGGGTTTTTTATATCAGGATGAGATGATACAAAATCACTGCTGAGTTTGATATTCAGTAAAGTTCATCAGAAGGCAGAGAATCACTGGAAAAATTTTTGTGAATGTCTAGGTAACATCTCACAAGGCTGTGCTAACTCAAACTGCTTCTTCAGGAGCTTTGAACCGTGTAAATTCATTCCGCCTTAGGACCCTCTTCTTTCACACAAATTTTTGCTCTGCTGTTTTAAATCCTTTCCCACCAGTGAGCAGTCAAGGCTGGATGTGCTCACCTTGGATCCCATCACTATCACTACTCCAACAGGCAGCTGGGACAGACTTCATGTGGTGCTTTCTTCAAACTGAGTTTCTGCACAACTTGTCTTTCATGCTGGGCAGGCTTAAACCAGCTATGGGATTTTACAGGAGTTTATGCTGACAGATTAGTTCACTAGCATGGGACTGATTTGGAGGACTAACAGGCTTGAGGAAATGCTGCCAGACTCCAGGCAAATAACTTTTGTTTTCCTTATGGGAGCCATGTGTATGAAATGCAAAATAAATGTGTTTCCCATGAAGACAACAGAGTTGGCATGTGGGAAAGAAAGAGTTCTGGTGTGGAAGGATTCATGTCAGGTACTCTCTCCATGAACTTTACTGGAACTGGGATTTTAGACTTAAAAGCCTAGTGCTATGATGGTTTCATGGCAACACAGCAAAGCACATGTGAATTGGGATCAGGTTGTTCACAGGTTTGTCCATACCTACTTGAAAGGCTCAAAATATGTAAAAAATGTTTGGACAAACCTTAATTCAGGGCCCTTCATGGTTATAACTGAATTTGGATGCATTTTACCCAGTTTAACTGAGCACAGCTAGTTCACCCCCAAGGAGTGGCCAGCATAGTATCTTCATATCTTCATAAGGCATGAGGCCCTTTTAACACAACCTTACTTCCTTTAGGCAGAAACCACTAGAGTACAGAACTGTGCAAAAAAGCAAATACTGTACTGAATAGTGAAATAATAATTGCTTGGCCTCATTTGTATCTACCTTGAATCAAATCCTGTGTTTATTTGCTGATGTAAGGACTTGTAGATGTGGCCCTCAAACACCAATAACCTCTTTTGTGCCCACTACAACTATGAAGCCTCACTGGCTACAACACAAATCTAATGGGAAAAAGATACTAATTTCCAAAACCATAAGAAGTAATAGGTTTCCACTAGATATCCATGAGCATTCTATACCTATGACTTGTGGATGTCCCTTGCAGTCACTCCTCTAACACTCTTGTGTTTTTGTACTTCAGTGATACTTCTGCAAGGGTGATCTTTCTTGACAATGCCATCAAGAGCTCATGCTCTTTCTCTGGTGCTGTGCTTTAGAGTACAAATCCAGGTGTAAAGATGCATTTGTGTGATGACTTCAACTAAATCAATAGTTTCAACAATCTCAAAAAATCTGCAATTTAGACACATTTTTGGATGGTCTTTTTAATAGGAAAGGCTTTGGCCAATCTCAGCAGAGGAAATATTTGGCAACAATGAGTAGAGTGTAGGTATGAACAAAAGGAGCAGATGAGGCTACAATTCATGTGTTGTGCATTGACCGTAGCAGGAGCAACAATATTCTGTGCAGAGCTTTAGCATCTACCTTGTATGTGCTGGGTCTTGGAAACTGGCAGTGTATTGCTTGTGTAGAAGATACAAGAGGAAAGTGCTCAAGTTGGAGGAATTAAAATTCTATAATTAGAAATGGTCTGTTGAAATTGCATGCCACATGGCAAGCCTACAAAACTCAGCATGTGGAGAGGATATTGGCAATGATTTACAATTAACCACCACATTGCAAATCACTCCTTAGCTGTTTTCTATTATGAAATTTTGAGAGTTGTAAAATGCATTTGTGCTACTTTATTTCCTTTTGAAATGGTAATTGCTACTGCTGAGGGGCAGTACTTAGTGCAGAAAATGAAGTGTGCAGCACAGGGAGGAACTTGTTTCTGAGGAACTGCTGAGGAATTGTAATGATCTGAAAAAAGTGTTCTTGAAACACATACACACAAAAGAGCTTCGTTTATGAAACCCCAAATAAATAACAAAATAAAATAAAACACAGTGTCTTTTTGTACAAGGGCCAAAGCTTACTAGTTTGTTGCTGACTGCACTTTTTCCCTATCAAAGTGGGAACAGTGGATTGACACTGAGTAAAACCCATAAGCCAGTGTCTTGAGGGAAATGCAGATATATGGAAATGTGATAGGAGTGCCCTAAAGTAATGGGGTTTGAGCCAGTGTGTTTGAAAATTATCAAGTGTTCTTCTAACTACTAGCCCATTTTAGATACCTAGTACAGCACTGACAGTGGTACCACCCTGGGGACCTGGACAAAGTTTGGCTTTTGTGTGTGAGGAGCAGAGGCTGTGCAGTGTAAGTGGAGAGAGCAGGTATGTTGTAATTAAGTGATGGTAAGTTCCCCCCTTACAGCTTCCACCTTGATGGTGATTGTAAAAAGGACTGTGTTTATGAGTAGCTTTTATGGAGGTATATATTAAGGAAAGTGGGGAGTGAGATTTCTCAGGTCTTAAATTTGCTAACTTGTGACAATAAGCCTGATCTCTCAGGTAATAAAGTTGGCAATCTAGCTCAGGTCCTCAGTTTAAAGTTATTATCTTTGAAAGCCAGATGATGGACTGTAATTTCACTCACGGTTCTTTGTTGGGAGCAAAAATGAAAACATCTACAGCACTTTTCATCAGAAGTGTCAGAGTGCTTTCCACACCTTAATCAACTAATTTTTATGAAATGGTGGCATGGTTTTTGCCTGTCTCTTCTGTGGCAACTGAAAGGATCAGGACAGTAATCAGAAGTGTGCAGGAATGGTGCACTAGCAAAGGCTCATAATGCCCAGGTCTAGAAGTGTGGCTTCCCAGAATTATTTTACAGATTTTACAGGGGATACAGACAGAGTTGTAACTCTCTTTTCATAAATACATTTGAACAGATGTTGTGTCTAAGAGTGCAACAGTCTGAGTCAATGCTTCCAAGATGGTCCACCTTGACACTTAGGAAAAGAGTTGAATTGGATTAACTTATCTAAAAAAGTAACTCACTACTGAGCAGGGATGTGCAAAAGCAGTGCACAGCAGCTGAAGCCAGGAATGGCTCAGGATGGGTAATGTAGGAAGACCATCCATGTCCATGTCCACGTCCACTGCCATGGGGTGATAATGTTAAAAAAGGGTTCAGCTGTAGCTGAAACTTGCAAAGGATGTCAAATTGCTAGTCTGGGATAAACCAGGAAAATGTGGGACTGCAGCTGGATTCAGATGGTGATTTTGTGGCAGCAAGCACAGACCAGGCTGAGGCTCTCAGTGCCACCTTTGCCTCTGTCTTTCCTAACAAGATCTCCTGGGCTCTGTCCATTGCATCAGGGCTCAAGAAAAAGGAGAGTGATGAGCACTGGCTGCAAATTGGGGAAAAAAGAAAAAAAAGAAAAAAGAAAAAA